>CP136066.1:131296875-131896875 GCA_032622095.1 Siphonodentalium dalli | reverse complement strand
CCACGGTGGGTGTATGCTAGCACTCGAGTGCACACCTCTTGTTTTTGAACAGTTTTCAACCAAATGTATCAAATAAAAGTTCTATTATATGCATACTAGTCCCATATACTCATTTAAGTTATTGTATCGTCACTAGTCACTGAGTGGCTTGAGTTTTCTCCCCGTATCAGCATAATGTTTAAAACGATCGTGTGTGCCATTTACCAATCCAGTATCCCTCAATTAATTTGATTACGTCTTGTACACGGAAATTCTTAATTTAATTTACGCCATTTTATGGATTCCAGTCATAAATTGAATTTATAGCAAATTATTAACTTTGATTTTAAGATAGCCTATTAACCTGAGCATTTACAAAATACATCTTTGACTCAAATTACTTATGTTTCTATATATTATCGATATTAGATCGTTGTTATCACCGGAAATTTATTATCGGAAACATTTTTTTCTTAGACGTATCTCAACAACATTTGTCTAATATTAGTCCAGTGCCTTTATGGTTTTACCCAGAACTAATTGCAACAGAATTTTTTTTTTGCTGGAATAGGTACATAGACCCTCCATAAACAACATACTAAAAATCAGCAAAAATCGGAAAAAAAGGAAAATTGGTGATTTTCGTGAAATAATTTTTGAAAATTTTGGTCAAATCATCCATTTATCGATTTTCTTTAGCGTATTTAAAAAATTCAAATACACAAGTCCTACAAATATTTTGTTACCCTCACTTTTCTGAACACAGAACTGAGAACCATTGCCAGATTTTTGGAGTATTTTTCGAGTTGTGTGACTTCAAAAACGCGAATTTACTTTATTTCGGAGCCTAAATTTTGCAGAATGAGCCAAATGTCATATTTTATGGTTAATTATCTAAAAAACGAGCCCAAAATACAGGGCTTTTCCTCACTAGATAAAGCACAATTTTTTTTTATTATGTGCATCTATGGTTAAGAAGAATAAAATATTCTCGAACAAAATGTGTGTTCCATTGTATGGACTTAGCCAAATTTGCCACTGACATAGAACTCGTGTGATGAAATGCAATATTTGGGGTCATGTAACTGAATAAATTACAATCTATATGCTCTGCCTTTCTCGTAACCTTTTAAGAATACAAGATAGAACAAATTGTGATGGAATTTCTAAATACATTTGTGAATAAAATTTAATTATGGCTCCATGAACTCATGGTCTAGCCTCTTTTCCGAAAATGCTATTTTGGGGCGTTTTTGTAAATATTTTAAAGGTTTTTGTGCATATTCAGAAAAATTAACAAAAGTTATTTTGTAAAAGTATTTTATCTTTTTATATTAGTTTTTTGTTGAGAAAATAACATATCAATGGTTATACCAATGAATGTCACTGGATTTCTCTCATCACTTCGGATAATTTACTACAAATTTGAATGGCAGAAACATGGGGTAGGGGAAAGCATATCAACAAAAACTTCAAAATCAAGCATCTTGAATCATACAACATTATATTATCAGCTTCTGCATGTATTGTTCTTTCATACGTAACTTAAAACTTTTTTTGTTTATATACATTGACAGCGCTATAATCCTTTTTGTCGTAATTTGGCAGTGAAATGTCAAATTGTCATTTTGGAATTATTTTTAATCAACATAGCAATAACATTCTAAATAAACGTCCAGTAACGTATTAAGCTGTTTAATAACGCAACAGGAACTAAAGTGTTGTGGGAGGAAAGTTCGAATAATTTTACGCACTAAAACACCATTTGTTTTTTCTCTTTATGCCCAAATACCTTTTTGAATGAACAAAAATTTCTCAACATGGCATTTTTGGAAACAAGTTAAGACCAAGGATTCAAAGGGCCATAAGTTGATTTTCTTAAACAATGGTTTGTTAATATCTTTGCAATTTGTTCAATCTAGTATACTTATTACTTAAAAGGTATAATAAGAAAAGCAGGGCATATGGATATCAATTTATTGATTTACATGACCTCAAATATTGCGTTTCATCACACGAGTTCTGTGTCAGTGGCAAATTTGGCTAAGTCCATACAATGGAACACAAATTTTGTTTGAGAATATTTTATTCTTCTTAACCATAGGTGCACATATTAATCATCTTTTGTGTTTTATCTTGTGAGGAAATTACAAAAACAGGGAAAAATCTCTCTCTTTTGCGTTAGTTTTTTAAATAATTAACCATAAAATATGATATTTGGCTCATTCTTCAAATTTTAGGCTCAGAAATAAGGTAAATTCGCGTTTTTGGAGGCACACAACTTGAAAAATACTCAATAAACCTTGAAATGGTTTTCAGTTCTGGATTCATGATAGTGAGGACAACAAAATATGTATGATATTTGTAGGATTTGTCAATTTGATTTTGTTATATGAAAATCCATAAATTGATGATTTGATAAAATTTCCCCAAAATTATTTCACGGAAATAAACAATTCCCTTTTTCCGATTTTTGCCGATTTTGAGTATGTTGTTTATGTATTTGTTCGAGAAAAAAAAAATTCTGTTAATATTAGGCAAATACATGTACCGGTAGTCCGGTACATGTATATAATACCTTGATCATGTACCCATATTAATGTATTAATGAAGCGAATGATGGGTATACTGGAATGTGGATTTATTATGCCCCGACCCCTGAAGGACGTTCAGGGCATATAATAATACATGCAGTCAAGGGCTGTCATTCATCTACCAGTCTGTCTGTATGAACATATCACCTTGTAAATCAGGCGCTAACAATAAGAGTTTTTGTCCTTCTGCATGGTGATAGCACATATTGGGGATATTAAGGGATTCCCGTACACAACTGGAGTTGTGCATTCATTTTTCTCAGTTGCGGCCCTTGTTTGACCTTGTTGAAATATATTGAATTTACACCCCAATCATGACTACATCAATATCCAGTAAACTGATGTCAAAAGTAGCTTTTGATTCTAAAAATACGAGGTTTATCGTTTTTCAGTGGTGTTAACTATTTTTTCCAACTCCAGTCACATCCATATGCGATTACAGGGCGTGGTAAACGAACCCACATAGTTGAGGTGGGTGCAAAATGGTACCTGCTTACCTCTAAACAGTCAGCAATCAAATTATATGACTTGAAATTGTGTCAAGATGGCAAACTCATGCCCTCATCCAATTGGGAATGAGTATTTTGAATTTATAGTGGGAAATAGTAAAAAAGTGAATAGTATATTAAATTCATAGAGTAGTAATTATATGGTGTCGAATTGAAGGGGACATTTTGATGAGAGTGAAATATTTTGACATTTGTTATTTCCAGGAGAACGGACACAGGTGCTTTATTCATACTACCAATTCACTCTCCCTAACTTGAAGCGTATGCATTAGAAGTTGGTCAGACCATTGGTAAAAGATTATGGAGATTCATTTTTGAGTTTTAATCCAGTAAGTATTAATTATCATGCTTTACAATTGGGACAGGCACACTATCACTAGCTTTAACTCTTTTTATTCTAAATCCTCATTGACGAGTAGTTCCATTAGAAAATATACAGGTAATAAGTTCAACAAACAACCTTTGGTTTATTGGAACTTATAAGTTATTATGTGAACATGTCCTTCAATTAAATAACTCTTTTGTACCGGTATTATCTGTTATTATGTGCTTATTTTTTCATGAACACACCTCCAGATTAATAACAGGAAATTCCAATGTATACTTTCATAACTTAGGGAAAATACATAAGTACAGGTATAGAAAGAGTTGAAGATATGGGCGGCCTTGGAGGTGGGTTTGCTGTTTAAATATTCACCTCGGTCAAAAACCACCATAAACAGAAATAATAGTAAAATATAGACAGACTTTGTTCTTATCCCAATCAGAAATATGGCAAAAACAGTATGCTATTGTAAATGTTTTCCCCTTGTTATGTAAACAGAAGCAAAAAAAGTTACGTTTTCTGACTTTTGTTTAGATCCGGATATGGTAAACATAAAGAGCGTTATTTGTTACTCTTTTCCCGATATGGAAATAATAAAGAGCGTTTATATAATTTTTGTGTGATTAACCAATAAATTACGTTGTGTTGTGTAAACAGAAGCACAACTGCTGTAACACAAGCAGGTTCTTGTTTTTGTACACCATCGTACGTCTTGACGACAATGTTATATTTACGCTCTGATTATGTTTGGCATATGAGCGGATCTGTATGTATTTTGGTGTTCCTTCCGTTGATGGCGATTTGAACAAATAGAAATATTCCTGCAACGAACGCCGCTCTTGCCTTTAATGTTCTCCAGATAATACTGAGTATCAGATGACTTTCATGTCAAATCCCATTATCATCAGCAAATTCTTGCACAGACAAGGTCTACTATCAATGGAGCGAATTTATGCAACAAACATGATAGATCTGTTGAATCTTCCCATCTAGGGGAAAGGGGGGGGGGGTCTATCATTTGATGATATTGAGTTGGGAAAATCCTGTGCCAATGCATTCTCTTATATAAGAGTCTCCCCCGCCAATACAAGATAATACATTGGCCTAACAATATTTACCATGACCTTGTAAGCCAGAATTTTTTTTTTCGACAAGTATGCCAGGGTGGGTGGGTGGTCAAAGCCACCAACAAGCAATTTTTTTTAGTGTTTTGGCAATGAGTTGGGCTTCAAAACCACTTTGAATGAGAGAAATAATGTAATTCTAACTGTAAACTGACTGCAGGCAGTTATCGTGTTGTATTTTGTTGCAAATTTTGAAATCCAAGATGGCCTCTGGCAGCCATGTTTTTTTGGCCGAATAACCTAAAAATGACTCATTCCAATTCACATGTCCATGTTAACATCCATGATAAATAGTATGCACAGAAATTCATATACAGCTGTTTACAGTGAATTTCCCCCCGCAAATCTCTGTTTTAGTGTTAAAAGGGGGGGGGGGGGTGGGTGTCAAAAAATGGTCGGAAAAAACTGCCGAAAATGGAAACAAATTTGGCGGTGGGGGTGGGTGGGTACAAAAAATGATCGAAAGGGAAAAAATGCCATACGTGCCTGAAATTTATGCATGTATTGGATCAATGTACTTTCTCCTTGCATATTATAAAACTGTTTAAGTCGGTTATAACTTATTGGACTCGCTACCGTAGGCTACCGGACATTCATAAACTAAATGGTCCCGGGTTATGCCCTTGACCATCTTGGCATCTAGTTTACGAATGTCCAGTAGCTCTTCCATTAACCCTGACATAGAGCCACATCGGTTTTTGTGTACAGGTACTCCAATCAATAATGCAGGCATGCCAAAAATATCTTCAGAAATTCCACCAGATATTTACAAAAATAATGCTCTGCTAGTATTTAATGTTATATGTACATGTAGCTACAATGGCACTGATTATTGTTACGTCCAATGCTGTTTTAGATTTAATTAGATCTTTGAGCATTTTCCGAAATATAATTAATGTACAAAAACATGACAAATTCTGAATATTACGGTTTGGTTATAACCAATTTTGGGCACCAATCCTGTTGTAATGGGTCGGCAAAGGCCTAGAACAATGTGTGATATATGAATCTGCTTAACAGAAGGTATACGCTTCAATCCATCACTGGAAATTTCCACCTTCATCATTCCATGATGTTCTGTGAGAATTATATCTTATGTCCAAGCTGAGCTACATTAACACTTTTATTAATGTACATGTACATCATCTCGTTTGGCCCTTATTTGCAGGTAGGAACATGTTTGGAACTACATTGGAACTACAGAGAAGAATATTATCCCGATCTCTGAGCTTCGGGTAGTGTAATTCGATGTTCATACTAAGAATTAAAGGCTCAACATCATACCCACAGGTTGCATCCATGTACATGTGTATGTATATAGCAGGAAATTCTCTAACATGGTGACTAGGATGAAAGTCATACAATGTTCCGCTTCCAGTAAGAAATCACATCTTTGGTTGGTCAGAAAGTCGCGCAACATATCCCATGTTTACATCTGGAGCCATCAACATAACGGAAACATGTTTGGAACTACATTGGAAGTACAGAGAAGAAGTTCAACACAACAAGCACCTAAATGATTCTGAGCTTGAGTCAGTGTAGTTTGGTGTTCGTACTAAGAATTAAAGGTTCAGCATCGTACGCACAGTTTGCACTTATGTACATGTGTATGTACTGCAGGAAATTCTCTTAACATGGTGACCAGGTTAAAAATCATTCAATGTTCCGCTCCCAGTAAGAAACCGTGTCTTTGATCAAAGAGTTGCGCAACATATTCTATGTTTACATCTGGAGCATCAACATAACGGAAACCAAGACCGTTCCATCGTCTCTCGATGGCCTTTTCATGACGTCATTTATGTTGGAGAGAGGTATAGGAGATTTTAACATTTTCTGCTGATCATTCTTCGGAATAAGTGCCAAATTAATGTGAATGACCAGGACTGTTGGTAGAACATATACGCTATTGTGGTGGATTGGCGGTAACATGGCATGACATTGACCGCTTCTAGTGTATGTTCAACCTCATTGCTTTGCGAATTGGTTGAACATAAACCCGAAGTCGTCAATGTCACACCATGTTACCATCAATCCACCACAACTAAACTAAAAACGTTTTACTGAACCAAGCAGTTCGCTATAAAATTATGAAACGTTCTTAGACATTATAATTGAAATTACCATGTAATCACATATTGAATGCATACAATGCGTTCATTTTATCTCAGATTTAGAAACCTGAATAATACGTTGAAAATGTTTGGATCTTGAATCTACAGTTAAAGGTGACATATGCAACTGGTTTCATCATTTGCCAAAATAATGAATTTAATTGGTTGCCCATTTGGTCAGCCAACATATCCTGCAATCGTGCTATTTTATAAATGCGCTTATCTGCTGATGTGCAGCGTAACATGTCAATGTTTTGAGATAGGTTTTGCATTTTGACCGAAAACTTCATTACCTATCTCCCCAAATTTTTGTGACATCACTGATTGAGGTTAAAGCAATTGCTGTTTATTTCTCCCAACACATATCATATTTCAGCAAGATGATAAGTCAAGTGATACATGTATTTATTCTTTTACAAAGTGTATCTTATAATTGGATACAGAGCCAATGATAGGATTTGACCAGTAAAAGAAGAGTTCACCGCCTGTCTCAAAATTATTTAAAAAATCTGATAGACAATTTTGGGCTATCCCCTATGTGCTATAGGCCTATTGTGCGACGTGAATATGCTGCTTGTGAAATAGTATTCCTTGAACTCATAAAATATAGGATGGATTCTCATCTAACTGAAAAGTGTGGTTGTTACACAAACACAACCTTCGGGTTTCCACTTTTTGGGATCATGGAACATTAATATGTGGGGCCCAGATCACTCTAAAAACTGCTGCATGTCACCTTGAAGATTTTTTTCTATTATTTTGTGTATTAATTTCACTATATCATTGAGATGTGTGAAGCGTGTGTATTATATAATTATATAAATTGAACAAGCTACCGGTATGCATTAAAGAGTCTAAGGAAAATATCTTGGAATTCCATTACCACCAAGAATCTTTACATCAGCATCAGACAAGCACAACATTTAACATAAATTGGAGGCGACTAATTAAAGTCCTTCTTGTTAGTGCCTACTGGTGGTAGGGTGCGCGGAGAATGAGGATCCGCGCTATCTCTCTCTTTGTTTGCGAGCTGAGGTGCTGTGCTGAGGTTTAGTGTTCCAGATTTGTGCGTGTGCATTTAGTTCCCCTTTGTAAGTTGTCAACATGGATTACTATAGTGAGGGACACGTTGGGTGTGGGGAAGTTGATGTCAACGGGTGTGACACTGGTGAGAGAAATGCTCGTGGCCATATTTAATGTGATTGAGTAATGAGGTAATAAATTCAAAAAGGCGAGGATGATCCTCCAGGGAGGTAATCTCAATCACTTGAATATCCTAAAATTGGTCAGGATGATCCTCCAGGGAGGAAATCTCAATCACTTGAATATCCTAAAAATTAGGATATTCAAGTGATTGAGATTACCTCCCTGGAGGATCATCCTCGCCTTTTTGAATTTATTACAACATTTAACAGTAAAGTGATGAAGCCAATCAGTCAATTGACGATTTTCATCGAATCCAGAGTTTTTCGACACATAGCTAAAATAGCATAATAAGTTTCCTGTCATTATGTCATATCTAGTCACATTGCTATTTTCACAGTGTTCACAAATTTGATCAATAATACCCATCAAGGAGAATAGAATTAAGCATTTCCATGAATTGCAACAGTAAGCACCCGTTTTTCTTATCGCCAAAATGAAAGTGACAGGAGATAGCTATAACATCAACTCGCAGTGTTACGATGGACAGAAGTCCATCGTAACACTGCGAGTTGATGTTATACAGCAGGAATTGTATGCAGAAGCTATTTATAGCGATGGCTATTTGACTGATAGTTATATTCATTAAGACTCTGTTATGTGTAACTTATTCTAGAGCCTAATTTTAATTAGAACTGATTATACACATGTGTATGGAGGTGATGTACACATGGAAAACTTGTTCGTTCGTATGTATTGACAAGACACAACAGGTGTATCCTCATGCCATGGCTGATTGGTCATCTGTAGCAGTTGATAACACATGCATGCCGTGAACATGTGATTAGAATCCAGGGACATTTTCATTAACTATATATGCTCTTTGTAACTTTAACAGAAATACAAATTCTGAATGCAAAAAATTATGGGCGCAGTGCGTGTTCAGCTGAAGTTAAGTTGAGACCAGAATAATATTATCCATCATGACCTGGGGCGTGGGGATGGAAAGATCTCACCCGAGGGACAAGATATTTCGACCGATTGTTCGGACCCAATAGCTGGCCCCGAAGATAAGATTTTTCTATGCCCACATCCCAGGTCATAATGGATTATTTTTCTCCCAAACCCAAGAGCCTCATACTCATTGTTTTGTTTTATACCAAATATTGGCACATTTCAGTAGTTTCATAACGGTACTAGTACATCTGGGGAGAAATCTGATGCCACATTTGTGATTTTATTTGTTGATTTTGGTATATACTGGGAAAGCAAAGCACGATACCCACACAAGCTAGCCTATATCATCAATGCTCCTGGCATGAATTACAACACATTTTGTTAGACTGCCAGTCATTGCTACATATTCCGAATGACGTGTGGTACCATGTCATTGACAAATATGGTATTGAATGTTTTCTCTACCTGTCAGATGATCACTGACAATCTGACTCGCTTGCTGGTTAGGTCGGCCGCATTTATGTGGAAACAGTTTCATTTTGATAATGGTGATGATGTTCAATTGCCCTTACAAGTACTTGTTTGCGATTCTGTACTTGGTGGAATTGATCCCCAGAGAATGACGACACAAGGGGGGAAAGTTGTTGTCACTCTCGGGCATCGCATCGATGAGTTGATTGAGTGGTTAAATATAGAATATCCATAAATACTGTTGACGAGATACATCGTTTATTTTCGCGAGTATGATTCAGTAAATAAATTACAAATGGGAACCGAGCTTTAGCGAAGTTCCCCCATTTGCTGAATTATACATTCGAGCGAAAATAAGCCTTGTATCTCGTCAAACTATATGGGTATTATTTTTATCCATTTTAAATATAATGAAATAATGTGCAATTGTTGGCTAAAAAAGCAGTACACAAGAGCGTTCTCAATTATGATTGTCTATACTCTTTGCTTTTGTGGATTTACGTGATACCCATACAAAAAATGGTGATGCCAAGTATTTTTCCTTGTAAGCCGAACATTATCTAAGGCAATTTTGGCAAATTTGGTGATTAATATATTCTTTCACTGCATATAACGATACCTCAAGTGGACTACACAAAATTATAAAATTATCTTTTGGCTAATGGCTATGCGAGGTGCGAGGGCTGTTGTGACTCTACTCGACTGAAATGGTACGAAAGAGGCTACAATACTATTTCGGATGCCACGCACCTGGTGTCTCGATGCTCGTAATGAATGATACGGGAGAGTGGCTCCGCCCAGTTGTGACGAGGGATACTAATCCATGCCCGTAATGTTCTCTGGGTTGAAGACTGATATCATGTCTGAAGGGTGCTTCCGTATTTTTTATTATTGGTTAAAGCTATAAAACAATATTTTGAACATGAACATGTTATGTTCTTTGGAATTATTTATCGACTCTTGTGTAGTCCACAACTGCATATAAACAATACAACCATTAGTTCATGCACTCCCATTAGTATTGCAAAGCCCACAAAGTGAATTTTATATAAATATGTTTGAACAAATAAAAATCTCTAAAATAGATAAAAACGTCCCAATACGTGATTTTTTTGGAATAAAGTAGAGACCCAGTGAAAGACCAGTAATTTTTTATGCGGACCTTTCACATGAATATATCAATTGAGTTTGAAGATTTATTTTACCTGAATTATAGCCCTTAGTATGTCAGTTTTGTAATGTTATATATGACCTTTGGCATGATAACATGAACAAACTTCAACAAATTCCATTCATATTGGTTATATTGATCTTTCACAACAATATCTCATTTGAGTTCAAAAGTAGGGATTGTCAGATATCTTTTCTACCAGAGTTATGGCACTTAGTTCTTCCATTTTTTTTATATATACATAAATTTATTGATTCTTGGTAAAACAGATTCACTCTAATACGAGCAACCAAAAAAAACTTGACCTAGGGCAATTTTGTATGCACAACCTTAGCTGGGTAGCATCAGTGCTCATGTTAAGAATGCGTTATATGCGACCCTTCAAGTCATTTAAATAATTAAGTATCTGGGATAAACAGCAGCTGAAATATAACTCCTGACAAAGTTACATCTATGTTTTAAGAATATAATAAAGCTCTTTATTGCTGATTAGTAGCCCATTTATAAATAATTTGATGCCCACAGCACCTATCCAAAATATTAACCATGCATTACTAGTTTTACTTTTGTCCAATTTTGCTACATATGTTTAAAGGAACGCTCTTTATTGCTCATTTTTGCTTTTTAAAGACGTCTGAGGTCAAATGACACTCCATTTCAGTTTATCGCTGTTTTTAAAAATTGACAAATCAGATTGCAACAACCATTTTGGTTATATAATCAATTTGGATGAAATCAGTTTTAGTGTCCTTTTAAGACATTTGAAGTCTGATGAGATTCCCTGGCATTGGGTCAAATTTTCAACTATTAGAATCCATCGATTTTCACAAAATTGACATTGTTTTGTGCAGGCTAATGTACTTATTCCTGGTAAGAAACCTTGTATTGCAATTTGCTAAAAGCACAAATGCTCTGAACTATATATATAAATATTTATGTTTTGTTTTGTTTTTAATAAATATTGAAATTATTTTCTGCATTGTCTTATTTTGTGGTCCACATGTCATTACTATCTTTAGAGGTAAAATAGCTACTTGGAGTGGTTAGATGGGACACCTTTGAATTACCAATTAAAATAACCATTCTAGGTAGAAAACTTTCCCACCAATAGTAGTTATCAGATTAACTACCCATAGGTAGTTAAAATTCCAACCACCCACAGGTAGTAAAATTAACTACTGGGTAGTTCGAATTCATCCCCCTACCCAAAGTAGTTAAAAATTTGCCTCCCGTTGGGTAGTTAAAATAGCCCCCGGGGGTAGTTATTTCAACTACCGAATGTAGTTATTTTAACTACCAAAGGTATTTAATTTTTTACCTACCCATCAGGTAGTAAAATTAACCACCCAAGGTAGCGGGATGAATACGAACTACCTAAAGTAGTAAAATTTAACTACTTTTGGGGTTAATTTACCAACTTTGAATTTAGTGTGCAAATGACATCTCCGTAATCCATAAGCGGCAAAATAAAGGTTTTGTACATACATTGACTCCGCATTGTACAAGCTTAAATAACAGCCCCTCGTGCCAGACTCGTTCAAAAGCCTTGGAAATATCGCAAAAAATAGCACATGTGCACAATTTCTGATAGATAGCCTGGCACAAGGAGTGTTGTATTTCCAGCAGCTGGTATATAGTGTGCTGTGGCCAGGAATGAAACCGGACTGATAACCATATATTAATCCGTTGTTAAAGAAATGTTTGGAAAGGTATTTCAATGCCACTTTTTCAAAAATATTTCCAAGAACGGGTAACAGTGAGATTGGTCGGTAATTGTCAGTAGCGGATCGGTCGTTTTTTTATGAATTGGAATAACATTCGCCTGTTTCCAAGAATCTGGAAAGCATCCCGATTCAAATGACATTAAAAATGAAATGCGAAGAGGGACTACCACTCGGTCAATCGTTCCTAGTAACATGCGAACGGTAATTCCGTCGTGACCGTGTCCCTTATTTGGTTTGGTCGATTGTATGGCTTCAGTTATATCATCGATCGTGACAGGTATATCTGATATATTATTATCACATTTTTTTCGGAAAATAGGAAGGTTGCATTTAGAATTGTCGATATCTGAATTAGCAACAAATTTTTCATTAAGGAGACAGGCTTTGGAATCGTCATCAAACACCAAATTTCGCTGCTGTTTCGCAGGGGTGGAATGCAGGAGTTCGGTGCATTATAAAGAAGCTCTTTGACAATGTGCCAAAATTTTTTGCTGATTAATCGGACTTTATTGAAGTCTCGAGATCTTGATCAAATTTAGCTTTTGCATACTTTTTCATGTTATTCACAGAATTTCGACTCTTTTTGTATACCTGATCCATTCTTTCGGTTTCCCCGAATTTAGGGCTATGTGGCGTAAACGATTTCTACTACGGATGACAGATCTTAGTTCAGTATTGAACCAACACTTGTCGTTTTTTCGGATAAGAACTTTCTTTCTGGGAACTGTTTCTCTCATTATTGAGAGAAATTTTCTAGAGAATACACAAGTCGCCGAGTTTATGTCTTCAGCACCTTTCAGAATGTTATTCCAATCTAGTTCAAAAATCAGTGACCGAGCCCGTTCAAAATCAGCATTTCGGTACTGCCAAACAGTACGATAAAATGACTTTTGTAGACTATACTCAACGGCAACGTATGCATATACTGCATAGTGGTCTGATATACCGAGATCCAAAACATCAGCATGGTAAGAAACAACATCTTCACTAACTAGAATGGGGTCGAGGAGGGTACTAGTAGTTTCTGTTACTCTAGTGGGAGACTCAATCAGGTTTCTTAAACGGTAGGCATCTTTTATAGTGTTTATTTTAGAGCCGGGGATTATCGCATTTGAATTGAAATCTCCTGTGAATATTGGAATTTTTTAGATGAGTCTATCGACATTGCATTGGATGTTAACTTGCCGCTAATATATTAGCGGCAAGTTAACATCCAATGCAATGTCGATAGACTCATCTAAAAATTTCCAATATTCAGGATCGCAAAATTGATCAGATCTGTAGGATATGCAAAATAAATAGCTAGTTTGGGGCATATAAATTCTGAACCACATAACCGAGTTATCAAATTCCAATTACGGTATACGCAAAAATGCTATATGATTTGCAAAATAAACTGCAATACCTCCCCCAGAGTTTGATCCATTATTTCTTATTGGTTCACAAAAGGATTGCATCAATATATTTTCGGATGGAAACGTATCATCAATGTGTGTTTCGGTGAAACAAATCACATCATAATCGTTTAGTAGGTAGGCAATTTTGGCGATTTTGTGTCTTAAGCTCCGTATGTTTAGGTGAAATATCGACATATGATGCAGCTCATCTGAAGAGGAGGTCCAATTTGTTCCAGGATGTGGATGGATATCTCTACAAATAATCAGGAGTAGAGCAACAAGCGGCACCAGTCGGAAAGCTGTTTTTAGACCTGATATATTGGCGGGAATTTTTTTTTTCCAAAGTACTTTCGGAGATCAAAGCCATAATTAGCGTAAGTGAAAAGCCCAATGGAAGCACGATATTGTTGGATACTAATCCCCATAAGATATGGTACAAAAGTAAAGTTCCAATTTGTGCTTCGGAAAGGGAATCCCAAACATCAGAATAATCAGCTCAACTAACCATGGACCGGGGGTGATAAACTTGTATACTGTCAATGTGAATTTGGTTTTGTAATTTTGATTACATTGTACATCATCATATTGTGTAATAACTTCCTTCCTCGGAATCGAGAAATACACATTTACAAAGATATACACGTTTAACAATACGAAAAATCGGATTCCCGACATCTTATCTTGACTGTCAGTGTTACTTTTAAGGCAATATGTCAAGCTAAAATCGCGTATTTTGATCAACTGTATTTTTAAAGTAACGATGGTTTGTTTGTGGATACACGTAATCAATTTGTTCTACAAAACATTATCTTTTTCGCTTATAAATTCACATTTGTACACCATACTTTTCTTCTCTGTGTGTGGATTTGAGTGAGCAACCCTTGTATTTTTTTATTTAGTTCAGCGTGCTATATATGAGACTAAAGAATAAGTAAATGAAGAATAGAATACCTTAGAAACAAATCCTAACATTTGAATGTGTCATCTCATGAGTTGCTCCCTCGATATACACCAATTAGTAAACATGGTCGTGGAAAATCGAGCAAAACGTTCGCGGAATCGGATCTTATACCGCTCTGAATGGGAATTTTGCTCGGGCGGAATGAGATTTCGAGGAGCATATCCCCCACAGTGGGCACCAGTTATTTTTTCTATGAGGTCGGTCAATGCTAGAATTGTGGAATGATTCTTCCTAAATCCATATTGACTACTGTATAAAATATTATGTTTCTCCAAGTACTTAATTAGTCTGTTATACATAAGTTTTTCTAGTATTTTTGAAAAGTTTGGTAGTACAGATTACACTTGGGTCTTTTGCTTTAAAGATTGGTGACACTTCAGCGAATTTCATTTGTTCTGGGAATACACCCTGTGAGAGAGATAAGATACAAATATATGTCAGAGGTTGAATAAAGAATTCTGCACACTGTTTTAAGGCGCCACAATTAAATTCATCTAATCTAGCAGCTTTTTTGAGTCTATGTTATTTAGTATATTCATTATCTCTAATTCTCCAGCAGGGTTAAATATAAAATGAAGATGATTTGGGAACTGGGAGAAAATCATTAGGATTTTAGTCGATGATATCTTTGCTGCAATGTTAGGTCGTATGATACTGAAGAATTCGTTGAATTTTTCTGCAATTTTGACTTTATGTACTTGTTTTCATGTAGAAATTGTTTCACAGTAATATTGTTTTTGTTCTTATTGGGGATTTTGTTCAGTACAGCCCAGGTTGATTTCATGTTTCCTTTGTTACGTTCAAATTTGTTATGGCTGCGTTCGGCAATTCTTATTGTAGTGATTAGTCTATTTATTATATGCTTTGCATCTTTCATTGTTACTGTTAGATCTGTTTTATAAGAAGTTTCTATACAATGTATTCTTTCTCTTGGTTGAGTTAACTATTCCTGTTATAATCCATGGATTGTTGTTTTGAGTCCAAAATAGATGTACTACTCTTTATTTGGGCATGGTTTATTTTCATGCCCAGTTATTATAAGGAATATTGGTAAATGATCAGATATATCTTCAACAAAAATGCCTGAGTATTTTGGGGAAGAATGGTGACAGTTGGTGAATATGTTGTCTAATTTATAACATTATAGACTAAATTTTCTCCATGAATTTCTCAAGATCTGAATTTTGGTGCCGATATATGCAGCCTACTATTTGTTTTTTTCCCTCTATTATTTTCCAGCTCAATGAAAATGCTTTCCAGATAGTCATTGTTGATATTCAAATCAGTACGGATCTCAGGTTTAGTGATGAGTTTATATAAAGTCCTACTCCTTCTCTCCCTTTATTTTCTCTATGACTTTCAACCAAGTTATATACATTTAATTTCATGAGTTTCATTGGTGAGTTGTTAGATAACCACGTTTCAGTAACACCTATAATGTCAAAGTTATGTCTGCAATTGTTGAGAAGGTTGATAATTTATCTATGTTCTTACTTATGGATCTCATATTAAAGTGAATCATAGATGCTGTTATACTATTGTCTATATGTTTAATTTTTTCATTGAATTCTTCTAATAATAGATAATTGGAGGAATTCAAAATATACCGATATAACATACTTGTTTCTTACATGTACCAAATTGTACAAAGAAGGACCCCAACACCAATATAATAGTTTATCGCTGTATAGATGCGCTTATTTGATAAGCGCCACGAGTATATACTACAATCTGACTCCTCTTGAGGCTGAATCACTTAAACCATTCAAAATCCATATCCACTGACCGAACACGTAACCATTACGCCGAAATTAATAACAATAATCTATAAGAAAAAATATAAATATAATTATATACAGATCAAGACACTATTGTATACACACCTATATTATATATCTATATTTGCATCGATATTTGTAATAACCATGTTTCTGTTACATCTACCTTGATGATCAGAATACTGATAAATTGAATTGAAAATTTGAATTGGTAGTCCTTAGTAGCGAGTTTGCGATACCCGTTCGACGGGTACGGGTACCGGTAGATTCTGGTAGATTGGTGAAATTCGTCACGGTCATTTGCGTACTTTGAATGCAGCACATAAAGCGATAGGGATTTGGAACGGGTATAGATGTATCCCATTGACTGGTAGTCTTTCACTAAAGTTTTCTCACTCAAAAGTACATTAGTTCTATGAAATAACAGTCAGCTATGTATTAATATATTTATTGCACGATTACGTGGCCAAATCTCATTGATACATTTGTCATTTAAGCCATGTTTTATGTTCAAAATGTCGAGGCGGCTTCTATCACTAAGATAACTATGGAACGCCGATTTGTTTACTGACAACGGTCTTCACTCAAGTAATGACATGCTATGATTAAGAGAGTTATTTGATGGTGCTATACGCAGTCTCGGCACAGGGACGTGATTATAGAGGGTCTCCGCGTTGAGAAGGGGTGCCCACCTTCACATTCCCTACCAATTGAACCACACCAAACAGAGGTCTGTGCGGAATTCCAATTATGCACCCCGTTGGGCTCTGATTCCCCCCCCCAACTGATCCTTCACTGTCCTGAATATTATTCTAGTATGTTCTAAAAGGATTAGTAGTCTTGTTAAAGAAGTCATGTAATGAAGGGTCCACCTCGCCGACCAGAACGAGAAAAAATTTGTAGATATGAACCTGGAAATTGCAAAATCATAACATCTAGTGGTCTAACACCAGGCAAATTCACGCCCTATATTGTTTTTCACAAATTCATTATCAGTTTTGACGAGCCACTGAATGTGGATAGACCAGGACATACCGGGTCGACCATGGCTCGGTCTGGTGGGGAGAACGTTTTGAAATCTGAACATGAAAATTTATCTATTATAGACTTTCCTCAAGCTTTACATTTGTTGGATATTTCCAACATAACTGTTGGCCATATAGACCGAATTCTTTCTACCAAAAGTAGGTATATTTGCAAATGTTGGTCAAAAACCATAAAAAAATCCCCACTAATACATTTTTGGAAAATCATACGGAATGACAGAATAATTTCAACGTATGTTTGGTGTGTTAGGTATATATAATTTCCAACTGTTAAACAATTTGACAGAAGTTGGGGGTGAAACACCCCAACCCTCTCGCCACGTCCCCTATCGACCCTTTGTGCGTGGGCATAAATACACCGTGAATGTGTTACACGATTGAATACAACCGTTCAGTTATTATATCTTATGTGGTGACTGATTTCTCATTTTAATATAGATATTTGACATTTGAACGGACATGGCGCATTTGAACCTCAAGACTGTTGTATATTTGTAGTGGCCGGTAGTGACACAAAATACTGATATACACACCTCATACTCGGCACAATCTTACCGTCGTCAGAGCGACTTTTATCTGTTTTCTTTGTTTGGCATACAAGTGAAGCAAACTTGAACGCTCTTTATTCAAACCATATAATGAATATTGTACCATTAAACACCCTTTATATCTAACAAAGTTTAATTTTTCTACCTATACATCCAGGGGGGGGGGGGGTCGGAAAACAATTTCAGGCACGTATGGCATTTTTTCCCTTTCGATCATTTTTTGTACCCACCCACCCCCACCGCCAAATTTATTTCCGTTTTCGGCAGTTTTTTCCGACCATTTTTTGACACCCACCCCCCCCTTTTAACACTAAAACAGAGATTTGCGGGGGGAAACTCACTGTAAACAGCTGTATATGAATTTATGTGCATACTATTTATCATGGATGTTAACATGGACATGTAAATAGGAATGAGTCATTTTGAGGTCATTCGGCCAAAACAACATGGCTGCCAGCGGCCATCTTGGATTTCAAAATTTGCAACAAAATACAACACGATAACTGCCTGCAGTCAGTTTACAGTTAGAATTACATTATTTCTCTCATTCAAAGTGGGTTTGGAGCCCAACTCATTGCCAAAACACTAAAAAACAAGCAGGAATTTTTTTGTTTAGTTGCGGAAAAAATTGCTTGTTGGTGGCTTTGACCACCCACCCACCCCGGCATACGTGCCGGAAAAAAAAATGTTCACCCCCCCCCTGATACATCCGGATTGAGACCCAGACAAATATCCGAGTTCTTGGGATAAATATTCCCTTGCCAGACCCTTCGAAAGATTCCAACCAAGTATCAATTATATGACTATATATTCCCCAACTAATATAAGTAAGGGGCAATTTCGGTCTTATATCTGACTAAAAGTACATGCATGTGTGACATTCTTGGACCCTGTGTCTAAAACAACATATTTTACACCGAATAATGGTTGGATTATTAAATTAGCGTAATTGTATATTTGTGCTATCATAACATATTTTCTCAGCCTGAAAATTCCATCTGTTCTAGACGAAACTAGAACGGTCTGGGAAATTACTAATGAAAGCCAATTATTGAAAATGTTACCAAAATGAGTAAAAGAAAGACGCCAATCCATTCCATTTTGGCCTCGTCCCAGGTGAATGTAATTCATTATCCTCGCAGAGGTCCATCATATGACCATAACATCAAGTATAACGTCGAATGCGGATAACAATTTCTCTATCATATATATTTTGCTGCAATTGGCTCACCATACATTACCCGTCGATATGCTTAATTCTACCCGTAAAACAGTTTGCGATTTCAAAACGTGTACCGGTACGGGTAGCTACCAGTACCCGTACCGGTACCCGTACCCGTTTGAAATCGCAAACTCGCTAGTGTCTAATAAACTCGCATTTTCTTCTGAATCATACTCATTTTGGAAATCATCGTTTAATGTAAAAGGGTTTGTTAGAAGTTGTTTCATGCTTGGCAGATCCAAATGATTGCAATTTTGTTTCATGTCAATTATTGCTAACTTGAACAGGTCACACCCTAGAGCATCTTGATTGTTTCTTACAGAAGAAAAAAATGGAATTCTTGGAATCATATACAATGTTGATATTACATTGGTTTCATTTTTCTTATATAGGAATATAGTACTATAATGTGATCTTCAACTGTGTCCATAAAGTTAAAGGCTATTTATCCATTTAAGAATATAGTAGTGTAAACATAGTTTTTAATTGTATTTAAGGCGTTATTTTACCTCTTTTTTACATGCTCTTTGTTGACCAACTTTTGGTAGAACTGGCAAACTCGGGAGCAGGGCTGAATATGTATTCTGTAAACTGTTCATGCCCAACACAAGCTGATGACACTTCTCTCTGTTTCGGAAAAAGGTCGTCAGCAGCTACTGACTATATGCACTAATCACAGTCGAAATGGAGGTATCGATATAATGAACAAAAGTCATTTGTTATTGTCTTTAATGAAAGTAAAAATGAGCACAATAAGACGAGTACTAGCCGGGCATGGACTCTGTGCGGGAAACAGGTATCTGAAGTTGAAAGTCTTACACACTTAGGTGTCCCTATACATAAGCATATCAAAACGGTGAATTCATTGACGAAATAAAACAGAAGCTCAGGTCAAGCTATTTTGCTATGTCCAACATCGGTATGTATGCTGGAGGTATAACACCAGTCAGCAGTAGGACAATCTATACATCTATAATATTCCCAAGAGGTCTCTTCGGATGCGAACTGCTATGTGGCTTGACCGATTCAGATGTATTATCCCTGGAAAGAACTCACCGATTTTGCCTTTAAAAGATCCAAGGTTTGCATTCCAAAACACGGACCAACATTGTAGAAAGGTTGCTGGGAATAGGTAATATTCACAGTTTTATTGAAAAAAAAAAGAAGCTTCTCTTCTTCGGAAGTCTATGCGCCCTCACAACTGAGAAGGCAGCCAAATCGGTTTTCTTATTAAGGCTGCACCCGTTCTTCATAGATGGGGTTTCAGGAAAATCCTTCATTTCCGATATTGCAAATATTCTGGGTAACCCCCAGTTGATGTCGTATTTAACAAATTATGTTTCTGAAAGTGAATTCCCAACAAAGTCGTCATGGAAAAGTATAGTGCGCAAGGCAATATCTGAATATTCAGAACACGGATGGAAAAGCGCGGTGATCGGCGACAAATCACTCAGTCGCTTTCATGTTATACACCCACAGTTATCAGTCTCCCATTTGTGGCGTTGCTGTCGAAAGTTCCCTAGACACAAAATAGCATACCTGACTGTGGTCGGCATCATGGCTTGTACTGAGTCCGTTTTTGTAACTTGCAACAAATGTGGCGTTGCTTATGACGATCTCCCTCAACACGTCATCATAAACTGCCCCGCCATTGCAGAATATCGCAACGACATATGGTATGAGTTAATGAACGAGTTCAATATTCAATGTATTTTCAAACTAGACAGCCTTTGCCCAGATGTACAATTGAATGTTTTTCTCACTGCACGTCCACCGGATTTAATTGATGAGGCTGACTTATTCACAGACTTTGTAGTATGCAGTACGTATTGTTTGTGGAAAGCTTATACCACACAATCTCAAATATTACCGACATACAGTGATGATAGTAATAATTCATGAATATTATCAATGAGGACGCCGATAAAACATCGGTAACTGATGTACATGCTCTCTGCTCTATCACAGGGTGTGGCAGACTTTGTCAATGTCTTTGACAATTTTGTCCCATGGTGCTTTTTTGAAGGAGTACTTAGTTCTCGGGGTATCATCGCATGAACACATGTTTGTGTATATTTATATATGTTGACCCGTATATAGCATCGGTTTGAATGACCAGGTTAGCATATAACGAATGATGTATGTCTGTCGTGTGTGTGTGAGTATATGTGTGTATACATATATGTATTTATGTATTTGTATGTGATGCATGTGTATATGTGTATATGTATATATTTACATACTAAGTGTTGTCATCACTAAATCCAGCATTCTGATTGGTCGGCGCACACGTGGCTAGTTGCAGTTATTTCTCGGTGAATGCGCAACGCCTCATAACACCAAGCTCATAACACCATCGATACGTCATTGGGTTTGGAAAGACGAACGCGTAATGTTTTGGGCGCATTTGGACTCGCGCAGGATTGACTTAATACATCATCGGGTTTCAATATGAAGAGAAATTGTTCCTATTAACTTTTGCCAAGGGTGCTATTGGGTTTGGGCTGTTTTTGTCAAGATACACTTTTCGATTTAAATACATTTACCAAAGTGGCTTTTTCGCTAAATGTATATAAATATAAGGATTAACTGTCATGTGGACTATTTTTATGGAGATGTCCACTTAATTACTTCACGGTTACATCTCCATAAAAACAGTCCACATGACAGTTAATCCTTATGTGAATGCATGTGCGTGCATACGTGTGTGGTGTGTTTCTATACATATATACATACATATATATGTATGTATATGTATGTGTACGTATGTAATTGTATGTATGTTTATATGTATGTATATGCGTATGCATATGTGTATTTAAGTATGTAAGTTAGGGACTTCCTGTATGTGCGCCCGTGTTGTTTGTGACTGGATGTGTGCGTTTAGTCTGCGAGACTGCACAGGTGTTCTGTTTGTGTTGGGACCATTTGTTAAAAAGTTTATGTGCTTTTCATGTCAATTCTCTTTTGTCAAACAATGTATGTATATATATACATGTAACCTGTAATTATGTTATTACTGCTCTCCGAGTAATGTTATCTTCAACTGTGTTTATAAAGCTAAAGGCTGTTTATCCATTTAAGAATATAGTAGTGTAAACATAGTTTTTAATTGTTTGAATATTTATACTGGGGCTATAGTTAATTAATAGCCGAGTTAGACAAAACTATAGGAGCAGGAGTGATTATTTTATTAACGCCCTCGGGTGTATGCTGTCCTAGAGATTCTAGATAGCTATGGTTAGCTGGGCGTTTTATTTATAGATAATGGATTTTTCCGCATTAAAATTGTAGTGCGACCCCGAGTCCGGTAAAAGGTGTAGTTGGAATTTCAATTTCGTTTATTGTCGTTGATTTTTGTTTGTGATAAGCTATGCCAATTACAAATAGAAGAAATGAAAAATATAATTTGTAAAATGCGTATGTCAATTGATACGTATTTTAAAGAGTGTAGTCTGAGACAGCCGAGTCATCCACCGGTACGTTAATTTGGTGCTGATCGGTGTGACAATTTGCAGTAGGTCCCCTATTTGCGGAGGTAAATTTGCGAAGTTCCCGAATTCGCGGAGGTACCCTAAAATGGTCGAAATATGTTGATTTTAATGAGGGAACGTATACGTATTTTGAGAGGTTAGTCGGATACAGCCGCGTCAGCCACGGTTCGTTAATCGGTGTGACAATTTGCAGTAGGTCCCTATTTTGATGATTTTATGGCGGGAACACAATGTCTCCGATTTTTGATCCGTATTTAGAAGCTTTCTGTTGTGGTGAATGAGAAACCTGCAGTAATAAGCCGTAGTTTTGTTTTAATAATTTGAAGGATTAGTTGTTTTAACGGAATTCTGAGGCCTCATGTAACCAATATATGTTATATTATAATTTATATTAATGGCTAATGATATTATGTTGAGGGCGTTACCATTTCTGATTATGGTTTTCTTGTATAGGGATGTGGTAATCGTTGGAATCGGGAGAGTAAGGGCTATAGTTTGAGCGCAATGTGTTAAGATCTCACCTATATCAAACGAGATATAACCCAATGAAATAATAATACATCACTAAATTACGATTAGCGCCAGAGTGGTCTAACTCCTGTATTATAATGATATATCTTCACGAGCCAATGGCCGTGAGTTTTGACGTCACGTGACAGGTTCTGAAGAAGTTTTCATGTTTGTAAACACGATAAAACATAACAAGGAAAGACAACTAGATTATTATACAATGTTGTGTACAGTATGTGTTTTTCTGATAAGGGTCCAGGTTTTGGTGAACAGTCTTATTGGACGAGTCCAATATTACTTTTCATCACAACATGGACGAGTACAAGAAAAACTCATACTGTACATGGTGCACAACATTGTATAATGACATTTTTATTATCCATCTGTATGTTTATCCAAATTTTGGGAATACAAATTTAGTGGTTATTTTTGGTATTTGTCGGCACTCATTTCTCCAAAAAAGCCTGTATTTGATCATCAGAAAGCATGATTTGGAACAGTAAACAATCCCAAAAATTCATCTATTAAATAAATTACTTCCTTACAATATTTATTCATTAAAACTTTAGCTTTTTGGAAATCCTGCACTACCTGATTGTGACAACATAAAAATGGAACGGGGCTGGATGAATGGGAGTTGGAGCTCCGTGGTCCAGTGGTCAACATGTCGGGTTTGTATTCGCGAGTTCGCAGCTCTTCGCTGGTCTATTGTGAGTCTTCACAGAGTATAGTGGCTTTGCCGCTTTGAGAGACGTGCAGTAATTGTCGGATTGTTCGCTGTTTCAAATCCCGTGTCAAGTTGTGACCCTTGAGCAAGGTCGATCGTACTGTGTCGGCTTTGCATGCACCACTCATGCGTTAAACGAGTACCAGTCTGGACACGAAAATACAAATTACGGTCTTGTACTATATTTTAAACACGCGACGGAAACGCTGTAACCACATCGCGAGAGCTTACAATTGTATTTGTGCACCCGGAGGGGAAATATGTGATGACTTATACAGTATTCATGATTATAATTGGAATCACATTTAAATAACAAAACAAAAAATATCATCACATAATTATGTTATTACTTATTTATATGTAATTATCTCATATGTCAATTGTGATAAGGAGAGATGTTAATAAACTTGAAACTTGTCATACTGTTGAGTATCAGAGCATGTTCTGATCAAAATAGAGCAGCGCTTGCAATGGCTGCAGTCGGTTCATTGGTTGGCTTGTACAAATGACTGGGATAATATTTTAAACATTACAGTACCAGCTACTCATGCACCCAGATATACTCAACTAGTTATATATATATATAGGCTAATATTGTGGTTGCTCCATTACGTGTCACGTACGACCATATGTAATAATGATCAGTCTTTTGGAGTCAAAGAACGTCGGACATGCAAATACGAACGAACACATATTAGCCTATATATATAACTAGTTGAGTATATCTGGGTGCATGAGTAGCTGGTACTGTAATGTTTAAAAGCGTGTATTAGCCTATATATAACTAGTTGAGTATATATGCATGGGTGCATGAGTAGCTGGTACTGTAATGTTTAAAAGCGTGTTAGAGCAAGTAATTGGTTAATCACTATATAAAACTGATCATTATTATATATGGTCGTACGTGACACGTAATGGAGCAACCACAAATGTTATCATCAAGTTCAATATTGCAATAATTGCAATAATTATAGGATCATTATTATGAATCCAATACGGATAAAAGTATGTTATCTCTTATAATTTGCATCAAACTGACTGAATGCCCTGTCTTTTGGAGTCAAAGAACGTCGGACATGCAAATACGAACGAACACATATTAGCCTATATATATATATACACTAGAAGGTGACCCGACTTCGTCCGGGCTTTGACCTTGAATTGTCCATTTTGAAGGTAAAGGTCAAGTGGGGTCACGATTTGACCCGTCCAAAACACTGCCCGAACAAAAGTACCCGACAAAAGTACCCGTCGAAATCCATCCGGTTTTACCCGATTTGACCTTGTAGAAGGTGACCCGACTTCGTCCGGGCTATTCAAAAACCAAATTTCAAGTCGATAGCTCCACCCGTTTCCGAGATCTGGTCTGCGCATGCACGAAGCTCATCCGGGGCAAGATACATTCACATACCAAATTTCAAGTCGATAGCTCCACCCGTTTCCGAGATATATAACCCAATGTCATTTGCGGATACCTCGGCCGGTGATGAGTTAACGCGACATCGGCCGGTTATGAGTTAAAGGCGATCACGTCGCGATCCATGTTGACGGCGTAATATATTTAGGCAATGTTTTTCGATGAGCGAAGCATGGTCCTGCGTTCTTCCCGATAATTAAGGTAGAAACTTTAAACGTACACAGGCGTGTGATACATCATTGGAAAGATGAAGCGCCACAGATTATAACAGTGCAAATTATATGACTGGCAATTTATTATTCGCGCTATATCGAATCGATTTGTGAGCACCGAACTGAAATATATTAGCGCAAAACGGCGCAAAAACAGATTTGACCTCGGCACGTGAAAAGTTGACCTCGGATCTGAAAATTAATAGGTCTATGCCACTTCCCGACAGAAAATACCCCCACATACCAAGTTTCATCGAAATCGGCTTGGTCGTTTTCGAGTCCATCGCGATCACACACACACACACACACACAGACACACAGATCTTCCAAAATATATAATATATATATATATATATATACTAGAAGGTGACCCGACTACGTCCGGGCTATTAAAAAACCAAATTTCAAGTCGATAGCTCCACCCGTTTCCGAGATCTGGTCTGCGCATGCGCGAAGCTGGCGCCGCACGGGCTCGGCGACCCGATAAAATTCGTATCCGGGGCAAGATACATTCACATACCAAATTTCAAGTCGATAGCTCCACCCGTTTCCGAGATATATAGCACAATGTCATTTGCGGATACCTCGGCCGGTGATGAGTTAACGCGACATCGGCCGGTTAATTAAGAGTTAACGCGATCACGTCACGATCTGTTGATGGCGTAATATATTTACGCAATGTTTTTCGATGAACGAAGCATGGTCCTGTGTTCTTCCCGATAATTAAGGTAGAAACTTTAAACGTACACAGGCGTGTGATACATCATTGGAAAGATGAAGCGCCACAGATTATAACCGTGCAAATAATATGACTGGCAATTTATTATTCGCGCTATATCGAATCGATTTGTGAGCATCGAACTGAAATATATTAGCGCAAAACGGCGTAAAAACAGATTTGACCTCGGCACGTGAAAAGTTGAGCTCGGATCTGAAAATTAATAGGCCTATGCCACTTCCCGACAGAAAATACCCCCACATACCATGTTTTATCGAAATCGGCTCGGTCGTTTTCGAGTCCATCGCGATCACACACACACACACAGACACACAGATCTTCCAAAATATATAATAGATATATATATATATATAATTAGTTGAGTATATCTGGGTGCATGAGTAGCTGGTACTGTATTTTTATTTGTTGAACGTGTATTCCTTGAATCGCAGGTACAAGGTTGGTTGAATTAGCGAGGTCGTGCACGCATGCAGTTTTGTTAAAAACATTCACCAACAGTTATTTTATTATAAAAAAACATCTCAAAATACATTGTTTGACGTTTGAATCACTAACATGATATGAGATCAAACGATCTGACGACAGAAATATAACGATCTACAATGAAAATATCTCCATTCGAAACACACGCGAAGCGGAGTTGCTCTGTCATTAGGCCCTCCACATCCCCCGAGAACTCAAGTGAACGTGTGTACAACTCTGTTTCTCCTGTAACAGCCAACATGAACCCAAAATGTGATTCTAACAAACAGGCAAAACTTCATGTTGATGCTGACAAATCTGTCCATATAGACTCGAAGCTCAATACGTCGAACAACAGTGCAAATCTGAATGTCTGTGAAGTAAATCTCTCGATCAATAGCGATGATTACTCCAACTCTAAACGCACCCCTGTTCGTATAAAACCTTCTCCCATTAAAGTAATAACCGAACCAGAGGCTGGCAAACATATGTCAGAAATATTCAAGTTCATCGACAACTACAGCGATATACAACGAGCATCCGTGGACAGTGACGATCCTGCTCATAATTTGTCAACACATGGCGAATGTAGTATAGATTATCCTACACAAAGACCCCCTCCTCGACAACATGCTGAGCATGTGAACACTGACGGTCCGCCTTATTCTTATGCCGATGCTCTGAGCGCACCGAGGCAAATCGAAACTCTAATACGGAACGACAGACGTCCCGCGGCATTAAAGAGGGACCCCAGTCGCAAAACCGCACGTATTTCTGACAGGAATCCTCGTTCAGATAATGACCGAAATGGATTCTCAGGCGTCCACCGGACAAGAACAGTGCGTCTTTTCGTGGGCGGTATCGATGAAAGTTCTACAGAGAATGGCCTCGCTCACTTTCTCTCTGAAAGAGGTATCGAGCCAACGTTCTTGAAGCTCATCACTAGTTCCAGAATTGGGACTGTGAGTGCTCGTTTAAATGTATCAAAAGACGAAAGCATCCCACTACTTGACAATCGTTTCTGGCCCGCAGGGGTGCTATAAAGATATATATATATATATAATATAGTCCAGGTAGTTTTACGAGGCGACGCTCAATGCGAAGCTATCGGTGGACATATCGATGGGAAGACATCGCCGCGCCATATAGGATTATCCAATCAAGGTGATTGGCGTCAATCATAGATTGACCACCGGTCACATAAACATGCTGCGTGTAGCAGTACACGTTTGTACACATTTCAACAATGAGCAACCGAGGAAAAGGACGTGGGGCAAAATATACCACCGACGACATAAGGGGTTCTACAAAAAATAATCCGTATATAGGGCCGGGGTGGGTGGGTGATCCAGAGGCCGAAACAATCGTGCTTGTAATTTTTTTTCTAAAATGGGTTTTTTTTTCAAACAATTTACAACTACTGACCATGTAATGTTGTTTGTAAGCATGTTAGTATCATGTTTGTTGGCATATGGCTATATGGACATCTATAGTGACTATTTAGCCTCAGATTTAGCAAGATTCTGGATATCACAGGATCCCGTCCCACTTCTCAGTGGAAAACCGTAATTTAGTGAAAAAAAATTAATGTATTACCCAGTTGTATTACCCGAATAAAAGTAATAAAATAAAAAAAAAATGTATCACAAATACTACATGGTGAATACTCAATGATGACTAGATATCATTGACCCGATTGTTGCATAACATGAAATTGAAAAGGGTATCTCATAAATTTCTAATGTCTGAAATACTGTCTTGTTCCGGCATGCAATCAATTTCATTCCTTCTGGTTATTTCTCATCTTTTTAATGATTGCAAGTAATGTTAATTTGCAGCACTTATCCAAATAAAACTGAATTGGTTATGATGAATGGCCGTTACTGTTTATTGTTCAGACAATCCCAACTGAAGGTGGCGCTATTCTCCTTGAATTTACGAACTTCATCTTGAAGCTTAAATACTGCTCAACAAGACTAAACTACAATACTAATTGTATACTGTTATCGCTTACAAATATATGAACTGAAATAATGTGATGCATTCAGATGCTTTGAGAAATGACATTCTTCAAAGTTCAAACTAAAATCAAGAATAAAATCTGACTGAGACTATACTGCAGACTCTAGTGCACAAATATACATACAAATGGTTGAGTTATAATAATGCAAAATGTGTTTACGGATGGAACCAAGTTGGTAGCTCTGGTATGCATCGACAGGCAAAACCTGTGATATGCAGTAATATATGCACACATCATTCCCGTATCATTCAGGTCTATCACCATACCAAACCACTTCAAAATTCGACAACCGACACTTCAACTTATATGGCAAAAACTTTGTACGGATTGAATTTCATAAATAGGGCCCATGGATAACTCTGGTAGGCATTGAAACTCACAATCCGTGATATTATGCATATTCGTTCCCCATTTCTGGTCCGTCACATGTCATAGAGCATCAAAATATGACAACCGACTCTTGAGTTATGATGCAAAATGTTTGTACGGACGGACACACGGACGGCTCGAGACGTCAACTATATACCCGCCGACTAATATCGGGGGTATAATAACCATATATCTATGTGTATACCTAACCAACACAAATCCCATACTCACCCACCCTGGTGAATAAGACTAAAGAGTTCTTTGATCATGCACAAATAATTGTAGAACCCCTGACCTGTTTACTACTATTTACACTGGCCAGTGTTCTCTGTCAGACTAAACACGCTCGATATATTAAGGCTATACTACGGTCTAGGGCAATTTGTGACATACAGTGTACCTACACAATGCTTTATTATTGTTGTTAGATACTGGAAACACCAGGAAACACCTGGAAATACAGTTTATTTTTCGTTTTTCTGACCTGTGCTTTACCGATTAAGGATGTTATTGCTTGAGTCTTAATTTTACACACTTTGCACCAAAAAAAGGATAGTGGAATGGGATTGAAAGGCAGTTAACACAGTTATTGAAGAAGGGCTAAAAAACTCTGAAATTTTGATAAAAACATGAGAAAGGGGGTGGGTCCCTAACATTTGGAGGAACAAATTTGCACAAATGGGGTGGTGGGTTCCTCGGGGTCGGAAAAAAAACTTTTTGGGCCCTATATGTGCAATTGTTTTCCAGACCCCCCCCCCCCCCACTGCCGACGAGCGTAACACTTTTTTGGGCATTGTGGAGAGAAGAATCAAAATATTAAAGAACAAAGAAACCTGCACCATTCACCAGCGCCGGAAAAATGATGCATGGAAAGAAATTTATTTGGAAATAGCAGGGAAATATCCAAACAGAACCAAAACACAAACAAAATTCTTCTGAGACGTTATCTTCTTGGCTCTTCATTTTCACACTGTGCTAATTAAAAAAAACCTCATTAATATCATTGAAACTCATTCTGCAGATATATAAACGCAAGCATGAGTCTCCACACAATTATACCAAAACATTATACCGCTATACATGCCGATTGTGGCCGGTGAGTGTTCGTGAATTAGTCGTAAGACGGCGTCAATTGACAGGTGACAAATCTCATAGATTGGATCAATCACACCATCGACAGCGTGTGTCGTTTGCGCTAAAGCAAAGATACCTTTGCGTTCAGCCGCTACCATATAAACTACCTGGTTTATAAAATAGTCTCGCTTGGTGAATAGCACCCCAGGGGTGCTATTCACCAAGCGAGACTATTTTATAAACCAGGTAGTTTATATGGTAGCGGTTTATAAAATAGTCTCGCTTGGTGAATAGCACCCCAGGGGTGCTATTCACCAAGCGAGACTATTTTATAAACCAGGTAGTTTATATGGTAGCGGCTGAACGCAAAGGTATCTTTGCTTTAGCGCAAACGACACACGCTGTCGATGGTGTGATTGATCCAATCTATCAGATTTGTCACTTGTCAATTGACGCCGTCTTACGACCAATTCATGAACACTCACCGGCCACAATCGGCATGTGTAGCGGTATAATGTTTGGGTACAATTGTGTGGAGACTCATGCTTGCGTTTATGTATCTGCAGAATGAGTTTCAATGATATTAATGAGGTTTTTTAATTAGCACAGTGTGAAAATGAAGAGCCAAGATGATAACGTCTCAGAAGAATTTTGTTTGTGTTTTGGTTCTGTTTGGATATTTCCCTGCTATTTCCAAAGAAATTTCTTTCCATGCATCATTTTTCCGGCGCTGGTGAATTGTGCCGGTTTCTTTGTTCTTTAATATTTTGATTCTCCTCTCCACAATGCCGAAAAAAGTGTTATGCTCGTCGGCAGTGGGGGGGGGGGGGGGGTGGAAAACAATTGCACATATAGGGCCCAAAAAGTTTTTTTTCCGACCCCGAGGGACCCACCACACCATTTGTCCAAATTTGTTCCTCCAAATGTTAGGGACCCACCCCCTATCTCATGTTTTTATCAAAATTTCAGAGTTTTTTAGCCGTTCTTCAATAACTGTGTTAACTGCTTTTCAATCCATTCCACTATCCCTTTTTGGTGCAATGTGTGTAAAATTAAGACTCAAGCAATAACATCCTTAATCGGTAAAGCACAGGTCAGAAAAACGAAAAATAAACTGTATTTCCAGGTGTTTCCTGGTGTTTCCAGTATCTAACAACAATAATAAAGCATTGTGTAGGTACACTGTATGTCACAAATTGCCCTAGACCGCATTATAGCCTTAATATATCGAGCGTGTTTAGTCTGACAGAGAACACTGGCCAGTGTAAATAGTGGTAAACAGGTCAGGGGTTCTACAATTATTTGTGCATGATCAAAGAACTCTTTAGTCTTATCCACCGGGGTGGGTGAGGAGGGAAATTGTTTTGGTTAGGTATACACATAGATATATGGTTATTATACCCCCGATATTAGTCGGCGGGTATAAGTTGACGTCTCGACCCGTCCGTGCGTCCGTCCGTACACACATTTTGCATCATACCTCAAGAGTCGGTTGTCATATTTTGATGCTCTATGACATGTGATGAACCAGAAATGGGGAACGAATATGCATAATATCACGGATTGTGAGTACCAATGCCTACCAGAGTTATCCATGGGCCCTATTTATGAAATTCAATCCGTACAAAGTTTTTGCCATATAAGAGTTGTCGAATTTTGAAGTGGTTTGGTATGGTGATAGACCTGAATGATACGGGAAGGATGTGTGCAGATATTACTGCATATCACAGGTTTTGCCTGTCGATGCATACCAGAGCTACCAACTTGGTTCCACCCGTAAACACATTTTGCATTATTATAACTCAACCATTTGTATGTATATTTCTGCACTAGAGTCTGCAGTATAGTCTCAGTCAGATGAAGACATTGAAGAATGTCATTTCTCAAAGCATCTGAATGCATCACATTATTTCAGTGCATCTATTTGTAAGCGATAACAGTATACAATTAGTATTGTAGTTTAGTCTTGTTGGGCAGTATTTAAGCTTCAAGACGAAGTTCGTAAATTCAAGGAGAATAGCGTCACCTTCAGTTGGGATTGTCTGAACAATAAACAGTAACGGTCATTCAGCATAACCAATTCAGTTTTATTTGGATAAGTGCTGCAAATTAACATTACTTGCAATCATTCAAGATGAGAAATAACCAAAAGGAATGAATTTGATTGCATGCCAGAACAAGACACCGTGAGTATTTCAGACATTATAAATTTATGAGATACCCTTTTCAATTTCATGTTATGCAACAATCGGGTTAATGATATATAGTCATCATTGAGTATTCACCATGTAGTATGTGTGATACATTTTTTTTTATTACTTTTATTCGGGTAATACAACTGGGTAATACATGATTTTTTTACTAAATTACGGTTTTCCACTGAGAAGTGGGACGGGATCCTGTTAAATCCAGAATGTTGCTAAATCTGAGGCTAAATAGTCACTATTGCTGTCTATATAGCCACATGCCAACAAACATGATACTAACATGCTTACAAACAACATTACATGGTCAGTACTTGTAAATTGTTTGAAAAAACCCATTTTGGAGAAAAAAATTACAAGCACGATTGTTTCGGCCTCTGGAGCACCCACCCACCCCGGCCCTATATACGGATTTTATTTGTAGACCCCCCCCATGTCGTCGGTGGTATATTTTGCCCCACGTCCTTTTCCTCGGTTGCTCATTGTTGAAATGTGTACAAACGTGTACTGTTACACGCAGCATGTTTATGTGACCGGTGGTCAATCTATGATTGACGCCAATCACCTTGATTGGATAATCCTATATGGCGCGGCGATGTCTTCCCATCGACATGTCCACCGATAGCTTCGCATTGAGCGTCGCCTCGTAAAACTACCTGGACTATATTATAAACCCAGTCGGTGAATAGCACCCCTGGTGTCTACTGCAGGGCTTGGTACTCAGAAGCTCCCAGCTCAACAAACAATGGCTATTACAAATAAGCTGAATATATGCACCTGGAATATGACAGGTTTCAAGGGGAGTGCTTCCCATTTAAGTGATATGCTGGCATCGGGCTATTTCCAGATCGTCCGCATTTCTGAACATTGGCTTGATGAATTTTCACTGTCGTCCTTCGGATTTCTCTCACATGATTACATTTACATTGCGAAACCGGGTCGTTCGATTCGAACTGCGAATGGAGGTTGTCTTGTGAAAGACGGTATAGCTATCCTGGTCCACAAAAGTATCCAGTGTATCGAGATTGAATCTACAAATGATAGAATGATCTCTCTGCAGATCAAGATGAATAATAGTTCTTTTCTCTCCGTGATTCAAGTATATCTACCCGGTGCCAATCACGATATTTCATATTTTCTCGACTGTTTATCAGACTTAGCTGACATTACCTCACGCCTGGAACCGAATGGTCCTGTGATATTACTGGGAGATATGAATGCGAATTTGGGGAAAAACTATAGAACGATACTTTCAAGTTTAACGTGTCCACGTGCTAGAGCATTATATGCCTTCTTCGAACTGCACAACCTGACAGCACTCACTACATTATCATCTTGTACTGGCAGTGACTTCTCATACGTCCCTTACTATGACGGCGCGACTCCTTCGCTGCTCGATCACATTGTCATCTCCGACATGATGGTTAATTGTGTATCTAAAACTCATGTCACAGAAGATGCAGCAACTAATAGTTCAAACCACAGACCAGTGTTCTGTTGTATAGATGTAGCTCCTACACTAAAACCACCGTCAAATTACACGAGGAAAAAATATCGCTGGAAATGTGAATACATGAAGTCTTATCAAGACAATCTAACTTCCCTGTGCAAACCGTTACTGACCAAAGAGATAAACGACAAAAATGACCTTGATTCGTATTATCGCAATTGTGTCGACATTTTAATTGATAGCGCAGAAAAGACTATCCCTCCAATGTCCTACCACGCACACTTGAAACCATACTGGAATAAACAACTCAGCAGTCTGAGCTCTGATTGCAAGTCAAAATACAAATTGTGGTCGCTTGCTGGTCGCCCACGATTATTTACCTCCTCCACGTATGTTCAGTATAAAGACGCTAAAAGGACTTTTAGGAAAGCTCATCGCTCTGCGTTCAATGCGTACCTATCCGATCAACAAAACAAACTTGAGTGCGACGCTGCCTCCAACCAAACGTCCTTCTGGCGGTCTATCAACCGAAACCGTTCGCATGTCTCTCAAATCGGATCGGTTATGGAATTCAATGGGTCTCTGACACGTGACGCAGATGAAACACTTTCTGGCTGGTCTGAGTACTTCAGAGAATTGTTCAATCCACCACCCCACTCTGAGCCAGAGTTTGAGGACCACGTTACCAGAGAAGTTGTTAGCTGTGTTTCTCTTGCTAAAGATCCCGTGCAACCGAACTGCCCACAGTGTCAACCAGTCGAACTCACCGAAATCGTTCTTCATGTGAGGAAACTGAAAAAGAACAAAGCGGGTGGAGCAGATGACTTATTGAATGAACATTTGTTGCACGCTCCGACTTCCTTCATAGAATGCATCAAAAGACTATAATTTTTTATGACGGTATATTCCGCATGGGGTGGATTCCACCAACGATGAAAGAAGGAATAGTCATTCCGTTATACAAAGGACCGCATAAACCACCGACATATCCTGATAGTTACCGTGCTATAACACTTCTATCGGTCCTATACAAACTATTCGAGTCCATTCTGTTGAGCCGTCTTCTTCAAAGCCACCAAATGAAACGATTTCCGAATGCACAACAAATGGGTTTTCAGAAGGGTATCAGCTGTTCGATGACGTCATTCATTCTCACGGAATCTGTATCATATGCCAAAGACAATAACTCCAATTTATATGTTGCCTTCCTTGACTCCAAGAAAGCCTTTGATAAAGTATGGCACACTGGCCTCCTGTACAAATTCATTCAGCTCGGATTTTCGCCACACTTTGTCAGTTTGTTGGAGAACATCCATTCGGATGTGACTAGCAAAGTACTATATGACGGCCGCATGTCGCAAAGTTTCAAAATACTGCAATCTACTCGACAAGGTGGCGTTCTGTCACCTCTCTGCTATCTTGTCTCCATAGACGACCTACTTAACGAACTAGCAACTTCTCCATACGGACTAAGAATCTGCAATATCCCATGTGGCGCTCCTACTACTGCCGACGACATCGCTCTTCTGTCGCTATCGAAATCCGGTCTAGAATCCTTGTTGAACATATGTGTGAAATATAGCAGGCGGTGGCGATTCGAATTCTCCTCCACGAAGAGCAAAATTGTTGTATTCAACGAGAATAAAAACTCATATGACCGCTCGGGAAGGATATGGAGGTTGGGCAATCAAACTATTCAGGAAGTTACAGAATGTGCCCATCTTGGTTTAATTCAGGACAAGTTTGCGAAGCAGGTCAATTCCGCCTCTTCTGTGTCGACAAAAATGAGGAACAACTTTTTCAATATCATGGATAACAAACTTATGAAATCCACTACCAGACTACACCCATCACCATGACAAATGTCCTCAAAACTGTTGTTCTACCGAGAGCTCTCTACGGTGTCGAGGTGGTTCCTTTTTATCAAAGTTCGCCATCACCATTATGAACAAAGCCGCCAGAACATGTCTCAAATACGAATATCCCTCCCAAAACGAGCGTCAACTAGGCTATCGCTAGGTATTCTTGGATTTCTACCAATTGAATATCAACTGCATATCAAAAAACTTTGCTTTATGGGACGTCTTATCCATCTACCGTTCGGCCATCAATTACCATTACGACTGTTTGTCCTGAAAGCACACCTCTACAGACTATACAGTCGCTCCAGTGGTTTTGTACAGGAAATGTTCTCCATATTAGCCAAATACGATCTTTTGAACTATTTGAACGACTACCTGGACATTGGGGTCTTCCCAAAACTGTCAACGTGGATAACTCTTGTGAAGGCAGCTGTCAGGGGAACGTTCATTTCCTCGTGGCAGACCAAAGTTTCGTCCGATCCATCCTTGCGAATTCTGTGGAAAGTTCACCCTAATCCCCTATCAAACTGGGCAGTCTGGAAACTTCTCCATGGAAACGCTCACATGTTGAAATATCTCAAAAACTTAGTACTGCTTCTCAACAGGACTACCTATGCCAACAATTTAGTGTGTCATCTCTGCAGCGAAGTGTACTCGAACGAAATCGACCACGCCATGTTCGTATGCTCTTCTCCAGCCGCACTCATTATTAGAAACTCTTTTTGGGAAGGGATTATCTCTCGTTTAGGCATACCCGAATATTTTCACCTTGCGTCGTTAGCCAGAGATGACCTGGTAGCAACCCTCCTCGGAAGTTCTCTGGAAACCCTAACAGAACACATATCTCACTGCCTCAAGGAACTAGTACTATATTCTGCGAAGTTCCTGTACGTTCTCAGCACAATGATAAGGAATGGCGTACAGCAACCCGTGTCTCGTCCATTGTAATTATCTTCTCAACACCCACGCATGTTGTAACGACTAACTGTCATATCTGTTGGACAAATCAGATTTTCCTGCAACAAACGCTGTTGTGAACATTCAAATGCATATATGCTTCACTCTCGTGGTTTCCAACACCTCTCCATACTTGTACATAACGGCCCACCACATTGGTCAGGGGAGCCCACTTTAATCCAACTGTATTTATATGTCATGTGTATCGATCTCTCCTATACTTGGAGGTAATAAAGATATCTCTTATTGGACGAGTCCAATATTACTTTTCATCACAACCTGGACGAGTACAAGAAAAAACTCATACTGTACATGGTGCACAACATTGTATAATGACATTTTTATTATCCATCTGTATGTTTATCCAAATTTTGGGAATACAAATTTAGTGGTTATTTTTGGTATTTGTCGGCACATATTTCTCCAAAAAAGCCTGTATTTGATCATCAGAAAGCATGATTTGGAACAGTAAACAATCCCAAAAATTCGTCTATTAAATAAATTACTTCCTTACAATATTTATTCATTAAAACTTTAGCTTTTTGGAAATCCTGCACTACCTGATTGTGACAACATGAAAATGGAACGGGGCTGGATGAATGTGAGTTGGAGCTCCGTGGTCCAGTGGTCAACATGTCGGGTTTGTATTCGCGAGTTCGCAGCTCTTCGCTGGTCTATTGTGAGTCTTCACAGAGTATAGTGGCTTTGCCGCTTTGAGCGACGTGCAGTAATTGTCGGATTGTTCGCTGTTTCAAACCCCGTGTCAAGTTGTGACCCTTGAGCAAGGTCGATCGTACTGTGTCGGCTTTGCATGCACCACTCATGCGTTAAACGAGTACCAGTCTGGACACGAAAATACAAATTATGGTCTTGTACTATATATTAAACACGCGACGGAAACGCTGTAACCACATCGAGAGCTTACAATTGTATTTGTGCACCCGGAGGGGAAATATGTGATGACTTATACAGTATTCATGATTATAATTGGAATCACATTTAAATAACAAAACAAAAAATATCATCACATAGTTATGTTATTACTTATTTATATGTAATTATCTCATATGTCAATTGTGATAGGGAGAGATGTTAATAAACTTGAAACTTGTCATACTGTTGAGTATCAGAGCATGTTCTGATCAAAATAGAGCAGCGCTTGCAATGGCTGCAGTCGGTTCATTGGTTGGCTTGTACAAATGACTGGGATAATATTTTAAACATTACAGTACCAGCTACTCATGCACCCAGATATACTCAACTAGTTATATATATATATATATAGGCTAATATTGTGGTTGCTCCATTACGTGTCACGTACGACCATATATAATAATGATCAGTCTTTTGGAGTCAAAGAACGTCGGACATGCAAATACGAACGAACACATATTAGCCTATATATATAACTAGTTGAGTATATCTGGGTGCATGAGTAGCTGGTACTGTAATGTTTAAAAGCGTGTATTAGCCTATATATAACTAGTTGAGTATATATGCATGGGTGCATGAGTAGCTGGTACTGTAATGTTTAAAAGCGTGTTAGAGCAAGTAATTGGTTAATCACTATATAAAACTGATCATTATTATATATGGTCGTACGTGACACGTAATGGAGCAACCACAAATGTTATCATCAAGTTCAATATTTCAATAATTGCAATAATTATAGGATCATTATTATGAATCCAATACGGATAAAAATATGTTATCTCTTATAATTTGCATCAAACTGACTGAATGCCCTGTCTTTTGGAGTCAAAGAACGTCGGACATGCTATATATATATATATATATATATATATATATATATATATATATATATAATTAGTTGAGTATATCTGGGTGCATGAGTAGCTGGTACTGTATTTTTATTTGTTGAACGTGTATTCCTTGAATCGCAGGTACAAGGTTGGTTGAATTAGCGAGGTCGTGCACGCATGCAGGTTTGTTAAAAACATTCACCAACAGTTATTTTATTATAAAAAAACATCTCAAAATACATTGTTTGACGTTTGAATCACTAACATGATATGAGATCAAACGATCTGACGACAGAAATATAACGATATACAATGAAAATATTACAGCATTCTACTTGGAGAACAAAGTTTGAAATGCGTGCCCATTCTGTATTTACAAAATAAACATAATTCAGCCCACTATATACATGATTGTGTTATTCCTATAAAACGTATATAATGGTAATATTAACACTGATATCCGGTAATCCTATATATGAAATATTCAGATAGATGTCTGAAACGTCTTACAATTTGTGATGCTGTCCATATCCCACGCGGAAACAATAGAACGGTTTTTATTAAAGGTACGGTTGGCCTTGGCGGTGGGTATCCTGTGAAAATATTTCCACCCGTCAAAAACCGCCACAAACAGAAAGAACAACACAATGTAGACAGACTTTGTCCGTATGAAAATAAGAAATATCGCATAAACAGTATGTTATTGTCCTATATTTGACCATTGTTATGTAAACAAAGGCATAAAAAGTTACTTTTCTGGTGTTTGTTTATATTATGGTGGTAAACATAAAGAGCGTTCTTTGTTGGTGAATTCCTGATATGGAACGAATAAAGAGCGTTTATGCCATTTGTGTGTGATTAGCCAGAAGCATTGTGCTGTCTTCTGTAACACAATCAGGCTCTTGCTTAGGTAAACTATAGTAAATCTTTATGATAACATTCTGTTTACGCGATGGTCATGGTATATATGAACGAAACTGTATGCGTTTTAATGTTTTCTGTTTACGGTGATTGGAACACATATGAATATTTTCGACAACTAAGGCCTCACGTGCCTTTAAAGGGACGGGTGGCCTTCGTTGTAGGTTATAATTTAGAAATAACGTTTATCAAATTATGATAATTTCCTCAAGAATATATACTAATAATGACGATATTATTCTATACTAATTGTATAGCATAATGATGATATGAGTGCGATATTGTGTCAGCGAAAATGCGGATCGAGTGTTGTTAATTTCTCGCAAAAAGCGCAGTGAATTGTTTATAAGCAGAGTCACGATATTGCGTCATTTCCTTATTTAGATTCGCGCGTATTATACATGTACGTCGGTTGTAAAACTCTTCGTGGTGGGTACAGCTTTTAAAATAATCACATCCGCTAAAACCGCTGTATAAACAGAAAGAATATTATATAATAGACAGACGTTGTTCATATACTAATCATAAATATCGCGTACATTGCATGTTATTGACACGTTTGTATAGGCTTTGTTATATAAACAAACATAAAAACGTTACAGAACCATTCGTTTATATATAGCCAAACACTCGGAACTACTGGATCGTCCAATGAAAATGTTCCGTTGCGCTGTGGAAGGCCAAGATAACATTATTGGCGACATCAGCAATAGCATTCAAATCACACCAATTTTTATTTTAATCGACCCATTCTACCCGCTGTCATGTCAGTTAAACATACATAATCCACGTTACTTTATGATTGGGAAACGATCAGACAGAAATCGTGTACATAATATAATTGTTCTTGTAAAGAGATGAATATATTTCAATCCAGTTAGTATTTTCGGCAGCGGCTATTTACCATCGGATGGCAAATAGCGATTCTACCGATATGCGCTATTTACCATCCGATGGTATTTTAAAGAAAAACAAATAGCATATCATCACAATACACTCCTATAATGACAATTACTACACACCTTCTTCGTAAATAGGCCCAGTTGACCCTCGGTTGCCCACCTACAGATATCCTGGGGGATGGTACGTAAACAATGACCAATTTTGAAGGAAATTTCGTATAGTTTGAGTATTTAGTGGCACAAGCTGTTGCTTTATGCCCACATAATCACCATTCCTACCCGCCTTACAGAAAACCCGGACCAGTTGACCCTCGGTTGACCACCTACAGATATCCTGGGGGGGATGGTACGTACAAAAATGACCAATTTTGAAGGATATTTCGTATAGTTTGAGTATTTAGTGGCACAAGCTATCGCTTTATGCCCACATAATCACCATTCCTACCCGCCTTACAGAAAACCCGGACCAGTTGACCCTCGGTTGACCACCTACAGATATCCTGGGGGGATAGTACGTAAAAAAATGACCAATTTTGAAGGAAATTTCGTATAGTTTGAGTATTTAGTGGCACAAGCTGTCGCTTTATGCCCACATACTCACCATTACTACCCGCCTTACAGAAAACCCGGACCAGTTGACCCTCGGTTGACCACCTACAGATATCCTGGGGGGATGGTACGCAAAAAAGACAAATTTTGAAGGAAATTTCGTATAGTTTGAGTATTTAGTGGCACAAGCTGTCGCTTTTTGTCAACATAATCACCATTCCTACCCGCCTTACAGAAAACCCGGACCAGTTGACCCTCGGTTGACCACCTACAGATATCCTGGGGGGATGGTACGTAAAAAATAACCAATTTTGAAGGAAATTTCGTATAGTTTGAGTATTTAGTGGCACAAGCTGTCGCTTTATGCCCACATAATCACCATTCCTACCCGCCTTACAGAAAACCCGGACCAGTTGACCCTCGGTTGACCACCTACAGATATCCTGGGGTGATGGTACGTAAAAAAATGACCAATTTTGAAGGAAATTTCGTATAGTTTGAGTATTTAGTGGCACAAGCTGTCGCTTTATGCCCACATAATCACCATTCCTACCCGCCTTACAGAAAACCCGGACCAGTTGACCCTCGGTTGACCACCTACATATATCCTGGGGGATGGGACGCAAAAAATGATCAATTTTGAAGGAAATTTCGTATAGTTTGAGTATTCAGTGGCACAAGCTGTCGCTTTTTGTCCACAAAATCACCATTCCTACCCGCCTTACAGAAAACCCGGACCAGTTGACCATCGGTTGACCACCTACAGATATCCTGGGGGGATGGTACGTAAAAAATGACCAATTTTGAAGGAAATTTCGTATAGTTTGAGTATTTAGTGGCACAAGCTGTCGCTTTATTCCCACATAATCACCATTCCTACCTGCCTTACAGAAAACCCGGACCAGTTGACCCTCGGTTTACCACCTACAGAAATCCTGGGGGGATGGAACGTAAAAAAATGACAAATTTTGAAGGAAATTTCGTATAGTTTGAGTATTTAGTGGCACAAGCTGTCGCTTTATGCCCACATAATCGCCATTCCTACCCGCCTTACAGAAAACCCGGACCAGTTGACCCTCGGTTGACCACCTACAGATATACTGGGGGGATGGTACGCTAAAAATGACAAATTTTGAAGGAAATTTCGTATAGTTTGAGTATTTAGTGGCACAAGCTGTCGCTTTATGCCCACATAATCACCATTCCTACCTGCCTTACAGAAAACCCGGACCAGTTGACCCTCGGTTGACCACCTACAGATATCCTGGGGGGATGGTACGTAAACAAATGACCAATTTTGAAGGAAATTTCGTATAGTTTGAGTATTTAGTGGCACAAGCTGTCGCTTTATGCCCACATAATCACCATTCCTACCCGCCTTACAGAAAACCCGGACCAGTTGACCCTCGGTTGACCACCTACATATATCCTGGGGGGATGATACGTAAAAAAAATGACCAATTTTGAAGGAAATTTCGTATAGTTTGAGTATTTAGTGGCACAAGCTGTCGCTTTATGCCCACATAATCACCATTCATACCCGCCTTACAGAAAACCCGGACAGGTTGACCCTCGGTTGACCACCTACAGATATCCTGGGGGGATGGTACGCAAAAAATGACCAATTTTGAAGGAAATTTCGTATAGTTTGAGTATTTAGTGGGCACAAGCTGTCGCTTTTTTCCCACATACTCACCATTCCCACCCGCCTTACAGAAAACCCGGACCAGTTGACCCTCGGTTGACCACCTACAGATATCCTGGGGGGATGGTACGTAAAAAAAATGACCAATTTTGAAGGAAATTTCGTATAGTTTGAGTATTTAGTGGCACAAGCTGTCGCTTTATGCCCACATAATCACCATTCATACCCGCCTTACAGAAAACCCGGACCAGTTGACCCTCGGTTGACCACCTACAGATATCCTGGGGGGATGGTACGCAAAAAAGACAAATTTTGAAGGAAATTTCGTATAGTTTGAGTATTTAGTGGCACAAGCTGTCGCTTTTTGTCAACATAATCACCATTCCTACCCGCCTTACAGAAAACCCGGACCAGTTGACCCTCGGTTGACCACCTACAGATATCCTGGGGGGATGGTACGTAAAAAATAACCAATTTTGAAGGAAATTTCGTATAGTTTGAGTATTTAGTGGCACAAGCTGTCGCTTTATGCCCACATAATCACCATTCCTACCCGCCTTACAGAAAACCCGGACCAGTTGACCCTCGGTTGACCACCTACAGATATCCTGGGGTGATGGTACGTAAAAAAATGACCAATTTTGAAGGAAATTTCGTATAGTTTGAGTATTTAGTGGCACAAGCTGTCGCTTTATGCCCACATAATCACCATTCCTACCCGCCTTACAGAAAACCCGGACCAGTTGACCCTCGGTTGACCACCTACATATATCCTGGGGGATGGGACGCAAAAAATGATCAATTTTGAAGGAAATTTCGTATAGTTTGAGTATTCAGTGGCACAAGCTGTCGCTTTTTGTCCACAAAATCACCATTCCTACCCGCCTTACAGAAAACCCGGACCAGTTGACCATCGGTTGACCACCTACAGATATCCTGGGGGGATGGTACGTAAAAAATGACCAATTTTGAAGGAAATTTCGTATAGTTTGAGTATTTAGTGGCACAAGCTGTCGCTTTATTCCCACATAATCACCATTCCTACCTGCCTTACAGAAAACCCGGACCAGTTGACCCTCGGTTTACCACCTACAGAAATCCTGGGGGGATGGAACGTAAAAAAATGACAAATTTTGAAGGAAATTTCGTATAGTTTGAGTATTTAGTGGCACAAGCTGTCGCTTTATGCCCACATAATCGCCATTCCTACCCGCCTTACAGAAAACCCGGACCAGTTGACCCTCGGTTGACCACCTACAGATATCCTGGGGGGATGGTACGCTAAAAATGACAAATTTTGAAGGAAATTTCGTATAGTTTGAGTATTTAGTGGCACAAGCTGTCGCTTTATGCCCACATAATCACCATTCCTACCTGCCTTACAGAAAACCCGGACCAGTTGACCCTCGGTTGACCACCTACAGATATCCTGGGGGGATGGTACGTAAACAAATGACCAATTTTGAAGGAAATTTCGTATAGTTTGAGTATTTAGTGGCACAAGCTGTCGCTTTATGCCCACATAATCACCATTCCTACCCGCCTTACAGAAAACCCGGACCAGTTGACCCTCGGTTGACCACCTACATATATCCTGGGGGGATGATACGTAAAAAAAATGACCAATTTTGAAGGAAATTTCGTATAGTTTGAGTATTTAGTGGGCACAAGCTGTCGCTTTTTTCCCACATACTCACCATTCCCACCCGCCTTACAGAAAACCCGGACCAGTTGACCCTCGGTTGACCACCTACAGATATCCTGGGGGGATGGTACGTAAAAAAAATGACCAATTTTGAAGGAAATTTCGTATAGTTTGAGTATTTAGTGGCACAAGCTGTCGCTTTATGCCCACATAATCACCATTCATACCCGCCTTACAGAAAACCCGGACAAGTTGACCCTCGGTTGACCACCTACAGATATCCTGGGGGGATGGTACGTAAAAAAAATGACCAATTTTGAAGGAAATTTCGTATAGTTTGAGTATTTAGTGGCACAAGCTGTCGCTTTATGCCCACATAATCACCATTCATACCCGCCTTACAGAAAACCCGGACAAGTTGACCCTCGGTTGACCACCTACAGATATCCTGGGGGGATGGTACGCAAAAAATGACCAATTTTGAAGGAAATTTAGTATAGTTTGAGTATTTAGTGGCACAAGCTGTCGCCTTTTCTCCACATAATCACCATTCCTACCCGCCTTACAGAAAACCCGGACCAGTTGACCCTCGGTTGACCACCTACAGATATCCTGGGGGGAAGGTACGTAAAAAATGACCAATTTTGAAGGAAATTTCGTATAGTTTGAGTATTTAGTGGCACAAGCTGTCGCTTTATGCCCACATAATCACCATTCCTACCCGCCTTACAGAAAACCCGGACCAGTTGACCCTCGGTTGACCACCTACAGATATCCTGGGGGGGATGGTACGTAAAAAAAATGACCAATTTTGAAGGAAATTTCGTATAGTTTGAGTATTTAGTGGCACAAGCTGTCGCTTTATGCCCACATAATCACCATTCATACCCGCCTTACAGAAAACCCGGACAAGTTGACCCTCGGTTGACCACCTACAGATATCCTGGGGGGATGGTACGCAAAAAATGACCAATTTTGAAGGAAATTTCGTATAGTTTGAGTATTTAGTGGCACAAGCTGTCGCTTTTTCTCCAAATAATCATCATTCCTACCCGCCTTACAGAAAACCCGGACCAGTTGAGCCTCGGTTGACCACCTACAGATATCCTGGGAGGATGGTACGTAAAAAATGACCAATTTTGAAGAAAATTTCGTATAGTTTGAGTATTTAGTGGCACAAGCTGTCGCTTTATGCCCACATAATCACCATTCCTACCTGCCTTACAGAAAACCCGGACCAGTTGACCATCGGTTGACCACCTACAGATATCCTGGGGGGATGGTACGTAAAAAATGACAAATTTTGAAGGAAATTTCGTATAGTTTGAGTATTTAGTGGCACAGGCTGTCGCTTTATGCCCACATAATCACCATTCCTACCCGCCTTACAGAAAACCCGGACCAGTTGACCCTCGGTTGACCACCTACAGACATCCTGGGGGGATGGTACGCAAACAATGACCAATTTTGAAGGAAATTTCGTATAGTTTGAGTATTTAGTGGCACAAGCAGTCGCTTTTTGTCCACATAATCACCATTCCTACCCGCCTTACAGAAAACCCGGACCAGTTGACCCTCGGTTGACCACCTACAGATATCCTGGGGGGATGGTACGTAATAAATGACCAATTTTGAAGGAAATTTCGTATAGTTTGAGTATTTAGTGGCACAAGCTGTCGCTTTATGCCCACATAATCACCATTCCTACCCGCCTTACAGAAAACCCGGACCAGTTGACCCTCGGTTGACCACCTACAGATATCCTGGGGGGATGGTACGTACAAAAATGACAAATTTTGAAGGAAATTTCGTATAGTTTGAGTATTTAGTGGCATAAGCTGTCGCTTTATGCCCACATAATCACCATTCCTACCCGCCTTACAGAAAACCCGAACCAGTTGACCCTCGGTTGACCACCTACAGATATCCTGGGGGGATGGTACGTAAAAAAATGACCAATTTTGAAGGAAATTTCGTATAGTTTTGAGTATTTAGTGCCACAAGCTGTCGCTTTATGCCCACATAATCACCATTCCTACCTGCCTTACAGAAAACCCGGACCAGTTGACCCTCGGTTGACCACCTACAGAAATCCTGGGGGGATGGTACGTAAAAAAAATGACCAATTTTGAAGGAAATTTCGTATAGTTTGAGTATTTAGTGGCACAAGCTGTCGCTTTATGCCCACATAATCACCATTCCTACCCGCCTTACAGAAAACCCGGACAGTTGACCCTCGGTTGACCACCTACATATATCCTGGGGGGATGGAACGCAAAAAATGACCAATTTTGAAGGAAATTTCGTATAGTTTGAGTATTTAGTGGCACAAGCTGTCGCTTTATGCCCACATAATCACCATTCCTACCCGCCTTACAGAAAACCCGGACCATGACCATCGGTTGACCACCTACAGATATCCTGGGGGGATGGTACTTAAAAAAATGACAAATTTTGAAGGAAATTTCGTATAGTTTGAGTATTTAGTGGCACAAGCTGTCGCTTTATGCCCACGTAATCACCATTCCTACCCGTCTTACAGAAAACCCGGACCAGTTGACCCTCGGTTGACCACCTACAGATATCCTGGTGGATGGTACGCAAAAAATGACCAATTTTGAAGGAAATTTCGTATAGTTTGAGTATTTAGTGGCACAAGCTGTCGCTTTTTGTCCACATAATCACCATTCCTACCCGTCTTACCGAAAACCCGGACCAGTTGACCCTCGGTTGACCACCTACAGATATCCTGGGGGGATGGTACGCAATAAATGACCAATTTTGAAGGAAATTTCGTATAGTTTGAGTATTTAGTGGCACAAGCTGTCGCTTTATACCCACATAATCACCATTCCTACCTGCCTTACAGAAAACCCGGACCAGTTGACCCTCGGTTGACCACCTACAGATATCCTGGGGGATGGTACGTAAAAAAATGACCAATTTTGAAGGAAATTTCGTATAGTTTGAGTATTTAGTGGCACAAGCTGTCGCTTTATGCCCACATAATCACCATTCCTACCCGCCTTACAGAAAACCCGAACCAGTTGACCCTCGGTTGACCACCTACAGATATCCTGGGGGGATGGTACGTAAAAAAAATGACCAATTTTGAAGGAAATTTCGTATAGTTTGAGTATTTAGTGGCACAAGCTGTCGCTTTATGCCCACATAATCACCATTCCTACCCGCCTTACAGAAAACCCGGACCAGTTGACCCTCGGTTGACCACCTACAGATATCCATGGGGGTTATGGTACGCAAAAAATGACCAATTTTGAAGGAAATTTCGTATAGTTTGAGTATTTAGTGGCACAAGCTGTCGCTTTTTCTCCACATAATCACCATTCCTACCCGCTTTACGGAAAACCCGGACCAGTTGACCCTCGGTTGACCACCTACAGATATCCTGGGGGGATGGTACGCAAAAAATGACAAATTTTGAAGGAAATTTCGTATAGTTTGAGTATTTAGTGGCACAAGCTGTCGCTTTATGCCCACATAATCACCATTCCTACATGCCTTACAGAAAACCCGGACCAGTTGACCCTCGGTTGACCACCTACAGATATCCTGGGGGGATGGTACGTAAAAAAAATGACAAATTTTGAAGGAAATTTCGTATAGTTTGAGTATTTAGTGGCACAAGCTGTCGCTTTATGCCCACATAATCACCATTCCTACCCGCCTTACAGAAAACCTGGACCAGTTGACCCTCGGTTGACCACCTACCGATATCCTGGGGGGATGGTACGCAAAAAAATGACCAATTTTGAAGGAAATTTCGTATAGTTTGAGTATTTAGTGACACAAGCTGTCGATTTATGCCCACATAATCACCATTCCTACCCGCCTTACAGAAAATCCGGACGAGTTGACCCTCGGTTGACCACCTACAGATATCCTGGGGGGGATGGTACGTAAAAAAATTGACCAATTTTGAAGGAAATTTCGTATAGTTTGAGTATTTAGTGGCACAAGCTGTCGCTTTATGCTCACATAATCACCATTCATACCCGCCTTACAGAAAACCCGGACAAGTTGACCCTCGGTTGACCACCTACAGATATCCTGGGGGGATGGTACGCAAAAAATGACCAATTTTGAAGGAAATTTCGTATAGTTTGAGTATTTAGTGGCACAAGCTGTCGCTTTTTCTCCAAATAATCATCATTCCTACCCGCCTTACAGAAAACCCGGACCAGTTGAGCCTCGGTTGACCACCTACAGATATCCTGGGAGGATGGTACGTAAAAAATGACCAATTTTGAAGAAAATTTCGTATAGTTTGAGTATTTAGTGGCACAAGCTGTCGCTTTATGCCCACAAAATCACCATTCCTACCTGCCTTACAGAAAACCCGGACCAGTTGACCCTCGGTTGACCACCTACAGATATCCTGGGCGGGGGATGGTACGTAAAAAAAATGACCAATTTTGAAGGAAATTTCGTATAGTTTGAGTATTTAGTGGCACAAGCTGTCGCTTTATGCCCACATAATCACCATTCCTACACGCCTTACAGAAAACCCGGTCCAGTTGAACCTCGGTTGACCACCTACAGATATCCTGGGGGGATGGTACGCAAAAAATGACCAATTTTGAAGGAAATTTCGTATAGTTTGAGTATTTAGTGGCACAAGCTGTCGCTTTATGCCCAAATAATCACCATTCCTACCCGCCTTACAGAAAACCCGGACCAGTTGACCCTCGGTTGACCACCTACAGATATCCCGGGGATGGTACGTAAAAAATGACCAATTTTGAAGGAAATTTCGTATAGTTTGAGTATTTAGTGGCACAAGCTGGCTCTTTATGGCCACATAATAACGATTCCTAACCAAAAAAAATGGACATGACATTAAACAAATGATATGGTGTTTTTACGTGGATAATGGTATAGGTTGTTATTGTTGTTGCTGCTAGTCTCTCCCAAATTATACGAATCGGAAGTATATATCTGGTTCCGATGAAATATACTGTTCATCCGTATGGTAAAACTGCAGTGGCTAAGTTCATGAGGCGTTTTCGATTGCAGTTGTCACCTAGTAGTCCTCTGCTATTAAATCCGTATGCTCTCATACTGGGATCTGTCTCTTGTATGAAGTTTTGGACAGACTTGAAAATAAATTTCTTCATTTTGGAGTTTGATAAGCTTGGATCTCCAAAAAGTTAAGTTTGAATCGTGATAGCTCGTTCTCCAAATTTATTCTTGGAAAAATGATTCCAATATTATATAATTCCACTTGAGTAGACATTAACGCGGCAATGAAACCTATTCATATGATCGGATACACGTATATTGTATCGTCTGGCTTGTTCAAGACTTAGACGCTTGTGTGACGGCCATGCATATGTGATCTGAACATGGGCCTGCATGTCCACATAAACCCTCCTCGATAACACACAACAATGACGAAAGATCGATCGTACATGCCTGTCCGAAAGATATTTTCAAACAGAAACAGTCAAAATGCGAACTATATTATATCACAGGTGGCCGCCTTCAAATACATGGGAATCATAAGACAGCGATGTTCATAATATAGTTATAACCAATGTGATAGTCAATATATTTTTCACGCAATATAATATACATTCAACGTCCTTTCATTGCATCAGCAATGGTAACACATATTCATGTACGGATTCAATAACTATGAGAAGGAGGTGCGAGAGAATTATCGTTGAACGAGCGCTCTTTATGCGTGTTGACTTACGTATGACGAGACTCGACACGAAGTGCGGTGTTTTAGTTCGTGAATCTAGAAAATGTGTGTGCATTTGTAATTTTTGGGACATCTAGATTGAAAAAAAAGAGTATATGAAGGAAGAATATTGTGTTTTTTGCCGAGATATACGTATTGTTATTAGTAAATGATGAAGGGAGGAATTTTGTATGTGATTATCGCCGTTACGAATATGCTACGAGAATTATATGAAACTTAAAGCACACGATTGAGGTTGACAATGCTAATCATCAGCTAATGTGGCAGAAACCTCGGGATGTAAACTTTATGATTCTGAAGTATTATATATGTGGACGAATTTATTTGTTGATAACGGCTCCGATGGGCGCTAATAGATACCGATATTTCGTGTAATATTGACGGGACTGAGATCGGATTGTCTCCAAAGAATTAGCGTCTAACCCGCGGTAAGGGTGTGTTCGATTGACGCAATCGGACAGGTCGATTTGGACCCGTTTTGGACTCCGTTTCGTGTGTAGTATAACGGGGAATTTATGAATTAGTATTTGAATAAGACGTGATAAAGTTACGGCCGCGTCTTTGATACGGAGTATATATATAAAGGATTATTTTTGCAGAACTTTTTCGCTTCACTGAGAGAAAATTGCTTTTCTAAGTGCAAAATTTTAGGTGGAATTATTTTTTGATTTTTTGAGGCGTGAAAAGAAAATGAGGTCGATTCGAAAAGGACAAGATTTGAACCACTTTTGGACTCGCATTCCTTCAAACCCAAGTCCCCGTTTAGTGTGTGGCACGAGGCGAGCAATGGCGGGTGGGAATGGTGAGTATGTGGAGAAAAAGCGACAGCTTGTGCCCACTAAATACTCAAACTATACGAAATTTCCTTCAAAATTGGTCATTTTTTGCGTACCATCCCCCCAGGATATCTGTAGGTGGTCAACCGAGGGTCAACTTGTCCGGGTTTTCTGTAAGGCGGGTATGAATGGTGATTATGTGGGCATAAAGCGACAGCTTGTGCCACTAAATACTCAAACTATACGAAATTTCCTTCAAAATTGGTCATTTTTTTTACGTATCATCCCCCCAGGATATATGTAGGTGGTCAACCGAGGCTCAACTGGTCCGGGTTTTCTGTAAGGCGGGTAGGAATGGTGATTATGTGGGCATAAAGCGACAGCTTGTGCCACTAAATACTCAAACAATACGAAATTTCCTTCAAAATTGGTCATTTGTTTACGTACCATCCCCCCAGGATATCTGTAGGTGGTCAACCGAGGCTCAACTGGTCCGGGTTTTCTGTAAGGCAGGTAGGAATGGTGATTATGTGGGCATAAAGCGACAGCTTGTGCCACTAAATACTCAAACTATACGAAATTTCCTTCAAAATTTGTCATTTTTAGCGTACCATCCCCCCAGGATATCTGTAGGTGGTCAACCGAGGGTCAACTGGTCCGGGTTTTCTGTAAGGCGGGTAGGAATGGTGATTATGTGGGCATAAAGCGACAGCTTGTGCCACTAAATACTCAAACTATACGAAATTTCCTTCAAAATTTGTCATTTTTTTACGTTCCATCCCCACAGGATTTCTGTAGGTGGTAAACCGAGGGTCAACTGGTCCGGGTTTTCTGTAAGGCGGGTAGGAATGGTGATTATGTGGACAAAAAGCGACAGCTTGTGCCACTAAATACTCAAACTATACGAAATTTTCTTCAAAATTGGTCATTTTTTGCGTACCATCCCCCAGGATATCTGTAGGTGGTCAACCGAGGGTCAACTGGTCCGGGTTTTCTGTAAGGCGGGTAGGAATGGTGATTATATGGGCATAAAGCGACAGCTTGTGCCACTAAATACTCAAACTATACGAAATTTCCTTCAAAATTGGTCATTTTTTTACGTACCATCCCCCCAGGATATCTGTAGGTAGTCAACCGAGAGTCAACTGGTCCGGGTTTTCTGTAAGGCGGATAGGAATGGTGATTATGTGGGCATAAAGCGACAGCTTGTGCCACTAAATACTCAAACTATACGAAATTTCCTTCAAAATTGGTCATTTTTTTTACGTACCATCCCCCCAGGATATCTGTAGGTGGTCAACCGAGGGTCAACTGGTCCGGGTTTTCTGTAAGGCGGGTAGGAATGGTGATTATGTGGGCATAAAGCGACAGCTTGTGCCACTAAATACTCAAACTATACGAAATTTCTTTCAAAATTGGTCATTTTTGGCGTACCATCCCCCCCCCAGGATATCTGTAGGTGGTCAACCGAGGGTCAACTGGTCCGGGTTTTCTGTAAGGCGGGTAGGAATGGTGATTATGTGGGCATAAAGCGACAGCTTGTGCCACTAAATACTCAAACTATACGAAATTTCCTTCAAAATTGGTCATTTTTTTACGTACCATCCCCCCAGGATATCTGTAGGTGGTCAACCGAGGGTCAACTGGTCCGGGTTTTCTGTAAGGCGGGTAGGAATGGTGATTATGTGGGCATAAAGCGACAGCTTGTGCCACTAAATACTCAAACTATACGAAATTTCCTTCAAAATTGGTAATTTTTTTACGTACCATCCCCCCAGGATATCTGTAGGTGGTCAACCGAGGGTAAACTGGTCCGGGTTTTCTTTAAGGCGGGTAGGAATGGTGATTATGTGGGCATAAAGCGACAGCTTGTGCCACTAAATACTCAAACTATACGAAATTTCCTTCAAAATTGGTCATGTTTCACGTACCATCCCGCCAGGATATCTGTAGGTGGTCAACCGACGGTCAACTGGTCCGGGTTTTCTGTAAGGCGGGTAGGAATGGTGATTATGTGGACAAAAAGCGACAGCTTGTGCCACTAAATACTCAAACTATACGAAATTTCCTTCAAAATTTGTCATTTTTTGCGTACCATCCCCCCAGGATATCTGTAGGTGGTCAACCGAGGGTCAACTGGTCCGGGTTTTCTGTAAGGCGGGTAGGAATGATGATTATGTGGGCATAAAGCGACAGCTTGTGCCACTAAATACTCAAACTATACGAAATTTCCTTCAAAATTGGTCATTTTTTTACGTACCATCCCCCCAGGATATATGTAGGTGGTCATCCGAGGGTCAACTGGTCCGGGTTTTCTGTAAGGCGGGTAGGAATGGTGATTATGTGGGCATAAAGCGACAGCTTGTGCCACTAAATACTCAAACTATACGAAATTTCCTTCAAAATTGGTCAATTTTTTACGTACCATTCCCCCAGGATATCTGTAGGTGGTCAACCGAGGGTCAACTGGTCCGGGTTTTCTGTAAGGCGGGTAGGAATTGTGATTATGTGGGCATAAAGCGACAGCTTGTGCCACTAAATACTCAAACTATACGAAATTTCCTTCAAAATTGGTCAATTTTTTACGTACCATCCCCCCAGGATATCTGTAGGTGGTCAACCGAGGGTCAACTGGTCCGGGTTTTCTGTAAGGCGGGTAGGAATGGTGATTAAGTGGACAAAAAGCGACAGCTTGTGCCACTAAATACTCAAACTATACGAAATTTCCTTCAAAATTTGTCATTTTTTGATGGCATCCCCCCAGGATATCTGTAGGTGGTCAACCGAGGGTCAACTGGTCCGGGTTTTCTGTAAGGCGGATAGGAATGGTGATTATGTGGGCATAAAGCGACAGCTTGTGCCACTAAATACTCAAACTATACGAAATTTCCTTCAAAATTTGTCATTTTTTGCGTACCATCCCCCCAGGATATCTGTAGGTGGTCAACCGAGGGTCAACTGGTCCGGGTTTTCTGTAAGGCGGATAGGAATGGTGATTATGTGGGCATAAAGCGACAGCTTGTGCCACTAAATACTCAAACTATACGAAATTTCCTTCAAAATTGGTCATTTTTTGCGTACCATCCCCCCAGGATATCTGTAGGTGGTCAACCGAGGGTCAACTGGTCCGGGTTTTCTGTAAGGCGGGTAGGAATGGTGATTATATGGGCATAAAGCGACAGCTTGTGCCACTAAATACTCAAACTATACGAAATTTCCTTCAAAATTGGTCATTTTTTTACGTACCATCCCCCCAGGATATCTGTAGGTAGTCAACCGAGAGTCAACTGGTCCGGGTTTTCTGTAAGGCGGATAGGAATGGTGATTATGTGGGCATAAAGCGACAGCTTGTGCCACTAAATACTCAAACTATACGAAATTTCCTTCAAAATTGGTCATTTTTTTTACGTACCATCCCCCCAGGATATCTGTAGGTGGTCAACCGAGGGTCAACTGGTCCGGGTTTTCTGTAAGGCGGGTAGGAATGGTGATTATGTGGGCATAAAGCGACAGCTTGTGCCACTAAATACTCAAACTATACGAAATTTCTTTCAAAATTGGTCATTTTTGGCGTACCATCCCCCCCCCAGGATATCTGTAGGTGGTCAACCGAGGGTCAACTGGTCCGGGTTTTCTGTAAGGCGGGTAGGAATGGTGATTATGTGGGCATAAAGCGACAGCTTGTGCCACTAAATACTCAAACTATACGAAATTTCCTTCAAAATTGGTCATTTTTTTACGTACCATCCCCCCAGGATATCTGTAGGTGGTCAACCGAGGGTCAACTGGTCCGGGTTTTCTGTAAGGCGGGTAGGAATGGTGATTATGTGGGCATAAAGCGACAGCTTGTGCCACTAAATACTCAAACTATACGAAATTTCCTTCAAAATTGGTAATTTTTTTACGTACCATCCCCCCAGGATATCTGTAGGTGGTCAACCGAGGGTAAACTGGTCCGGGTTTTCTTTAAGGCGGGTAGGAATGGTGATTATGTGGGCATAAAGCGACAGCTTGTGCAACTAAATACTCAAACTATACGAAATTTCCTTCAAAATTGGTCATGTTTCACGTACCATCCCGCCAGGATATCTGTAGGTGGTCAACCGACGGTCAACTGGTCCGGGTTTTCTGTAAGGCGGGTAGGAATGGTGATTATGTGGACAAAAAGCGACAGCTTGTGCCACTAAATACTCAAACTATACGAAATTTCCTTCAAAATTTGTCATTTTTTGCGTACCATCCCCCCAGGATATCTGTAGGTGGTCAACCGAGGGTCAACTGGTCCGGGTTTTCTGTAAGGCGGGTAGGAATGATGATTATGTGGGCATAAAGCGACAGCTTGTGCCACTAAATACTCAAACTATACGAAATTTCCTTCAAAATTGGTCATTTTTTTACGTACCATCCCCCCAGGATATATGTAGGTGGTCATCCGAGGGTCAACTGGTCCGGGTTTTCTGTAAGGCGGGTAGGAATGGTGATTATGTGGGCATAAAGCGACAGCTTGTGCCACTAAATACTCAAACTATACGAAATTTCCTTCAAAATTGGTCAATTTTTTACGTACCATTCCCCCAGGATATCTGTAGGTGGTCAACCGAGGGTCAACTGGTCCGGGTTTTCTGTAAGGCGGGTAGGAATTGTGATTATGTGGGCATAAAGCGACAGCTTGTGCCACTAAATACTCAAACTATACGAAATTTCCTTCAAAATTGGTCAATTTTTTACGTACCATCCCCCCAGGATATCTGTAGGTGGTCAACCGAGGGTCAACTGGTCCGGGTTTTCTGTAAGGCGGGTAGGAATGGTGATTAAGTGGACAAAAAGCGACAGCTTGTGCCACTAAATACTCAAACTATACGAAATTTCCTTCAAAATTTGTCATTTTTTGATGGCATCCCCCCAGGATATCTGTAGGTGGTCAACCGAGGGTCAACTGGTCCGGGTTTTCTGTAAGGCGGATAGGAATGGTGATTATGTGGGCATAAAGCGACAGCTTGTGCCACTAAATACTCAAACTATACGAAATTTCCTTCAAAATTTGTCATTTTTTGCGTACCATCCCCCCAGGATATCTGTAGGTGGTCAACCGAGGGTCAACTGGTCCGGGTTTTCTGTAAGGCGGATAGGAATGGTGATTATGTGGGCATAAAGCGACAGCTTGTGCCACTAAATACTCAAACTATACGAAATTTCCTTCAAAATTGGTCATTTTTTGCGTACCATCCCCCCAGGATATCTGTAGGTGGTCAACCGAGGGTCAACTTGTCCGGGTTTTCTGTAAGGCGGGTATGAATGGTGATTATGTGGGCATAAAGCGACAGCTTGTGCCACTAAATACTCAAACTATACGAAATTTCCTTCAAAATTGGTCATTTTTTTTACGTATCATCCCCCCAGGATATATGTAGGTGGTCAACCGAGGCTCAACTGGTCCGGGTTTTCTGTAAGGCGGGTAGGAATGGTGATTATGTGGGCATAAAGCGACAGCTTGTGCCACTAAATACTCAAACAATACGAAATTTCCTTCAAAATTGGTCATTTGTTTACGTACCATCCCCCCAGGATATCTGTAGGTGGTCAACCGAGGCTCAACTGGTCCGGGTTTTCTGTAAGGCAGGTAGGAATGGTGATTATGTGGGCATAAAGCGACAGCTTGTGCCACTAAATACTCAAACTATACGAAATTTCCTTCAAAATTTGTCATTTTTAGCGTACCATCCCCCCAGGATATCTGTAGGTGGTCAACCGAGGGTCAACTGGTCCGGGTTTTCTGTAAGGCGGGTAGGAATGGTGATTATGTGGGCATAAAGCGACAGCTTGTGCCACTAAATACTCAAACTATACGAAATTTCCTTCAAAATTTGTCATTTTTTTACGTTCCATCCCCACAGGATTTCTGTAGGTGGTAAACCGAGGGTCAACTGGTCCGGGTTTTCTGTAAGGCGGGTAGGAATGGTGATTATGTGGACAAAAAGCGACAGCTTGTGCCACTAAATACTCAAACTATACGAAATTTTCTTCAAAATTGGTCATTTTTTGCGTACCATCCCCCAGGATATCTGTAGGTGGTCAACCGAGGGTCAACTGGTCCGGGTTTTCTGTAAGGCGGGTAGGAATGGTGATTATATGGGCATAAAGCGACAGCTTGTGCCACTAAATACTCAAACTATACGAAATTTCCTTCAAAATTGGTCATTTTTTTACGTACCATCCCCCCAGGATATCTGTAGGTAGTCAACCGAGAGTCAACTGGTCCGGGTTTTCTGTAAGGCGGATAGGAATGGTGATTATGTGGGCATAAAGCGACAGCTTGTGCCACTAAATACTCAAACTATACGAAATTTCCTTCAAAATTGGTCATTTTTTTTACGTACCATCCCCCCAGGATATCTGTAGGTGGTCAACCGAGGGTCAACTGGTCCGGGTTTTCTGTAAGGCGGGTAGGAATGGTGATTATGTGGGCATAAAGCGACAGCTTGTGCCACTAAATACTCAAACTATACGAAATTTCTTTCAAAATTGGTCATTTTTGGCGAACCATCCCCCCCCAGGATATCTGTAGGTGGTCAACCGAGGGTCAACTGGTCCGGGTTTTCTGTAAGGCGGGTAGGAATGGTGATTATGTGGGCATAAAGCGACAGCTTGTGCCACTAAATACTCAAACTATACGAAATTTCCTTCAAAATTGGTCATTTTTTTACGTACCATCCCCCCAGGATATCTGTAGGTGGTCAACCGAGGGTCAACTGGTCCGGGTTTTCTGTAAGGCGGGTAGGAATGGTGATTATGTGGGCATAAAGCGACAGCTTGTGCCACTAAATACTCAAACTATACGAAATTTCCTTCAAAATTGGTAATTTTTTTACGTACCATCCCCCCAGGATATCTGTAGGTGGTCAACCGAGGGTAAACTGGTCCGGGTTTTCTTTAAGGCGGGTAGGAATGGTGATTATGTGGGCATAAAGCGACAGCTTGTGCCACTAAATACTCAAACTATACGAAATTTCCTTCAAAATTGGTCATGTTTCACGTACCATCCCGCCAGGATATCTGTAGGTGGTCAACCGACGGTCAACTGGTCCGGGTTTTCTGTAAGGCGGGTAGGAATGGTGATTATGTGGACAAAAAGCGACAGCTTGTGCCACTAAATACTCAAACTATACGAAATTTCCTTCAAAATTTGTCATTTTTTGCGTACCATCCCCCCAGGATATCTGTAGGTGGTCAACCGAGGGTCAACTGGTCCGGGTTTTCTGTAAGGCGGGTAGGAATGATGATTATGTGGGCATAAAGCGACAGCTTGTGCCACTAAATACTCAAACTATACGAAATTTCCTTCAAAATTGGTCATTTTTTTACGTACCATCCCCCCAGGATATATGTAGGTGGTCATCCGAGGGTCAACTGGTCCGGGTTTTCTGTAAGGCGGGTAGGAATGGTGATTATGTGGGCATAAAGCGACAGCTTGTGCCACTAAATACTCAAACTATACGAAATTTCCTTCAAAATTGGTCAATTTTTTACGTACCATTCCCCCAGGATATCTGTAGGTGGTCAACCGAGGGTCAACTGGTCCGGGTTTTCTGTAAGGCGGGTAGGAATTGTGATTATGTGGGCATAAAGCGACAGCTTGTGCCACTAAATACTCAAACTATACGAAATTTCCTTCAAAATTGGTCAATTTTTTACGTACCATCCCCCCAGGATATCTGTAGGTGGTCAACCGAGGCTCAACTGGTCCGGGTTTTCTGTAAGGCGGGTAGGAATGGTGATTAAGTGGACAAAAAGCGACAGCTTGTGCCACTAAATACTCAAACTATACGAAATTTCCTTCAAAATTTGTCATTTTTTGATGGCATCCCCCCAGGATATCTGTAGGTGGTCAACCGAGGGTCAACTGGTCCGGGTTTTCTGTAAGGCGGATAGGAATGGTGATTATGTGGGCATAAAGCGACAGCTTGTGCCACTAAATACTCAAACTATACGAAATTTCCTTCAAAATTTGTCATTTTTTGCGTACCATCCCCCAGGATATCTGTAGGTGGTCAACCGAGGGTCAACTGGTCCGGGTTTTCTGTAAGGCGGATAGGAATGGTGATTATGTGGGCATAAAGCGACAGCTTGTGCCACTAAATACTCAAACTATACGAAATTTCCTTCAAAATTGGTCATTTTTTGCGTACCATCCCCCCAGGATATCTGTAGGTGGTCAACCGATGGTCAACTGGTCAGGGTTTTCTGTAAGGCGGATAGGAATGGTGATTATGTGGGCATAAAGCGACAGCTTGTGCCACTAAATACTCAAACTATACGATATTTCCTTCAAAATTGGTCATTTTTTGCGTACCATCCCCCTAGGATATCTGTAGGTGGTCAACCGAGGGTCAACTGGGCCCATTTACCAAGAAGGTGGTAGTAATTGTCATTATATGAGTGTATTGTGATGATATGATTTTTTTTTTTTAAATACCATCGGATGGTAAATAGCGCATATCGGTAGAATCGCTATTTGCCATCCGATGGTATATAGACACTTCCAGTATTTTCTCCTAACCTATATATGGTAATATATAACAACTAAGCAATTTACAATGATAGTATTGAGAGGCACCAAATTAGGGGTTTTACAACCGACGTACAATGCGCGCGAATCTAAATAAGAAAATGACGCAATATCATGACTCTGCTTATTTTTGCGAGAAATGAATAACACTTGACCTGCATTTTCTCTGACACAAAGCGTGTTTTGTGAATAATATCGTCATTATTAGTATATTCTTGAGGAAATTATAAAATTTGATAAATGTTATTTCTAAATTATAAACTACTAGCAGCTTAGCCCGCCGCTGGCGGGATTGGACCCATGGCTTTGGTCGATCAATTAATTTGTACGAGTTGACCATACATAACAAATTTCACGTCGATGTCACCGCTGACGACCGAGATATCGCCCAAGGTCATTTGTGGGTACCTGTTTCAAGGTCAAGGTCACATCAGGCGGACAAACTGACCCGACGAAAATCTTCCCCGTCCCTTGGAAGTACGAAATTTCGTCTCGATATCCCCAGTTTCCGAGACGGTCGATTGAGCTGTATTTATACTCGTGTATATAAACGCTCTTTAACAACGACACCGCAGATACGAACGCTCCTTAATCATTAACCCATTAACCCATCAATTCCAACGACGGTGGCAGGGCGGTGGACGAAGGAGTGCTCGGACGTTCTCAGAAGCGGTGCGATGACACTTCTCGTGGATTTTTACCCTTAGATTGGGCTCAATCGCTCGAGCCGTTTTCGAGTCTATAAAGGATATACACACACATATATATACGAAAGTCTCAAAATATATAGTAGAAGACAACGAAGGCCGCCCGTCCCTTTAATAACAACTTAGCTATATAATGGTTTTCTGTGTATGTGACGATAATGTACGCTTCCTGTTGCTTCAAGTTACACATAACATCCCGATGAATTGTAAAACAAATGTGTATTTAATTATCGCCACCTTGTAGGTTCCCGATATCGGTAATCAATGTTTGGTGAGTTCTCTGTGCCACACATTGGCTCGTCTTACGGACTCGGTCGCATGGACATAGTCCACGCATAGTACGTATTGTTCGCCTGTATGCGAATCTTGGAAAGCAATTCAAACCCACACAGTGTCGTCCCTTTATTCCGAATGTCCGATATTACGAAGCTAGACCCGATTCCCCGAAGATTATATATGTCAAAGACTCAGTAGTACGAAGGTCAGATACTCCGAAGCAATAGATAGATATTAGCTAGTTTATTGTTCATCGAAATCACGGTTGACAATTGAGCGCGTATATATACAACACAACAACAATCCAAATTATACATGTAGGCCGAATACTCCGAATACTACGACGGCCCAATAAACCGAAGGTCCGATGATTAAGGGCGGAGATGGCTCGAAAAGCCGATTTAGTTAGCCAAATTAGTTTATTACCAATAAACCAATCACGATATCATATTTGTCGAAAAAATCCTATAATAAACTGATAATAACGGGTTTTCTGGGTAGTTTCGTCGATGAGCGAAATTCCATTTATGATGATTCCTATTTCAAATTGGAATTCCCCAACGTGAGTTATCACAAGTGTATAAACACGTATATATTTGCCTACTTGCATGAATAAAACATGATTACCGATTCTTAAATATGTATATAATTATCCGTCAACTATCACAACATATCGTATTCTTGTTGATGGCGATACTTTTCATTACTTTCCATTATATCAATTAATTTGAGATCGCCGCTGATGCTCTGGACTTATATCGAGCATTGCCACCCGGTGACATCTGGTAACGGCGTCCGCGCATGTCTGTCCTATTGCTGGAAGAAGTCAGCGGAATTGTTTCCAGGTGGTGAAAAATAAGAGATTTCAAAAATCGAAATCTGATAACTCTGAGTTTGATGTGTGGGTTCCTTGACTCCATTCAAATATGTTTTACCCCTGATGCCGAAGAAATAGTTATTTAGGGTGTTAAATCGGAATCTGCATCTTTAATTCTTGTGAAAAATATACCACTACCAATGTGCTTCCATGTCACAGCATGGATATGGATATGCTTATATTAATGTCAAACGATGTAAGCATTCGGTGACGCTTCGACGGGAGAGTCGTACAGGAGTCTCACTGTCTCAGTACCACATTATAAGCAGCTTTGGTATCCCATATTTAGCTCATGTCTAGATATGGAATATAATCTCTTTCCCGTGACATATGATGTATATAATACCTATAACTCAGCATTTCCGTAGAAGTAGTAAGTCAGACGTTTGAATCGACCCAACTTGTCGGGGCTTCACACAACAACATATAAAAAAGTTGAACCTACAAACAAGTATGTATGAAATAAATAGGTCTGCGCTCGTCTAAGACGCACTGGGGCGATGCAAAATCTCAATATATAGCCATGGATCCGCTCTTCGGGTTTTCTGTCAATGCACAATGTAGACCGATCCATAAAAGAGCGAGCATGCATGAAGGACTGCACGCCGTAAAGGTTACAATCAACTAAATATTTCCCATATAGGCGACAGTGTTAGGGTTAAGCCATTCCCACGATTCATTGCCCTACTGAGCCAACTTTAAATATTTCTGCGTGTAGAACTCCACGTCGGACATAAGTTGTCAAAAAAGAAATGGTGCCTCACTATACTTATTCCTGGAAATAAATTGCCATTTCCACAACTACCCCCTTTTGTGCAAAATATTTCAATATAGAAAAATACCCCCACCCCTACCAAATTTGGCGACAAATGTAGCCACTTGACGAACAATCCCACACAAATGGCCGAGGAATTAACATAGCCTATGCATTTCTTTTTCTTTCACATTAAACAACTGAAGATATTATACACCATTCAGCTGCCGATATATTTTTTAAGCTGACTTGAGTTTCCCTACACAAATGCCAAGGGGCATAATTTCATGTATTTAGTTGCTTATAACCTATAACCAGCCGTTACACCAGAGCACATTCGGAGTATCGCACATTCGATGTAATCGGGGGGTATAATATCTTCGGAGTTCTATATATTATTATACTTTCGGGAGTATTAGACCTTCGGACTATTTGACATTCGGAGTATTTTGCCTTCGGAATATCGGATCTTCGTAGTATTGGGACTTCGGAATATATGACCTTCAGGGTATTGGGTCTTCGGAACATAGGCATGCGTACACAGGGGTGATAACACATACTATGTCCGATATCAACACAAATTAAGCAGCTATATATATGCTAACGGGATCAAGCAACCGCTTGTATTTCTTGAGAAGAGGCTGGATCTAGAGCGTTCTCTGACTGAATGTACTCTTCAGGTTTCGGACTATCTGCGTATTCCTTCCGCCTACACTCCAAATAGTCTGCGAGATCCGACCGACCATTTCGCCACATCGCCTTGTGGAGAATAGATACCTGTAACAGATTTGTTGATTCAGGAGAACGATCAAAGCATTGATTTATGTGTGAATTGTGGGAACAGTATAGGGTATCAGATGGTTTGAAATGGTTCATGTGATATATCTATACAACAGTGCCAGTAACCGATCGGTTATAATGGGCCGGCCCTTTTCAATTTTGAAGGAAGCTATTGCGAATGGTTACACGAACGTTTCCGACGTAAATCAGGCCGGTAGAGTAATTAAACAAAGTTCGTTTTTGTCTAAACAGTTTGTTTATTTACTCTGCCGGTCAAAATCCAATGACCCCAATCGATCTGCAAGTCATTTCTCAAATAGCCGAGGTGGTAAGGTTGTCGATAACATCATAGCAATATAAACTAAACATACGAGGAACCGTTCTTCTATTTATTACCTATTTTGTGATACAATAATTCATTTTGTAATATTACAAAATGAATATATGATATAACAAAATCGAATATGTGAAATTTCATAAAATTGTAAGATGCATTTAGTGATATCGCATATTCGATTTTATGATATCATTTATTGCACACCCAATGGCTTATTTGTGCGAAATACAGCAAAATACAGAATATTTCAAAACGTTCAATGAACAATTGTGTATTTCATTGCTCCAATGATGAATTAACATGAATAAGCCTAATCAATGTCGCCAGTCTGAACCATTATCAAACAACAGGAATTGATCTTTAAGATATTAGGCAAAAACTTAAAATTCTTGAACAATACAAACCGATTACGTCACCAACGTCATTGGCGACGTTAACCGTAACAGACAATTTCTTCACTAAATTATTAAGTATAGTCTACATTAAGCACACGTTTGTTCAATTAAATAAAGAATATAGATCTAAATTTTAGTATAATACAAGCTACAATCTTCAGAGTGTGCAATAAACATAGAACAACACAGTTTTGTGAACATGTTAACGTTATTGCACTCATTTGTCATGCCGCGAGGTAAAACTCGAACCTCCGGTTCTCGTTTTGCCATCGCGTCACAACAAACTCGTGCAATAACGTTATCATGTTCACACACTTGTGTCGTTCTATCTATATACTCATTTTGTGATATCAATAATTCGGATTAAAAGACTATTTATTGATATCACTAAATGCATTTAATGATATCACAAAATATTTATTGATATCATGAAATGATCTATGTTATAAAATATAATTATTGATATCATTAAATATTTTTCTATTTTGTGATGTAATATATTCGATTTCATGATATCTTAAATTCATTTTATGATATCACAAATCATATATTCGATTTTGTGATAACATAATCGAACTTGGCCTGGTTCTTCCCAAATGTGAATCACGTACCAAATATCCTGTTGAAATTTGTTGAAATTGAATATAAGTTCAAGTTATTATCCGGACAACACAAACACTGCGAATTCTAAGTTAAAATACGCCCCGTAAATCCATGACCAAGAACATGGCTTGGGTCTTCTCAAATGAGAACCATGCACGTACCAAATATAAAGCTATGCTGTTGCATATTATTCAAGTTATCATCCGGACAATTCAAAATCTGTAGATTCTCAGTAAACGGAATAACTCGATAATTATTGACTTTGAAATGGATGATATATTTTCCCCGTGCTAACGAGGGACACATTAGCGTGTGCTCTTGTAGTGTGGTCGTGGTACGCAAAAAAATGGGTTGACCCAGAAGAAATTGGTAAAGAAGCGATCTCGGTGTCATTCAACGCGGGAGAATCTCTGCTACATCATATCCAAAATCCGCTAAAATCTGCTTTGGGCAAAATCCAGGATCCAAGATGGCGTCCAACATGGCCGCCTTTAGTCAAAAGAGATTCTGACTGAGATTAATTCGACATAATGAGAACAAATGTTGCCATATTTATACAAATGTCAAAATTTTTGCGAAGGTAAAGTATTATGCCACATATCTATAGAAAAAATGGAACCCCTCGCCCCAGATGGCTGCCAAAAATGGCGGCCTAAACTCGAAAATTTTAAGTTTTTGCCTAATATCTTAAAGATCAATTCCTGTTGTTTGATAATGGTTCAGACTGGCGACATTGATTAGGCTTATTCATGTTAATTCATCATTGGAGCAATGAAAGATACCATAAATGGGGTCCCAGACTCATCTACACCCTCAAAAATTTGATTTTACAGAACGCGGTATAAAATTCCACAAAAATCGCCATTGGGATTCCAGTCATATATCAACAAGAAATGGACAGAACTGTACAATGTAAGTTGGGCATACCATTATCTATAAATACTCCAATTCAATGAAACCCAAATTGGCGCTTTGTCTTAAAATGGCTGCCAAAATGGCGGTCAAAATATGGAAAATGGCAGATATTTAGAATGGTCGTCAGAGGGTTAGACCCAGAAGGAATTGTAAAGAAGCGGTTTTGTTGTCATTCGACGCGGAAGAATCTCGTGTATAACATATCCAAAATCCGTTAAAATCCGCTTTGGGGAAAATACAGAATTCAAGATGGCGTCCAACGTGGTCGCCAATAATAATGAAAATGGCAAATATGTAGTTATTCACGAAAACCCATTCGACAAAACGCCAATTCGGCACCAATACACATCATTGATTGAAATCAATGTTTTGTGGGTATGCATGAGTAGCCAATTACGATTCAAAATGCTAAGATGGCTACCAAAATGGCCACCGAAAATTGTCGAAATTTAAGTTCTGCTCAGAGGAAAGCCGAAACAACACTTCGGTTGTGAGCTATCGATGACAGACATATTAAACGTGTTGCCAATAATCTATTACCACAATCAGTTCAGCCCGAAATGTTCCACCTAAGCAGTATCTACTGCAGGATACAACACGATATCCACTTATTACGAGGGACTATCTGGAAATTAATTAAAAAGAAATTAAATTGCTACGAATCTGGATTATTTGAAAACACAGTGTCAATATTTCTACTTATAACAACTATTCGGAACATCAAATATATGGGCATCGGTGGTCTAGTCCGGAAGCATCATGCTCTAATGTGTTTTCCAGTGCTGGCGAACGTGAAAAGGACTGGAGGGAAAAGCGAATAATCTGGGATTTACTTAATTGGTGGGCAAGTTGGTTATCGGAGCTGGGGAGTTTCAAAGTAAAATTATTTTCTTCAATATCAAGAGGAAATATGAAAATTCGCACGTACATTGTATACCCTTCACACTCCATGTGACAATTCAGTGTCATGCGATTCTGGGTATATACACGTGGATAGAAACCTTCTAGTAAATATATAGACGCACCGATATCTTCTACACATTTAGTGAATTATTTCATCAATGATATGTAGACACAATGTGCGCCACGGCTGGATCTGACCCGTAGGCGTAAAGGTATCAACCATTTAGCTTGATGAACTGGTATTTCAAGGTTGTCATTGGATAGAAATGCCACATGAACATGGTGATTAACAACATGTTTGTCTAAGAAATGTGAACAATGAACATGTTATTTTCCGGATGCTAGACAATCAAACTGCCACATAAGGCGTTCATCCATGCTCATCAGAGCACGAAATATGTGCAAATTAATGACAAGAAAACTATTTCATGCGGACGACGTACTCTAGACCTACATCCAACGTCATTTCCTATCAACTTTTATTGTTTGTACGGACGGTTTCGAGGTTTGAAAATCCCGCTTGTCCAAGAAAACATCCACATACTTACGGAGTCGATGTATAAACAATGTATGGGGATAGTTTCTTCATACATATATGTATTTGGCACACGTATTTCCTAGAACATAAGAGATCACCATTTACCGGAGAGTTGATATCTGGGAAGAGATCAGAGTAAAACTACTTTTCTTACATGTCGAAATGGGGAATCCATGGGCTACATTTAGTTCCAGCTTGAAACTTGAAAATGATGGCCGAGCCCGAATAGTTAATATTTCGTCGCATCGGTGCTATAATGTAACCCACATTTTCAATTTTCCGAGAAAATGAAGGTTGAAGTTTTTAGACAAAATTTCTCCTAATGTTGACAAAGCATGACGTATTGTTGTATTTATCCCAATGAAAACTGACATTAGCTGTTCATTGAACCACATATTGTTTTCTGTTTACTCCCTCGTTTTCTTTTAAAAAGCAATAGCTTGTTTGGAGATATGACATTTTGCGTATGCCAGCGACGATTCGTTTCCGTGCTATAATGAAGTTGTGCTAATAAATGCAGATTAAGCCAAATATGGTGGCAATCGCATGTGTCTATGAACTAAAAAGTGCCTATTCTACAATATGAAAATTCACCCATGTGCATCATCATACAGAAATGTGTGGAACAATCACAAAAATTTAAATCACCAAATGATCACGTGACTAACATGGAGATACTACCATATAGCACACATTTTAGAATTCACAAACACAAAACAGAAGTCACGTGGACAACATGAAGCGTCCGATTGGCTGCTGTTGGACATACGACCTCATAGCACGAATAATTGTAAAGATCGCTGGAGATACGACATTTGCTTCACTGGTTTGTGCGAATATTTGTCATCCAATGCAAAGACAGTTTGGCCCATCGGATTGGATTTTTTCTCACGATTCGAATGGTATCAACTACTCATTTCCCGCCATAATGGAGTTACGACATTATAGCACTGATGCGTCGAGATTTTGTCAACCCGCGGGAAGCCACCAAAAGATTGAAAATAAATAGTTTTGATGTATATGAGCCACATACATGTATATTTGCCAACTATCAACTGCATCCACCACTCACAACTTCCGGGGCATTATGTGATAAGCTGGGCAGAATCTACCATTTTGGTTTTGGAAGCCATATTAGATAAAATTTATTGTTTCTTTTGGTCTATTTGAGATGGAATGTTCACAAATAAAAGAAACGATCAATTATTTTGTAGACAAGATCTGCTCATCCCTAAATATCAAATGTGACCAGAACCCCAAAGTCGATTTTGGTTAAATTTCATACCGCATTCGTTATAACTTATTAGTGAAGGACCGGAGTAAACTATGATCTAATCTATTAGACATGTCATTGCTTTAATGATCAGTTGACACGATCATTGAAGAATATACCCATTGTTCCCAGTTCAGAGAGCAACAAGTGATAAACAGAAGTGATAGAAAATAGTATTTTTCACATCGGTGGCCATTTTGGCAGCCATTTTTGGTACTGATTTTTAAGTTTTTTACATAGAGCTAGCATAATGGCATCATAAAGAGATATACATTCGTATTTATTTAGTCAATTTATTCATCAACCACTACTTATAATGTGTTGAATGACACTGTGATCAATATCCGCCATTTTCCATATTTTGACCACCATTTTGAGACAAAGCGCCAATTTGGGTTTCATTGAATTGGAGTATTTATAGATATTGGTATGCCCAATTTACATTGTACAGTTCTGTCCATTTCTTGTTGATATATGACTGTAATCACAATGGCGAGTTTTGTTGAATTTTATACCGCGTTCTGTAAAATCGAATTTTTGAGGGTGTAGATGAGTCTGGGACCCCATTTATGGTATCTTTCATTGCTCCAATGCTGAATTAACATGAATAAGCCTAATCAAAGTCGCCAGTCTGAACCATTATCAAACAACAGGAATTGATCTTTAAGATATTAGGCAAAAACTTCAAATGTTCGAGTTTAGGCCGCCATTTTGGCGGCCATCTGGGACGAGGAGTTCCATTTTTGCCATAAACAGGTGGCACAATATTTTACCTTTGCAAAAATGTATACATTTGTATACATATGACAACATTTGTTCTCACTATTATCGAATTAATCTCAGTCAGAGTATCTTTTGACTAACGGCAGCCATGTTGGACGCCATCTTGGATCCTGAATTTAGCGGATTTTAGCGGATTTTAGCGGATTTTAGCGGATTTTGGATATGTTATACACGAGATTCTCCCGCGTCGAATGACACCAAAACCGCTTCTTTACCAATTTCTTCTGGGTCTAACCCTCCGACGACCACACTATTGGAACTTTGGAACAGTTTATATATCCTAAAATATAGCTTTCACTTAATCGATGGGTGTTCGAATTTTAATTATCGGTCCAGGTCTTTGTGAATTTTTGCCGTTTGAAGTGAGGGGGTATCTGAAAAAGTAAAATACCTTGTTACGTATGCATTGTTTAGCGACGCATTTTTCAAAGTGGCGCGCTCGTTTTAAACTGATATATAATTTTAATTTATATTTTACTCGTTTTAACGACACGCCTCTGTGGACGGACCGCCGTCCCACACTGTTTATTACCATCTTTGCCTATTTCTGTCAACAAATAAAAGACGTAACAGTCAGAGTGAGCGCCTAAATATTCAATCGCAATACCTCTAAAACCAGACAGCGATCAAAGATGGCTGCCTACCCGTGCAGGTCTAGGTAACTATACATTGTTCCTCCGAAACTGATGTCATTATCCATGATTTCTCACGATATCCAGCACTCCTCAATAGACTTGAGACTACAATTCAATCTAAGGCAAATGTAAGCATATATTACACCATATATAATCACATTCCTTCCAAATGGATGTTAGACTGAGGAACTAGAAAACAGTATCAAAATTGCAATCAACGGAAAAATGGGTTTTGCCATCCACCCGGTCTTGTGTACGGAACTTTTCGTGAATTGTCAGAAATAACCCCGAAATTTGATGCAAGTGACTCACTTTGTCGTCCGCCTTCAATGTCCTCTTGAGCCATGTATTCAGCATCTCGTATCTGCCATCCTCATCAGATATATCCCCCAGATTCATGTTGCGGAGGATAGCTTGCATCCGAACTGGACTGACGCCCAGATAATTCGCAACCCTCTTCCATTCATCTCCCAGTTCTTCGGCGATATGACGTAAAACTTCCACGTCAAGAAGCTCCGTTTTTATCGGTATAGGAGGTCGCACCGCTGGTGCGTCCGGGTGTACCTGTGGAATAATAGATCCATGACATCATTATTTGCTGGAAATCTAGATATACTTCGACATAACAAACCATGCAATGGCATGCATATCCATTCAGATGACCGAATGTCACTTTACCCCTCCAGCCTATATGTGGCAAATGCGGATCTGCACTCGTTTGTCCCTGGTACTAAATTGGTCATGACATATTATCTGTACTTTTAGTGTTATGACTAATTTTGGACCTGTTAGATTACTATGTTAAATGAAATATCCGAATATCATGTTATACTTACCATTTGATTTGATTACACCATTGTGCAATATCATCCATTTGGTTAGAATAATAAAAACATGTCTATATTTTCAAAGGTTTTAAGTAAATCGTGTCTGAAAAGTCTGAAACAAATCGTGCATGCAGATATATATCGCTATACACGCTGAATGTTGAAACAAAACGTGCATTCAGATATCACCCATGCACACAATATAGTAACGTTTATCTGACGATTGTGCATAGTATAACAATTTAACAGTCGAATCTTTGAACATCGTGAAACCTCATCTCAGTCTTACACTCACTTTGGGGATCTGCACCATAACCTCGCATAGGAGTTCTTTGGTCGGTTGACCACGCTGTCGAAGACCTTTTGATTCGTTCACTCCAGAATATTTGTAATCTTTTAACATTTGAATGTACCCTCTGTACTCAGTGAAGTTTTTCTGTAGATATTTATCAACCTCTGACAATTTGAATCTCATCACGGTCGGAATGTTAGAGTTGAAAATCATTTGCTGTGTGTTATCCGCAGGCTGAACGTTGCCCCTGAAGTTAACATGAATAGTCTCCCCTTCCTCGACACCAAACACTTGGGTCACACCGGGCCCATCGTCGTATCCATCTTCCTTCAGTTCACGCACGAGTCTCTCGGTTTTGTTGGCCGGGGATATATATAACACTGCTTGCGTTGGGTCATTTTCTCTGAAATGGTAACCGGTGGAAACAAGAGTCCAATTGAATTATATGTTGACCATGACAGAAAGTTCAATGTACAGATTTACATCTTTTTAAAATTATATATGACCTAAATATTTATAATAAAGAATGAATATATTCTGATGACTGAACGTTTGGACGACCACTTTTGTATGCATTTCTCAAAAGTCTATTGCATGCATCAAACTTTATCAAATTTTTGGACTGAGCAACCAGTGTTGGTAGTAATTCGTACCTTTGTTTACACACAAGTTGAGCTGGTTTCTGGAAGAGGAAGTTGTTTATATCCGTTGCGAGGGATGTCGCCACAGAATCAGGGACATTGTGCCGCGTTCGAACAACCATGAACCTGTAAGATATCAGCATACGATGTATTCCTCACATTTGCAACAATAACTGCTATAATATATGCATCCACTAAGGCCATGATATGATGCGACACCATGGCTTATTAAACAAGGGATATACCAATCAGATATGCTTTAAACTAGACTGGACTGGTAAATTCGATTGGAAGTTAATCGCGGCTAACATACATTTGACATTCGGTGGTACATCGGGTACATGTAGGCCTACTCCTAAAACAAGAGAACTATGTCAACGTAAAAATAATTCACAAGAAGGTGTATGATATACCTATATATACGAGAACCTCATCATATTCTTATATTCTCTATTTGAGAAAACAGAGCCCCCCCCCCACCAGTGCACAAAATAAGACTCTTGTTACAAATTTGCCTTTTGTAGAATAATTAATATCAATATAAGTTAATAAATAAAATCACGAGAAGGAATTATGGCAACCAGGTTTGCATTTAATAGTTAGAGCTTGGACCGTCTATACCGAGAATCTATATTTATATTTGCGAATGTCTGTCTGTCTGTCTGTGTTCTATAGAAATTCACAGGGGACCATCTAGATGATGCCAAAGGGGTCTACTAGGAGTAGATTAGGGTTAGAATTTTCTAAAGTGACGCCGTTGTTGTTGCCACCAAACTTATAAATAATCATCCCCATAATATGAGGAATCTAATGGCGTGGTTTAAATATTGCAAAATTCGCGCCGTTCGCGTCAGGGGTGCCCGGAAGGGGGGGCAGAATTTTTTTCTGTCGCCGATTGCCACGAAACTTACATATAATCATCCCCATGATATGAAGAATCCAACGGTGTGGTTTAAATATGTCAAAAGTGGCGTCGTTTGAGTCAGGGATGAACGGAAGGGGAGAGGGGCACCAAAATTGATAAAACTAATTTTAGCGCCGATTTCCACCAAATTGATATATATTCTTCTTCATGATACAAGGAATCTAATTGTGCGATTTAACAACGCCAAATTGTTGTTTTTGGATGAGAGATTGGGAGAGGGTGGGCACTAAAATGATAATAAGTCGCCGATTGCCACCACACTTATACAAAATCACCCCCATGGTATGAGGAGTCTAATGGTGTGGCCTTTATGTGTCAAATGTGGCCTCATTCGAGTCAGGGTTGCATTGAAAGGGGCAGGGGCACCAAAATTGATGCACAATTGTTTTAGCGCCAATTTCCACCAAATTGATGCACGTTCTTATCCATGATACGAGGAATCTAATCGCGATTTAAAGACGCCATAGCTGTGCTGTTTGGGTGAGAGATGAAGAGGGGAGGGATTGGCACCAAATTTGATAAAAAAAATTGTTTAGTCGCCGATTATCAACAAACTTATAAACAATCATCTCCATGATATCAGGAGTGTAATCGTGTGGTTTAAGGATGTCACAAGTGGGGCCATTCGAGTCAGTGGTGTATAGAGATGAGAGGGACTCAAAACATTATATCTATATGTTTAGTGCCGATTTCCACCAGATTGATACATAATCTTCTCCGTGATACGAGGAATCTTATCGTGTGGTTTAGATACACCAAATTGGTGCCCTATGGGTGAGATATATGGGGACCTTAAATTTGATACGAATTTGTATACTCGCCAATTTTCACCAATTTCATATATATGCATCTCTAATCTCTAATGAGTCTTAGTGTGTGTAGCTTGAGTCCGAAATAGGGACGGGAGGGTCACCAAAACTGATACAAAATATTTTTAGTACCAATTACCATCAAATTCAGACACGTTCTTCTCAAATGATACAAGAAATAAAATCGTGCTGTCTGTCTGTCTTTTTGTCTGTCTGTGTGCGTTCTATATATAACTTCACGCGGTACAATCGAGATGGCACCAAGGCGTTCTAAGAGGGGTAACTTTTTACAAGGAAGATAATGGTGCGGGTTAAATTTTCTAAAATGACGCTGTTGGTGGGAGGGGAAATTAAAAAAATATGATGAAATAGTTTTGTCGATGATTTCCACCAAAACGAATACATAATCACCTTCGCAATATGGCGTTGTTCGAGTCAGCGTTGCATCAACAATTGATTTAATTAAAATTCCACCAAATTCATACACGTTTTTCTCTAATGATATGCCACGAATTAAATCACATTTGGTGTCGTTTGCGTCACGGATGGCGAGCGGATATGCATTATCATTGATAAGATTGCTATTCGCCGATATCCACATATAAGTTATATACAGTCACCAGGCCATCTCCATATCATTTGAAGTAGTTGGGCGTTCACTTTTCACAATCCCGACATATGGTGACCCACATAAGTCACTTGAACAATTATATCTTCTTAACAGTCATATTTATATGGGAATGGCAATCAAGGCATTCACACAATGAGCTAGCAAAAAGAGATAACTAGAAGAAGCATTAAATGTATATTTATCATTCTATTGAAGAGATACATATATTCGTGCAAACTGAGAGACCTCGAAACGTCAGAGGATTGCATATATATATAATAACACAATTTAGTCTGTTCCATTCAATACAGTTTCCACAAAAAGTTACAATTTGTCAAGAGATATGGAAGGCCTGTTCAAAAATAGTGGTCACAGTGTGCAGTCAAATATAGTTTCTTCTGATATACAAGAAAATGCAGTTAGTAGCACAAGACTTTTCAGGATCCTACCAATACTGACATCTGACAAGGGTTTTTAGAACAGACTCATCGACTGACATAAACAACTCAAAATCTCCCTCTGTGCCTGGCACATGTAGCTGATATATTTGCGCAGCAACATTTCGTTTAAACTAAGAATATTTAGCCAATATATAGCACCATGAACAGAGGAGCACCTGGAATTTTCTTTGAAACATCTGTATCTTCATGGAGATATGATAGCCAGGTGTCCTCGAGATCTTAGTCCAACCCACTAGATTGATTGATACATCTCAATGTGTAAAACCCAATTATCATCTTTTATCGAACTAATGTGTTTATGATGTTCATGTATCATATTATAACGTCTAATGTATACGCAGTTGTAAATAAATAAATACTTCATTATTGCTGGAACGGATTAATCGCGATAAACAGAATGACAATTGACAAGGTGAGCCACTACTTATATTCCATGACTGTAATAATCATGTTTTGTGATGCTATTTGAATATACAATTTATGAGAAAACGTATAACACTTTAAGCAAGAGCATTCTCTATTCCCAACAAATATCCACAGCATACATAACCTGGGCAACGCCGGGTAAACCTGCTAGTATATTCTATATACAAACACGTGACTTTTATGGATATATTAGAGCTATATTGAATTTCATATTTCTGTATACGAAGGGATCGATGTTCACATGTACAGTACATACCGTTCGTATGGTCGCATCATGAAGAACTGTACAACGTCGAGCTTTACTTGTGTGACGGAAACCTCTGGAATTGCTATCCATTTACCATTGGACGTTTTGGCAATGAAGAATAACTGGTCATTTTCGTCATCTAGTGTGTGCAAATGTCGTGAGAACAAAATACGTCAAATGAAAATCAATAGGTGTCGACTTATAATCAATAAGTCGATTCCAACTTAATAGACGTCAAAGACAACTTAATAGAGACCTTTCGCAAAATCACGAATACGATTACGCATATGGAAATATCCTGCCATTATCACTGGGGGTAAGCTGCTCCATGGGAAGCGGTTCGCTTGTGATAAAAGCTCCAGTGCGCAGTTTACAATGCGACGGTGCGTCTGTGATTATTTTGTGAAAAAGGAAACCGAAGTATTTAAAATGGTACGTATTATCTTTATAAACAGCATTATTCTATGGAACGTCGATCACAAATGACCAACATTCTTCAACTGTGATGTACATATCGCATTTATTAGAACACATTTCCATACCACGCAAAAGCAGCTGATTTATCACTTCAAAACCTGATTGTGTAACGATAAAATTCTTAATAACATGATATTTTGTGTATGAAAATGAAATAATCTGAATAATGTCCCGTATCAATTGCTATAACAAACATCTCCGCCGTGCGACTGTTGTTGGCTTTGGTGTCTCAAACAATTAAATACTGAGAAAAATGCATTTTTACACCACCACGTGGACGCTCCAGTTCGTATTTCCAAAAGCGCCAGCGCGTAGACCGCCTGGATTGGTGGGCTCCAGTGCGCATTTTAAAAGAGATTTAGGGAATTGCAAAGGTGAAAACGTTCGAAACAAGTTCGTATTTATTATTTCAATCACATTGGCATTATTGGAGCCTAAAACATGACAATTATCGTGTGGTGTTTCCGTGAATTATCAGTACTTATATACCAATAGTTTATCCTATTATATACTCCAATCGATATGTATTTGAATGTACATGCAGTCATGTATGATTCACATGTATTTGTACGGATATAATTAAAACTGTTCGTTTGTTGTCAGCCTAATTGATTTCGAATACATAGTGGGTTGATCATGTATGCATATTACGATGTGAGACATTGACAATTACATGCATGTATTTGAATAATTAATCTTGCAAAATAATAGTCGATATGTGGCTTGTGTAAGTCATAACACAATATGGATGTGCCATTATATATAAATGGCACGAAAACAACATGTATGACCTATTAAAGGCAGACAATCTGATCAGGTGGCCCTCGTATAATCAGATTCCAACAACAACAAAAACATTTCTCAAAAGACGCTTTAGTTATTATAATCAACTAATTGCAAAAAATAATGCCAAATACATGCAATTATGGATGCATTTTATAACTTTTCAGAAACAACAAGGTGTTATCACTGCCGAGAAAAACAAGAAAATGGCCGCGGTGCAATTCGGCACACCATGCAAGCGCACCCATGGTATCTGAAGAACTTGGCGGTGCTGGTGTTAGAAAATGGCAGGGAAACCACGGGGATAATTGAATCCTCCATTGATATAAGCGACCCTTCCATACCCGCATACATCTGAAATGACAATAACGAAATAATAATTAATAAACGCAAGATAATCAGGTATAATTATGGGTGGAGTGTCTTCATTGCGGGTGGGCAATATTGGGCAACTCAATTTGCAATGCAGGGGTCCAGGAATGTTTTGTTTTAATTTATCATATTATTTTCTCAAAATACTATAATAAATTAAAATCATATATATTCCCGGACCCCTGTGATTTGCACTCCACCCGGAGTTGAAAGACATTCATATTTACAACATATATTTCAGATACTTTCAAATATATGGGGGTATATCGTTGGAGTTCCAACCAGTTACAGACCTGTTTCAGGTAACAGTCAGAATATTCAAGCTCAAGAATGTGCAAAAGGAAAGTCTTTAAGTTGAGAAAAAATGTGCTCCAAAGTGGGGGATACAGTTGGAAATTTGAAGTTTGACACCCACCCAAACCAAGACCCTCTAGTCACGTCCCTGACATTCCCAATCCTGCATCAAGGTGTGATGAATACAGTGTTTGCTTTTACTGAAGCAGCACATCGATACGAGTTCAACGTATTCCCAACTAAAATAAATGTCTAATAATCATCATTACATTCGTACTAACGAAGCCATATCACCACTATATATATGGTGTTATGATTCTGTGAAGAATGCACTGCAAATGATATGAATATGATTATTATATTATAGTAATTATAATTATTATATATACTAATGTCTAATTATCGTAATTACATTCGTATCATTTGTATTACGAAATTCTTAATTGTCATAATTACATTCGTATTCAGATATTTATAATATAAATGATATATAATATTAATTACAACATAAAACACAAGCTAATTGAAGAAAATGACTCTGAGGAAAGCGCACACCACCTTCTGTAGTTTTCGGTTGTCAGAATGTTGATTATCCTGTCAAAAATAAGTCAATTACGATTCCATGACACCTACGCACTGGCGCTTTATTTCACCACAACCGCACACGATGTGTAACCTGTTATCGCAATGGCACTGGGGCTTTTTGTCATGATTTGAAAGCTTTCTGGCATTGTTGTAAATGAGCAGAATACATCGACACTGATTGGGGATTAGTAGATGACGTTTTAGCTTTATTGTTCAATATTGTTCACGCTCAAATAAGCTTTTAAATACGCTCTATTCACCAGGTTACTTTCGCTATTTTCCCATAGTAAATGCATAGGGAATGTTTTTCAACAATGTTAAACGGGTATTGTGAGCAAATATGTGACAAAACGTCTCTGGTCTTGTTATATATGTTATCGCAGAAGGGAGCAGCAGTGGAAATTTTTTTCTATTCCTTACCTTCAATCTGTGTTCTTTGAATGTTGTAAATAAAATAACTTCTTCTGACCGGATGTGCACTGGAGCTTCTCACGTGCGCACTGGAGCTTTTATCACAAGCGAACCGCTTCCCACGGAGCAGCTTACCCCCAGTGATTATACAGCATCTTTACGCACGGGGGTTCTTATGGGAGACTAAATATACACTACGCACTTTAATTATGTGCAGATGTGTCAAGTATGTGTCACAGGTCCTGCTTGGCGACAATCTAACACACAGATAAGAACATTGGACTGAAAGAGACACACATTACTTTTTCCATCAAATATATGTGTAACTAAATATAGTGTGGCACATGCTGTCTCGCCAATTAGCCATCTCAGGTAAATTGTGATGGTGTCAACCTTACTAGGACAATATATTCTATCCCTAATCGTAAGCGTGAATTTTTCGAAAGGTCTCTAATAAAGATCGACTTACATGCAGTTAGTTAATTCCAACATAACAGAAGTAATTTTAAAAGCAATAGACGTCAAATGTTAATTAATAAAGGCCGAATTACAGCCAATATGCCATAACTTAATATAAGTCATTTAAAAATAAATATACGTATTTTCCAATTAAATAGACTTATCAACAGTAAACAGACATGCTGTCAATATCTACCCATGGGGAATAACTCTATATATGGTGAAAATTAATTTAATAGACGACGAATACGATTTAAAAGACGACCAATACTAATCAGTAGAGGTCTTTAGATGGCTTTTAATGTGATGTAGTGGAGAGAGGACTCTATCGTAGAAAGCAATGAAACACCTGAGCCGACACGTGGAAATGATGAAAACGTTATGTTACGCAAAATTAAAGTACAGATGTACAATAAGTTTGGATTTATTTGTCTATGTCAATATTCAAACCCACATTCAGACTAATATATACACTTCACAACTATCCATGAAATGGCTTCCTTTTTAAGAAAGTCCCCCTATCCGAAATGGTTAGATCGTATATAAGATCATCACAGTCTGGGCTAGACGAGGTTGGCGCGGGTTTTTAACCCCGACATCGACATGAGCGAAAATCGGGACCGATTTTCAAGCTTGATTTGAGTTGAGGGACATTCCAAATGTGCCATTCTGATTGATGAATGGCCATTTCGATAAGAAATGAGAATATGTTGAAGCAATGAACACTCATACTGAGTCCGTCCTCCATTATATATACGCCAGTACCGGTAGTCGTATGGTCACATATACAATTTCGGAATAAGTGCATTGTGCTGTTCGAATATAATGACAGACCCGTTCTATGTCAATATACAAAACCATGGATGCTCAGACTGATACGCTTCCCAACTATTGGCGAAAGGGATTTACTTTTAATGATGTCCCCATAGCCGAGGTTATCACCAGTCTGGGCTAGACGAGACTGGCGCAGGTTCGAACCTTGGCATGAATTAACTTAGATGAGGAACCTCATTAGATTGTTATGGATTTGACAGAGAACGTGCACAGACGTGGGTTTCTAACGGCACTTTTATCATTAAGAAGGCACCCAATTTGTGAGTGTTCAAAAAATGTCAATTACGGGCTGAAATGTTTTACACTTGATGCGATGCCAAGCGCTTCGATCTCGCATGGTTTCCAGGTCACGTGTTGCTTTTGAAGTTTCGCACTAAAGAATCCAGGTAATTTTTGGTTGTTAAACTGTCGCAAACTGTCCATTCTTCTCTCAAATAGAAAGCCAAGTATTATACGCAACCTTTGTAGATTCATACACATTATACATAAAAGAGCGAGTTGCTCTCCTGGTTCATCTGACCCTTAAAGTTATCACAACCATCGTCATTGCGACCTTGTTTGTTTGTTTATGTATTTATATATGTAATACCATGTATATTCTTAATACCATTGTACTATGGTGAAAGAATTAAATGATACTCATATCACGAAGAACATACAACGTAGATGTAATTCCACCAAATTTCACTGCACCGTCTGTAAATATACACAACACGTCATCGACACAATGGTAACGTTATTGTTCGCGCAATTGTTAAGTGTCGTTGAGCAGCAGTGAAGACGACAGCTAGGTTGTCTGTCCAAACCAGTTTGTCAGAAGATGTCTGTCCGTTAACCTTATCATCCAACGGAGCGATAATTTGTTAACAGTCCAATGAAAGAATGAAGATTCTTCACCATTGTAGGTAAGCTGCATGGTGCGAGGGCGGCAATACGGTGTGGACTGGCGCGAATGCTCCCTTGGTTCCACATACAGCAGATAATTGAACAGTTCTGAGGTGCAATGCTTTATATAGTCACATTTGTCGAATGCTCAGCGAACGGGCGTTCAATTTGAAGTCAACTCTTCGTAGGTATTCCCTCAACAGTAAAGATCATCCGCAAGCTTGGCGACGGTGCCTTAAACATTCCACGGGAAAATCACCAAATACCCGCGACATTAGTTCCTCCAATGCAGTCTGGCGGTGTGAGTGTAGACTCGAACATTCGAAATGGTAGCCACACCACAATATTTACTTGATTCTTTTGATAGCGGTATTTGGAAGAACACAGACGTTAGGTCAGATGTAATGATATATTTCCATTGAGCGATGGTTCTCAGTGTAGTACTTATTAACATCAGGCATGAGTGAAATTGATGGTTTGTTATATCGGCCGACATCTGCAAATACAGTGACAAGTTGGAAATTTCCATCGGGTTTTTTTATTCACTAGAAAGGTGTGATTCAGGTGCTCTGCAACAACTCCAGCATCCTCCGGACGTTTGAAAAAACTCCACTTTCTTCAAGTTCATCAAATTTCATTTGGAGTTCAAGAAGTTTATTCGTGCACACTGCGGAATACGTCTTTTCCTTTTATGGAGGTTTAACTTGCCCGATATGTACGACAGTCTCGAATTTTACATGTGAACCATTATAACCATGAAAGTTTGGATCAAAGACTTGGTCGTATTTTGAGTGTAATTTGTCAAATGTTTGCTTAATGTCACTGGGTGCTACATGATCTGGGTCAAGTCGAATTGGTTGCGAATGGACAGTTACCTGGTGTTTTTCGGTTCACACATACTGTTCAGAGACATTTGAGAGTTAATCAGACGCACAATCATGTGCATTAGATTCATTGTCAAACATGTTAATGTTTAGTTGTAGCAACTTAGGTTCATCAGTGTCATTTACTATGCAAACTTTTCGACCAACAGCATTCACGATTGTCGGTGGAGGCCAGAGTCGTTCAGGACTGTCTGTCATAACTTTTGACTGTACGATTCTGTGTTCGAATTCGAAATTAGAGTCATTTTCAAGTTCAGTTGAAATTGGATCAAGTTCGTCATTTTCCACACGAATGTTCTGAGCTCGAGAAAGAAATGTTTGTCTGATTCTGTTACAAATTTACATTTACTCAGAAAATGGGAATCTGAGTGATCAGCTTGTTTGCACAGAGAGCAGGACATCGGTGAACGGTGTGCAACCTGCTTTGGGAATTTACTTTTTCCACTGAATCAATGACAATGTAGCTGTGTGCATGTTTTATGTTTCTTCACATGTAGTAATTTCATCTAGGTGTGAGTCAATGGCCTGATATTTCCGATCTTATGGATGTTAATGAGCGGGATCGTAAGTCAGTACCATAGCGTTGTTAACAAGTTTATGGAGAACCTTGTCTAAAAGACGAAGCCATGTGAGAACGATAAGATTTTCCAAGGTTGTGACATTTCTTCGTGTGGTTTTTGTCCATGATGAGTGATACCTCCATCACGAGCCATGAGACTGTGCTCAACAAATGATGTAAAACGTCGAAAGATATCTTCTTGGCGTTCGTCAGAATCAAGTTGAATGGCGGAGCAATCTATGAAATGTCCCCCTGATGATTGGAAACTGTAGTGAGTTCTTATAGTTTGCCAGATACTGTCCATGGAAGTAGAGTTTTTTATGATGGAATTCCTAAATATAAATGGGCAATGATTGGCAATTTGCCCCAGCATGAGTTCCAATAATCTTCCTTTCTGGTCTGTAGGTTTGCGGTATGGTACAGGAACAGTAACATCATCATCATTGGATCCCGGAAAGGATTGGGTTTTGTTTTTTTTTCCAAAAAATTACATTCGATGATAAATGGAGCAAAGTTTTGGTCCAGGGAGATTGGAGATTGGATCTCGAGATTGGATCAGTGTATTGGAGATTGCATCTCGATCCTTCGAATGATGTAACTGTCTCTTGTTTGGTCAAACACCACTGTTTATGTGCCCTGACAGCCATGTTGTGGAATTTTCAGTTTGTGAAAAAGAATCTGTCAAAGTTTATCGATGCACTGTTGCACTTACATGTATTCACGTTTTAAGTCTACTCAGTTATGTTATGGAGGAATGGGTTGTCGTTAATACAGCTGCCACCACACCAATGTCAAGAAATTGACATACATAAAATAATCGATAAAGTTATACAGAAGAAAGCTTTATGTAATTTCACGATCGAAAGTAATACACAGGCAAAGGAAGAGAAGTTACTCAGCAGTTTGACGTTCGAGCGGGGGTCTTGAAATTGGGGAGATTTTTACCAGATTCGTGTGGGGCCTAGCACGAATTGGGTCAAAAAGACCTTTCACGAGAAAAACCCAAATAGATTTTCAGTAAAAATTTGAACGCTGAATGCTGAACGTCAAACTGCTAAATTTTAACATGTCAAACTGACGATTTTAACATGACATGTCCCCTCTACACTCTTAAAACGACTGTGTGGTAGAACCACACAATTACCACACAGTTTGTGTAGCCATTTGATCGAGCACAACATTGTGTGGTGAATTGTGTGGCAAATGATCACACATCTGTTGTGTGGCGGTGGCGAACAAACCCGTGTGGATCGACCAAACAACTTGTTCTTTGTAGGCACACATTAAATGTGTGCTACATTGCGCACAATATTGTGTGGATGCAGATGAACAGTTTATGTGTGGTAACTGACCTACATAGTTGTGTACTTGACACACACAAAGATGTTTGGGTCCAGCACATTTATTTGTTCGTTGAATGGACACAAATATGTTTGCACTAAGGAAACAATATGTTCACCGCTACCACACAAGATTGTATTGTTATTGTACACAATGTTGTTGGGCGAGACTACACATATGTGTTAATCACATGCGTACACATTTGTGTGGTTGATCCAAACAATAGTGTTCACCGCCATTACACTATTTGTATTGTTATTGTACACAATGTTGTTGGGCGAGACTACACATATGTGTAAATCACATGCGTACACATTTGTGTGGTTGATCCAAACAACAGTGTTCACCGCCATTACACTATTTGTATTGTTCTTGTACACACTGTTGTTGGGCGAGACTACACATCATTGTAAATCACATGCGTACACATTTGTGTGGTTGATCCAAACAATAGTGTTCACCGCCATTACACTATTTGTATTGTTCTTGTACACACTGTTGTTGGGCAAGACAACACATATGTGTTAATAAAATGTGTACAAATTTGTGTGGTCGATCCAAACAATAGGCTGCTAATCCTGCAAAAAAAAATTCATATTCAACGAAGAGTGTTTACACCGATATTTATTGGCCATACATATAGTTCGGCTATCGTTGGACGTTTTTTTTCCTGCCATACATATGAAATGTTATAGTCTACTGATGCTTGACATGCGGCGCTGGACGTTTTCGAATATTAACTATCAAACAGCAAACATGCATATCCCGGGGGTCCGCGGCCTTCTTTTGTGTACACAGCAGAAATCGTGATTGTCGAATGATATATAGTATAGCTATAGTCTTTAATTTCAATAATACAACGACACAAAACAAAATAGCCGTTTAACACATTCACATAATATTTTGGTCATCCGACGAGATTTCAAAGAAATTTTAAACTATAAGCGTGCATGTTTCAGTTCCATCAATGGGTTTCACATCACTAACTAGAATTTTCCTCCAACTTGAATGTATTGGAACAATTCGAAAGTCAGTCTCTGCTATATATACATATATATGTATATTGCTATACTGGTTGGCTGTCTTACACCAGACTCACCCTCACGTGTGTAGAAGAACAAGCACTAAAACTAACTGAAGCTTTCTGAGATCCCTTGAACTATACAAGAAAATTAAGGGCTCCAAAGAGGATAGTCTTTTTGAATGTATATATATCGGTTCAATTTCTAAGGAGAAATCTCGAGTTCACGAAGAATAGAAGTCATCTCCTCTTGCACAGAAACCAAATTACAGTACATGACATCATCATATGTATACCAAAATCATTGATTGTGGAATTTGTGTCTAACTCGTACATTCCACCGTGGTTCTTGGTTGGTTGACTAGAGTTTATCTGCGTCGTTGCCAAGGCAGTCATGTCCATATCTTGTTATTTACATCGACGTCGCACCGCGTGACCGCCATGATTTCACCATTGAACCTGTAAGCAGAGAAGTTATTTTGTTTATAACATGCCATTGTGGGAATATTATTTACAGTGTATGTACATCTATAAACAGTATTATAATTCATACATTAAAGAGCGCATTTTCAGAAAGGAATATTGTTTTTGAAACATGCTAAATATATACATGTACTACTCATTATAGCTTCACATAATGAATGTTCGGACATTTTATTTTACTTTATCTATATGGCCAGATCGATGCCCCATTAAGCACAATCTTGACACGGGAAATTTGCAATTTTACATGAGGAATTTTAGCTATATAACACGATACATTCATATATAAGGATTATAATATGAGAAACATGGCGAGTTTGAAAATAAGCCCCCCCCTCCCCCCTCCCCCCCTCCCCCTTTTTTATAGTATAAACGATAACTCTTCACCATGTACGTCACTTAATCCAAATGCTAATAATACTTTAATGACACATCTCACTATTCTGCAGTATTTATAATTTCAGATTATTTATAAGTTCATTATTTGCTATTATGACATTTATTGAATGACAAAATATTCTTCACAATTTAAAGTTTTGGACACAAACGGTGGCTACATATGTATAAGATATACGACATCACCCCCACCCGGCCCCTCCCTCGGTAACCGAATTTACGCAAGTTATACATAGCAGAGGAGCCAAATTATGCATGCTAATTTTTCACATCGTCTTGGTAAACCACCAATATAATTGACAAATAAATACCCCACCACCCAACAATTTGTTTCACTTGGTACATTGATTGTCCATTGTGGTATTTCAAGGTTTATTGCAACAGTGATGCTCATGATCATCATATTCAAATGAAATTAATTTGAAACACCAATTTCACACATTTTGTGTGATTCCGGGTGCCACACATATAGAACTTCGTAGTATACGACTATATAGGGCATTCCAATGGCATCCACAAGTCGCATTCATGGACGCGGGTTCGATTGTCGCCGTCGGCGGGGGGTGTCCACCTTCAAATGTCGAAATGCACCCCACCCTCCCCTTGAACCATATTTGTAGAATTATATTTGCACACCCCCTCTCGTTCTGAATTTTCTAATTGGTACCTCAAGCTTTCCAACTATTAGAATTTCCAACCAAATGGAAGTCTTCCACCCGATGGCCATTTGAGGCCATTTTTTTTTACCAAAAGTAGAAAAATATGCTACTGTTTGTCTAAAAAAAACCAATAAATTTCCCACTAATTACTGGTTGAAAAATCAAACAAAGAGAACAATTTCAACATATTATAATGCATGTGGTGTAAAACTTGCAACTTTGCGTCAGGCATGAAATTTCCAACTGTTGGAATTGTTAGTAAATTTTACCGAAGTTTGGGATAGGGTTATAGACACACCCTTCCCAATATCCGCCCTGTCGCCACGTCACTGGTCTCAGTGGATATTTCCTCTCATCTGCATTCCATATAAACACAAAAAACGTCGTTACTTTATCAACACGAGAACCTTACCGTGCAAAATAATAAAATTGTGGTTCTGGTTTAAAGCACGCTGTATAATATATAGTGTGTATGTGATGAACACACATTTGTTCAGTAAATGTCTTCACCACACAGTTGAATTTGTCAATTTACATAAAGACAATTTTCGAGCAGAAATAGGTTTTATGCGTCGGAAAGATGCGTATCATATAGACTACAGAAACAACAGATAAACCCAGATAAACGCACAACTCTAAAGTGTAAATATATGACTATGCGATAGGGAAAATTTGTTGAATCTGAAAATCCAAATCAAGTTTATTATTTCGTTCAATCATGTTATACAAAATAGATACGGACATTCTCACAAAGGTGAATATCTTGCCAATTTAAATATAATCTTACCTTAACTATAGAAATAATCGAAGAGACCGCCCAATATATCGAATTTCGAGATCCACCACAATCAACAAGACTCCATGTGTACACTTTACGGCAGCCTGTGAGCCTGTACGAAACAACGACGCGCGCGTGACCACCACGTGAAATTTAAAAAACCGACGTCACACACAAATATGTGTGGTGGTGTACACATATATGTGTGGATATTGGGTGATACACACATTTATGTTCAGATAATGCCTCGACACAGTCATTGTGTGGAAGCTGCCACACAGTCCTTTTTACAGTGTATAGCGGCCCATATATAGACATCATATACAGTTTCAAAGAAAATTGACCAAATCCTGGGAATTGAGAAATGGGGGAAAATGATTAAATTCGGACCAGATTGGTGTGTGGAGTACGAATTGAGTAAAAAGAACAGCTTTCACACAAAAAAAACTTAAAATAGAAGTTCAGCGATGGTCTGGAAATGGGGAAACCGAGGAAACCGGGACCAAATTCGAGCGGGGGACAACACATTGGACTATTGGAACACCCCTTCTGCCAAAACCGGAAATTGGATTTTTAATGAAACCTAACGCTTAACCAAATTCAGGAGAATGTCAAACGAATGTCGAACGCCTAATTAACTTTACACACCTTTGATAAGTTTCTTCAATTTTTCAAGAATTTCTTAATCTATGTTTGGGGAATTTCCTCATATGTGTTACGATCTGATAACATATACCTTGTTTTGAGTTCATAGTAATCTATGTTCATTTATGACAATGGCGCCTCTTTATCGGACGATTTTACTATGTTTTTGTTATTTTTAAGACCGAAAATAGGATTTATCTCCGACTTTTTGAGATGTTGCCTGTCGTTTTCTGCACTGTTTAGTGGGTATTTCAGAGACTTTACTTATTTCTCTAAGGAGCTTTCTCTATTATTTCTCTATTATGCTCTGGGCATTTGAATGATTTATTACGGACAGGAGAAGGGTCGATATATTGTTCTTCCAAATATCATTATGAGTCTCCATTTCCGAGAGAATTCATCAACGTCTGTTTACAGCTCGTGTTTGTTGGGGAATGTTGATGGGTGATAATTTTAACCCTAATTTTAGTAACTTAATCTTGACTTCGGACTTCGGTGTGTGACGAGCTATTGAACATTTTAGGTTGTTCTGTACCCATTCCTGCATGTGTCGTCCCTTGGGACGACAGTGGTTTTACTTTGTATTGTTGTGTGATACTCTGGATATCATCGCGAGCAGTGTCTAGATTACTTTTACTTACTGTGTTCTCTATCTCTGTTGATTGAGGTATGTTATAAACTTTCATCCTTGTCACTAGTGAATGATTGTCAACATACATGAGAATCCATAACCACATCGGCTACGGGGCAATCATTGGAGTCAAATTTTCAAGGCAATTGTTCAAATTGTGACTGAGGCATGAAACTTTGCACATATGTACACATTCACATAGTTATCGATATTAGATATGGAGCCACGCGGAAATTTCACTTTAATCCCTCTTTTAAGGGGTTTTCCGAATTTAAAGAGCGTTTCATGATTATATAATTTATTAAATGTCGCAATTAATCTTACTATGAAATATGCGATTTAAAATTAGGGATATACAGTAAATATGATTCTGAGAGATACAATGCCAAATTTTTATGGTAAAATTGAAACTCCCCGTCCAAGATGGCCATCAAAATGGCAGCTGAGAGAGGAAATTTGACGTTTTTCACTAATATCTTCTAGATCAGGTTCTGCTGTAAATATATTATATGACTCTATATTTCGTGCATAATAGCACGATTGAGTTATAAATAAAGCATACCAGGAAAAAAAACTGGTTCTGAAATGTGACTTTATTTTTGTATTGTTCGTGTTAAGTAGCATTGGAGCAATGAAATAAATGGCCTTCTGGTCCACCTGCCAGTGCTTTACACTGGCTATTTCTGTCATCCTAGTGTACTAGGTGTGGAGACGCCTACCCCGATAGACGTGTTACCTGGTCTGACATATTTAAAAAAAACACATCAGGGTGACGCATTTAAGACGGATCAAATTCAAAACAATAAACACAAAAGATAATTCCATTTTACTTGAAAACATTTTGCAAACCTAAAAGTTATTTTTTGCTGATTTTGAGAGAAAATTCCAATAATATTGGTAATGTAATAGTACACTTATCCAAGATGCATAAGAAATCCAAAATTTTTAAGCGATTGCATGGCACGACTGGACAATATTTACCATTTTCGATATTTTGACGCCATTTTGACAGCCATTTTTAGTCAATGTGACAATTGTGTTTCCATTGAGTTGATGGTATGCCTCACTTACATTGCACGTTTCTGCTCATTTCTTGTTGAAATATGACTAGAATCCCTATGGTGACTTTTGGTGAAATTCCATACCACGTTCTGTAAAATCGAATAATCGGAAGGGGCTGGGACCCAATAATGGCATATTTCATTGCTCCAGTGACCAGTTAACATGAACAATAAAAAATAAAGTAACATTACCGAACCAGTTCCATACAGAAGAAACTGGTTTATAAGATATCAGTGAAAAAGTCAAATTTTCCACTTACGGCTGCCAGTTTGACGGTCATCTTGAACGGGGAGTTCCAATTTCGCCCTAAAATATGCCATTATATCCTGCTGATTCATACTCGCTGTATATGCGTAATTTTAAAGCGCAGATTTTCATGATAAGATTAATTGTGAAATTTATTAAATTATATAATCACGAAACGCTCTTTAAATTCGGAAAAAAAACCTTAAAAGAGGGGTTAAAGTGAAGTTTCAGCGTGGCTCCATATCTAATATCAATAGGTATGTGAATATGTGCGAATATGTGCATATGTGCAAAAAGTTTATGATTTAGACACGAATTGAACAATTCTTTTACTTATATACTCCACTATAATTCCCTGACTCACGGGCGCCGTTCTTCTATTTATTACATATTTCGTTATATCAATAATTCATTTAAGAAATGACATGCAGACCGCTTGGGGTCATTGGATATTGACCGGCAGAGTAATTAAACTAAACAAAATGTTTACAAAATGCGTGAATACAGAAGTGTGTTCTATTTGAACTCTTCTGATCGGCGGCCATTTTGGGTCGAGGTGGGTGTGTGGGTGAATATATAGAATGGCTTGTGGGCCACCCTACAACACCATTTCTTTGACCTAAATCGGTCAAGGGGCCGAGAAATCGCATGGGTTCAATATAAACAATTTCGAATAATGAGTGGAAGTCACCTTCGTTATTTGCTTTCCATTATGTGTTGTTTCTTAAAATAACAAGCATACATATATATCTTGCTTTCAGTGTGATACATGCATAAGTGTGGTTGATCTTATATAATAGACTAACCATCGCTATTTCCGTATTCTCCCATATACCAGCGGGTCACTTTCTTATCGTCGTTTTCAAAAGCTCTCGCCTTCTGTCTTGCGCGCTCCCGTTCTTTTTCTTTTTCCTGCTCCTGTTCTTCCATCAATTGTAGCGCGGATTTCTTCATTTTCGCATCCTTTGCGGCTCGCGTTGCTGCCATTTTCTTGAGCTTAGCAGGATTAGGAGGACAGGGCAATGTGACCTGATAAACATGTGGGCATCGTCAATAACATCTAAAAGTAAGTTCATGAGTGCAACGACGAAGTTCGCGCGAACGAATACACGAACCACCATGCACGCCCATTATTCATCAATATGTCGTATCAGGCTATACCTCTGTATCGAAACGGGCTAATCAGAAATTATCTCATTGTATACAATCATTTGTGAAGGGGTGGTAAACTAGATGTGCTGATGTTCCCGTCGACGAATACGTATCAAAATATCATGCACATATCTCACCAGGCACACATTTGGAGGCATATAAATCATATTAACCAATCCGTTATATCTAAAGATGGGACATGATAGCCCCTGTACAACGTCTGAATATTTTTTATCCACAAGAGATTCTGCTGTGAATATTGGTGCAAATGTGTATGCAAATAGTATTTCTCTATAACGACGGCTGGGTCCTTGAAAATACAAGATGTACAACACTGTCATATAATATAAAAATTTATTTATACCATAATTACCTATACTAATGTGTGTGTAACACTTATTTTGTAAATTTCATATTTACACCCTACTGTATATGTATACATTGTAGAACTACATCGTAGTTGGCAAACTAGCAAAATATCAATTAAATGTGAGGAACATTGTCTACATTTCAATCAAACATAGCTTGTTTGTTATATGAATTAGGAACATGTGAATAGGAATACCGTATGACATACATTACTGTTAAAATGCATCAAACTGAATATCGCCTTCAAGTATGTAAACAGTTTTAATATCCAGTATACAATACTTTTGTTTTCATTGGTTTGTGTGAAAGGAAAGATGCTATGCACAATATATTCTATTACCAATAAAGAGCGTTTATTATCAAATTACAATATATGTGGGGAAATTGGTACACGACGGTAACTTGACCCAGTGGTTGTCAATGGATAGATGCCGTGCAGCTCATGTGACATAAAGTGGAACCAAGTAGCAATAAAGAGCGTTTAATATCAGCTTAGAAGATATGGAGGGGGAATATATATTATTATCCATCCCTTTACTAACACTCTTTCTGAGTGCAGCATGATAACACATCCATATCATATCATGGGACGCAATCAAAATAATAAATAATTAATATTTACCGCTATTTGTTCTTACAACCTTGAATAACACTAAACAGAAAATTAACTAACCATGCATATACAGCCTTAATACTGGAACCCACAGGATCGACCCTACATATTTTCATCCATATGGTCATGTACTCTTGACACATTACCCCTCCCCTCACATTGGGTAGGCCTTCGATCATTCCTTCCTTTGTTTTAAATGGGGAATTCCAGAATTATACCGTCAATTTCAAAGTAAATAATTATCGATTAAAAAAAACACTATTTGTAGAAAATGTCTTCATGTATCGACATATCTATATAATGTCAATCTACTCAATCAATCGCATATTTTAATCCAAGTCGCCAGTCTATTCCTATATTTTAGCAATAATTTCAAATTAGTTTTGCATTGAAAATAAACCCAATGCCCTTTTAGCGAGCACGCACTGATAATACTGATGGTTCAATTGTTAAACATATATCACACGTATTTTTTATCTAATCCGAATTCGCTTCGTAATTATCGTTAAATATAGGGATATAGTCGCGAATCGGGTTCAATTGTGTATTGTATATAGCGAAGCAGTTTTATAGAGCCGCGCTCGGTTTAAATTTATATCTTTTTTCATTTATATTTTACTCATTTTAACGATATATGTCCCTTGCGCCGTGAGACGTTGGCGATGCTATGGGGAGCTTGGTATGCATCGATCTTAAAATGTCACTGAAAGAATTCATAGTTGTTAATAACGCGTTTTATATCAGCATAAAACAATATGAGAATGGCGTTTATACAGGACATGTTACATTATATTACGCACAGTTGGTAGAATTTCTAACACACAGCATATCTGTTTAATTACAACTAGTTTCGCTTTCCCTTAAATGTGTGTATTTCATTGGTCAAGAAAATGTCGTTTTGTCAAGATGATGAGAGAAAATGCAATGTTTCTGGCAATGTCAATGATTACAATAGTCGCAATTAACCAAATGTCAATCAGAAATGTATTGACCGCAGATTATCCAATATTATTCGTCAACCGCAACTTGTTAAAATGTGACTAGAATACCAATTACGATTTTTTGTGACATTTTATACCGCGTTCTGTAAATCGATTTTTTGAGGGATCCGAAGGGTCTGGGACAAAAATAATTGCATCTTTCATTGCTCCGATGATCAGTCACAAAAAAGTCACAATTCTCCACCATGCAGTTCCAAACAGCAGAAACTGATCTAGAAGATTTTAGTGAGATATAGTCAAATTTTCCCACTTCCGGCAGCCATTTTTGTGACCATCTTGGACTGGGTCCAATATTGCCACAAAAAAGTGACATTAGGTCTTAGATTTTTTACAATATATGTATACAGTTGACAATGTTTTCTCTCTATAATTCGCACGGACTTAATGCAACGGCCATGTTTGACGGCATATTGTCTGGTTTCTACGCCACTTTCTCTCTAATAAATTAACATTGCTTAACAGTTGTGAGACATAATACGCAAGGAAATGAGTGTGGTGAAGTTAAGTCCTGATGGATACGGGATAAACCCTGGCAGCTCCCAGACTACTACTATTTTGCCACTTACATAACCTGATAACACATCATGGCGCACTCTTTTTATGATTTAAACTTGCTATCGTATATGCGCTTGCTTGGAATTCTACCATGAACAACAGCCAAAATGCATATGAATATTAAATCTGACTGGGCCGCAGTGGTATAAATGCGAAAGAGTTTTCTCTAAACCACGGACTGCTGTCGATAGTAACAGAATGCTTAGAATCGGAATCCATTTGATTATACATTTAATATATCAATGCGCACATGTATGTGCATTTGATGCACGAACATAATATTACAGACACGAGTATAATTTGATTTGACAACGTATACGACCTACCGTGATCATCCGGCTGAACTCCTTGCTGTCCCATTCGGTATAGACTATCGGGCTGGATGTTAACAGAGACCTCGCCTCCTGGCTTGTTCTCCTGAACTCGTGGACAGAACCAGAATCAACGGGTTGGGTCTGGATATATAACAATAAGAAAGTCGCAAACACCTGATAAATAGCTTTGGGGTGCCATGTACAAGTCGCAAACACCTGATAAATAGCTTTGGGGTGCCATGTACAAGTCGCAAACACCTGATAAATAGCTTTGGGTGCCATGTACAAGTCGCAAACACCTGATAAATAGCTTTGGGGTGCCATGCACAATACAAATTGTGCTGATATTATTATGAGGATATTTCATGTTCACGATATTCGCCGCAATGCTCTGTGATATCAGAACGATTGTCAGATTTAGTCCCTGATACAACATCGGGTATATGTATATTATTTCGGCTATTGGTATTACTGGACTAATTGTTGTTCTTCCATATACTAACATCTAACATTGTCCACTCTTTAAAAAAATATATATAACTAGGGGATAGCCCGTCAACAATGACGGTTCAAAAGAGTTTGGTCGGTTTACTGATGGAAGCTCCATAACTCTACCTTATATCCATCATGCACATGACATAGGTCGCTATAGAGTGCTCTTAGTGCTCTCAGTGGCGCCCGTACTTTCGCATGCTAAATAACTCATACGGTGACGGAAATTTCGCCATCGCGACCCTTGGAACAAATGTGATATTTCTCAAGCCATCTTGAACATTGGCGTGTCGTATTCTAAGATATGTCAGATCGTATGATCCAAATTTGGGCTACATTGGACGATTGGTTGAACAGTTATAAACGGGCCCAAAAGCGTGACCGAGATTCACCCACAGACACACACACACAGACGATGGGTTATATATATGAATATAGATTCAACAGTGTCGTCATAATTAACTAACATGAAAAGTGTGTTAAAAAGGTCAATGTACTATTATAACGTTTTAATTCTTATTTTTATTTCAATTTAGGTTTTCAGTTGTAATTTCTAGCTCTTGTTTAATTTTTGTTAGTTCTGAAAAATGCTTATTATTCTTTAAATATTACGTTTTATTTGTTTTGTGTTATATAATTATTGTGTTTGTTAAAAAGTGCATGTCCTTTGAAATTTACAAACCGCGATTTATAAAATAAGAATAAAATAACAAGAAATTTGAGTTACATAAAAAGTGAACCGTATAAGAATAAAATATCAAAATGAAACAACTGTGTATATATAGGAATATACATGTCATTACCTGTAGTAATAGAAGCTCCTTATCCTTGAATGTGTTTTTCTCTACTGATATTGTTATCCTGTGGTCGACAGAGGATGCTATTTTTGCAGACTTCTTCGTAAAAGTAACATGATCTCTTCTGAGGCGCGAAAATACAACGATGTTTCCATGTTGTTTTACTTCTGCCTGTGCAAACTTCAGATCCTGTCGAAGGAAATATATCGCATATTGGAATATTGTGTATCTCTTTGCTGAACGTTCTGTACAGCTTCAGAGATACAAAACAGTCAATTTGAGCGAGAAAGAACGGTCAACAGGTCAGAAATATGGCTCTTTTAGAAAATTGTTCAGTATTCTCGCGTGTATGTTTAACATATGTTTAACACTAGACGTTTCTTGTGTGTGTTTTAAAATAAATAATAAATAAAAAATGTGAATTCAAAACAAGTTTCGTAGAATTGTTTTTGTCCAAAGCGATAGAGCACCTTTTAATCTCATCAAATAACACCTCTAACGATGTATATTTGTGCGGTATGTGTGAATTACTGTATGCTTAGACCCAAAACGTTGAAAACAAATACATCACGCATAGCCTCCGGCAATGTGTGCTCATCATTTCAAGTGTCAAGTGTCGTTCGTATAGATTTAGTTTTTAATATTTTTTAGCATATTTTATATATTGTTGGGGTAACATCAGAGTGCGAGCGACGCTCTAACATGCACCACCACGTGTTTTCTATTAACGTTGGGTGGTGGATTGCTTGCATGCGTCGCACGGTCTGTTTATATAATGCTCTCGTTTTCCACTATTTTGATCAACATGGCATAATGAAATATCGTATAATGACAAAACCACCTTACATAAAAATTAATTCACCTCATGTAATGATATATCGACATCATATAATGATTAAACCACATAATATAATTTAGAAAATACCTCATATAATGATGATACGACATCATATAACGAATAAAGGAGAAACCACTTTATATAATAATTAGTCCACCTCATATAATGATAAATAGACATCATAATTATAGTGATGAAACCACATAATATAATGTAGAAACCATGCATCTCATTTATTGACGACATGGCATCATATAATGAATAAACGACCTAACATAAAGGATAAACCACCTTATATTAAGTTATAAACTAATTAATCCACCTCATCTATTGATGAAACTACATCATATAATGACGAAACAACATAATATAATGTCGAATTAACATCATATAATAATGAAATGACTTAATATAATGTCGCATCGACATACTATACTGGAGAAATCACATCATATAATTGCAATTCAATTAATTTATTTCTCACTCCCTTAATAAAGGTATGGAGATAATTATATGTGTACAATATTTACATATATACATGTGGTCAACATGGTTCATCTAGAACATAACAGTGTTATATAAAAGACATAGAATCAGATATACAATCATGTAACATCGCTATAATATACAAATTTATGACATCATTGAACCAAAGGGTAATACACCTTCCTAATCTAATTACATTCGTTTATAATGTGTCGTATTAATATACATAGCCGGCGATATAAATGTTTGTCTTTTGTATTTAGTAATTCGCTCATGGCTATAATATTTGGTCTTTCAGAGAATTCTTTCGGGAGTAGGCGGTTTCTAAGAAAATTAAAGTGTTCACACTTAAAGGCACGTGAGGCCTTAATTGTCGAAAATATTCATATTTGTTCCAAACACCGTAAACAGAAAAATATTAAAACGCATACAGTTTCGTTCATATATACCATGACCATCGCGTAAACAGCATGTTATCATAAATACCTACTATATTTTACCTAAGCAAGAGTCTGATTTGGGTTACAGAGGACAGCACAATGCTACTGGCTAATCACACACAAATGGCATAAACGCTCTTTATTAGTTCCATATCAGGAATTCACCAACAAAGAACGCTCTTTATGTTTACCATCATAATATAAACAAACACCAGAAAAGTAACTTTTTATACTTTTGTTTACATAACAATGGTTAAACATATGAGAATAACATACTGCTTATGCGATATTTCTTATTTATATACGTCTACATTTTGATGTTCTTTCTGTCTGTGGCGGTTTATGACGGGTGAAAATATGTTCACAGGATACTCACCGCCAAGGCCAACCGTACCTTTAAACAAGTAGTGAAATTCATCGCCAACTCTTGTCGAAGATCATAGCGTGCAAATACGATCTTCGAGATCAATGTTTTGCCATCTACCCACCTCAATTGGAAGTTTGTGGTTGCACGTTAGGCATTTACATAATGTTTCTCGATCGTTTCTATTGCTACACTCTAGATATTCTTCAAAGTGGAAATTGTGCTTGTATATAAATGACACCTCTGCTTGATTTATCGATGTCTGTCGTCCAACTCGAAACACATTTTTATATAAGGCTGCATCTTACACAATCAATTAGCTGGTCTACATTTTAAATTTGATCAGCTCCCAATAAGTGGGGATTGACTAGATAGAATCAAACAAAATGTCGCGGATCTTACGAAGCCATGGAAAACAATAATCATTTTCATGTCACATATAATAAGGCAGCTGTAATCCATACCATACCTTGTGCTTCTCGAAGACGACCTCTGTTGTTGGAAGTTCAACCCATTCACCATCAATTTCCGCTTTCATCACTGGCTCTCTGGATGATATCGTTGACCGTGGCATATTATGGGAGATAGCAATGTAAATCGGCTTCTGGACATGCAGAGGTAAGATAAATTTAATGTCACAACAATCTATATATATATATATATATATATATATATATATAAACGAGTAGGATATGTCTGTCCGTCTGTCTGTCCGGATTTTTCTCCCAGACTGCTGTTCGATTTCAACCAAATTTGGTGTGGTGACTCGGGCTTCCCTGGCGGAGGTTATATCGGCGTTCGTTTTAATTAAACAAACAACCGAGAAAAAAAAACCAATACGCTCACTATGGACCTATTTCAGCACCAGGTGAACGATCTATATGTGTTTTCACTGTGGCCCGCGCTATCCAACAGAATAATGTGTATAAGTCCACTACGGGCTTATATCAGAATCAAATAGGTCCAATATGAACCAATGTCAATATTTAGGTACAACCCATTTGACCGATGTTATATTGAAGTATCATAATATTATCAATATATATAAAAGAGGATCTGTCTGTCATAGTGCGCGAAGCCACAAGCCTTCGCACAAAGGGACAGCAGGCCTCTCCAATATTGAGATTCGGGGGCCTGTCTCAGACACATGCGCCTGGGGAAAAATAGCAGATATATACCAATAGCTATACTATACCAGTGACAAGGTTCATAAGACCGATTTTGGGAAAAACACGCAATCAATCCTATTCCTAATAGATTTTCAAATATGTCACAATATATTTCAGTGTGTCTTATTGGCCATGATATTTCCTTTCTTTTGATGCATATTTCCGTAATATCAAACGAAGGGAAGTCGAGACATCGTACCGAAAACTTACAATAACCACTGGAAATTTGGGAGCATAAAACGAGTGGTCAGTCTCAATGTCCGCCTAATATCTTCAATAATTCTGAAAATGGTCAACTCAGCCAAAATACTCCCCTGTGTATGTTATAGGACATAAAATGTTCTTTCGTTTGATATATAACTTGACTAAGTCTATTTAAGCGAAGTCGACATATCGTATACGGGGAATTCGCAAGTTCGGCAAAGGCGATGGTAATAATTGAATTTAGTCCAGGATATATTGGTCGACCTCTGCACCACCAGGACTCAACTTCAACCCACTAATTTTCTTTCTTAATGTCTCCTCTATTTTTTTTCGGTAGTTAACAAGAACAAAAAGTGGCAGCAGATACTCCAGACAAGATGGCGTCCATCATGGCGTCCGTTTCTTTCTATATGCACCAGGTATCTTTGATCGCCGTTATAGTAAAGATTATATCACATGCGGTCTTGTTTTCCGCTCGATTCGTTATGCTAATATACAACCCTTACAAATTAGACAAAAATCCGACACCAGAATCCAATATGGCGGCCAAGATGGCCGCCGAAATGTGAAAATATGCTATTTTTCTGACGTTTCACCACCTTTCGTTTGTCCCTGTGGGAAAATATTGGCATCTTAGCGTGATCTTATAAATTTATCGTATATAATAGTCATTGGCGAACACATGGGGACCATAATATACATTCATTGTGGGATAATTTTGTCCGATATCACGTTTTCCAAAATGCCGGTATAATAGGTCAAAGCCGAATCGATGCTAATAACGCGATGTAATGTTTCGAATCAATGAATGTTATTGCTATCATAACAACACCCATGCATATATATGTGCAGGAGATACTCGAGCTAGGATTCCTCTTATACATGAGTTGAAAAATATTCACCCAAATCCAAGATGGACACCAAAAATACAAAATTGCCGAAAATCGCTGATTTTAACATCAGTGAGCGTGATTGTCATGACAACTCCACACCTGCTTACTATTGTGACCTGGGAACACTTGGGTGAAGAACTTTCCTTGTACCATATCCAAATAAAAGTCCCCCAAATCCAAAATGGCGCCCACAATGGCGGACAGATTTAGAAAAATCACCGAAATTCCCTCATATTCACATCATTGGGCATTATTATCGAGACAACTCCACCCATGCTTACAGTTGAGTTGGAAATACTGAGGTGAAGTAATTACCTTACCTCCCAAGCAAGAAATGGTTTTCCAAATCGAAGATGGCGGCCAATATGGCGACCGAAATTGAAAACACGCCTACATTCCTTTACTTTCTTACGATGGGCGTTATTGTTTCGCGATTTCTACCCACCATTACATGTTGATATGGAATATTGATATGAAGTATTATTAGGGTTTGGCAATTGATACTCAAAGTCAAGATCGCGGCTAAATTGGCGGCCAAAAATTGAAAAGAAATCGATATTTTCACATACTAATTTCAACTTTTTGTCATAATATCGGTATGTATGGACGAAACTGTACATAAACCATCTATTAGTTCAACTTAAACGTATTAAAACGCACAACATAGCTCGTATCCTTCTGGAAAGACGAAAACCAACAATTAATATCGAGATGTGGCATTTCGAAATTCATTCTCCACTTACCACCGATAATGACCGTAACCGTAAGGGCGCCGAATAGTCATATCAGAACAATTACCAAATAACAGATTCTGATTTGCCACGTCACGTCCATAATCATCTGGACCAGCTTCCATTTCTTTGTCTGATCAATCTAGGTCGCTCACACCGACAACGTATTCACCACTTCCTGGGAGAAGGGTCCCTCTAATCATAACGTTTCAAACAATTCATTTTCCGGTGTCTAGCTTACGATTTTAAATATTTGCTAAATATGGGATTTGTGCGTCATCTTGAACTAGGAAGGCATATGGTCGATGAGTATACAAGCTTACAGAAGGTCATCTCTATATATGTATCTCATACCCCATGGGGATAACGACATGTATACCCGGCGAACCAGTTAGCTAATCAACTCACAAACTCAGCGAACGCATTGGCATTCGTGGACAACTTCGACAGTGTTTCGAAGGTTGCTATCTGTCTCATTCACTTGGACATATGTCTATCGGCTAAGGAGAAGAGAAGAACAATAATCACGGTACTGTGCTAGCCTCCATCAAACAGTCGGATGGACTAAAGGATAATGTCTTTATAGCATAAAGGTATGCGTTTTTGTTATCCCCTCTCAGGGTTAGTGTCAGTGTGTGGGTGGTATTATTCAAGAAAATGTCAGGAATGTGGTGCATTTATTTCACTATGTTTTTAAAGAACAATTTATAGTCTCGATGACAATGGCTGTGGACGTTGGGGAACGCGATCTTTATGATCACATAGCTTTATATATATAACTTTATATTATAGTAGTTAATGTCTCGTGCAGGAAAATGGTCGCAATGGTGATGTTACCAATAAATCACTTGGTGTACCCAAATGCATGTTGAACTGAATGCAAGAGCTCATCAACGTAACATTCCTCTGAATGTTCTTCGCGTTGAACATTTCGCCCTTGTGTTGATGGCATTTGTACTTTCTTGAACCATATCGACCACCACCAGCGTGAGTATGACATGTCAACCAAATATCAAAGTCATCGCCTTTAAGACTACACCCCAGTCTGGGTGGGGCTTATACAGTAGTAGCCAATGGTACACGCCTGGTCCAGTTGATTAAGAACGGCTCCAAACGGATGGGAACATAAATCTTAGCATACAATTTAAGGAAAGCAAAGTCATGGTCCAATTTCATTTCCACTATCATGACACATTCCCACAAAACAGCACCGTGTGTATTGTTATCATCTGCTTGGATCTGTTCGGTGAGACAAGATTGTTCTTAGGATCATGTTCAAGAAGTGTGGGTATATTATGCACTATGGTCTTCTACGCCTTAGCAGAAAGGCATCCGTCAAATGTCAGACTTTCAATATTCGAAGCCATGTACAGAAGTTGTCCGGGTACGTCAGTGCATTAGATGAGTATGTGAATTGATGAACCATATATTGAGAAGTGGTTGTTTGGGAAGATCACCAGGTGTACATGTTGTTATCCCCATTATGTCACCAAATCTGAAAATACGCAGATAGATAGGTCCTTCTGAAAGCTAGTATACGCATCGACCGAATATTGTTCTAGTTTACCGCACAAGATGACGCCCATACCGGATATGTAGCATCTGAATTATACCAGAAGCTATACCACGAATGAAGCTCGCCAAGAATAAGGATAAGAATTCCAAGCTTTCGAAACAAACACGTGAGCTGGACACCGGCATATGTATTGTTTGAAACATTCCGATTAGTGGGACCCTTCTACAAAGAAGTGTAGAAAACTGTGTTGTGAGCGAGATAGATTAATCTGACGAAGAGACGGAAACTGGTCCAGATATTGCTGAATGTGGCAAATCAGAATAATCTCAGGTACTGTTGTTTTGATTCTTGGAAGTCATAATATGACTACACGGCGCACCTATATACGCTTACGGCCAGTATGTGCCATTCGTGGAGAATGGATTTTGAAATGTCACATCGTGATTGTGGGTTTTTATCCTTCCAAAAGGCTACTTATGTTGGACCTAATAGATGGCTTATATTATGTACCGTTTCGTCTATACAGATCGATATTATGACAAAACGTTGTAATTAGTATGTGATAATATCGACTTCTTTTCAATTTGACCGCCATCTTGACTGTGAGTATCAATTGCCAAACCCTAATGAATACTTCATATCAATATTCCATATCAACATGTAATGGTGGGTAGAAAACGCGAAACAATAACGCCCATCGTAAGAAAGTAAAGGAATGTAGGCATGTTTTCACATTCCGGTCGTCATTTTGGAAAACCATTTCTTGCATGAGATGTAAGGTAATTACTTTACCTTAGTTTTTCCAACTTAGCTGTATGCATGGATGGAGTTGACTTGACAATAATGCCCAATGATGTGATTATGAGAGAATTTCGGTGATTTTTCAAAATCTGTCCGCCATTGTGGGCGCCATTTTGGATTTGGGGGACTTTTATTTGAATATGGTACAAGGAAAATTCTTCGCCCAAGTGTTCCCAGTTCACAATAGTAAGCAGGTGTTGAGTTGTCATGACAATAATGCTCACTGATGTTAAAATCAGCGATTTTCGGCGATTTTGTATTTTTGGTGGCCATTTTGGCCGCCATCTTGGATTTGGGTGAATATTTTTCAGCTCAGGTATAAGAGGAATCATAGCTCGAGTATCTCCTGCACATATATATGCATGGGTGTTGTTATGATAGCAATAACATTCATTGATTCGAAACATTACATCGCGTTATTAGCGTCGATTCGGCTTATACCGGCATTTTGGAAAACGTGATATCTGACAAAAATATCCCACAATGAATGTATATGATAATGGTCCCGATGTGTTCGCCAATGACTCTTCTATACGATAAATGTATAACATCACGCCAAGATGCAATATTTTCCTACAGGGACAAACGAAAGGTGGTGAAACGTCAGAAAAATAGCATATTTTCATATTTCGGCGGCCATCTTGGCCGCCATATTGGATTCTGGTGTCGGATTTTAACATAACGAATCGAGCGGAAAACAAGACCGCATGTGATATCATCTTTACTATAACGGCGATCAAAGAGACCTGGTGCATATACAAAAAATGGCCGCCATGATGGACGCCATCTTGTCTGGAGTCTCTGCGGACACTTTTTTTTCTTGTTAACAACCGTTAAGGAGACATTAAGAAAGAACATTAGTGGGGTGAAGTTGAGTCCTGGGGGGGGGGGTGCAGAGGTCGACAATATCTCCTGGACTAATTGGTATCCGTGTATAATCACTACTTACCGGACAGAGAAACTGACGACCGCTTTTCATCGGTATATATTGCTAGTTTTCGATACGATATCTCGACTTCCCTACGTTTGATACTATCGAATTAAACATCAAAAGAAAGGAAATTCCATGGCCAATGACACACAATGAAATATATTGTGACCGAGAAGAGAGATTTTGAGAATCTATGATGAATATGATAGATGTTGTGCTTTTCCTAAAATCGAACTTGTGAACCTTGTCACTATATTATAGTATATATTGGTATATCTGTTATTTTCCTCAGGGCCTGTGGTTTCAGCTAGTCTATATATAAAAGAGTAGGATCTGTCTGTCCCATCCAAGAATATTATATAATAGACATATATTGTTCGTATACCAACCATAAATAGCACGTATATTGCATGTTAGTGTCACGTTTGTACCCCTGGTTATGTAAACAGATATCAAAAACGTTAAGAAACCGATTGTTTATAGACCAACACATGGAACTACCATATCGTCCAATGAAAATGTTCCGTTGCGCTGTGGAATGCATAGATAAAATTATTGGCGCAATCAACAATCGCATTCAAATCACACCAAATTTTATTTTAATCGACCCATTCTACCCCTGTCAGTTCAAAATAAAGCTAATCCACGTTACTAAATGATTGGGTAACAGAAAACGTGTACATAATATAATTGTTCTTGCAATATTTTTCAATCCAGGTAGTATTTTCTCCTGACAATATATGGTAATACACACCAAATAAGGAATATTACTATGAGTCGTATTGTGAGTTGTAAGTTGTAGGCGCACAAAATTAGGGGTTTTACAAAGGACGTATAAAGCGAGCGAATCTAAATAAGGAAATGGCCCAATATCATGACTGCTTATATATAAACAATCCACTGCGCTTTTTACGAGAATCTAAACAACAGTCGATCTGCATTCTCTCGGACACAAACATGTTTTGTGAATAATATCGCATCCATTACACGCGCCGCGTGTATACTGCCATAGAGATACTAGATAGCTATGGTTCGCTTGGCGTTTTATTTATAGATAATGTTTTTTTTGGGAGGATTAAAAGTCGGAACTGCATTATAGATAATGTTTTTATTTTGGGAGGATTAAAAGTCGGAACTGCGAACCAGAGGCCGAGTCCGGTAAAAGGTGTAGCTGGGAATTTCAATTTCGTTTATTGTCCGTTACATTATTATGTCAATACTGTTGATTTTTGGTTTGTGACAAGCTATGTCAATTACAAATAAAAGAAATGAAAAAGATAATTTGTAAGTCTTATATTTCAACTTTTATAGACATTTTTCGTTCTGCAACCCACTGGGGTTGTGGTCGGAGACGGCCGAGTCGGCCGCCGGTTCGTTATTGTTATTTTAACGGTATTCTGAGTTGGTCATTCGCGAAACCAATATATTTTATATTCTATAATTACAATCATAGGTATATAATATATGATCTTGAACGCGTTACCATTTCTGACATTGGTTTTCTTGTATCATTATGCTATACTGTTAGTATATTCTTGAGGAAATTATCGTAATATGATAATGTTATTTCTAAATTATAACCTACAACGAAGCCGCCCTTTAACATAGGACAGACGGCTATATTGCTCACTGTGGGAATTTACCTTACTAGATGCAAATTCTCTCATACAAGGGTATTATAGGTTGTTTTGTCGTCCTTTCACATTTTCTAAAATCAATCTTACACATAGCTGCCATTAATTAGTTCAAGACAAGCGCTTTTGGTGAAGTAATTCAGAGAACATTAGAACACAAGGCACAATTATACATGGACATCGGCCGATATAGTTATCATATAGTTGTTGTCATATATATCTATTGGTAATGCTTGTTGATACATGTATCTAGCACAACTATGACTAATAACGCTGTTGTAATATAGCCGTTTCATGATGATTGACTCCGGCTGCCTTAATACGGTTTTAATGATATAGGCCTATATACACACATAATGCATACGTATCCTTATATAACAGTTCTTAACCCATAGGTTATATAGTATACAAAGGCTATAGCACCCTAAAACTCACATCCAATGTGGAATCATCTGATTGTCCCTCCAGTCGTATTATAGGGCTCACCACCTCCTCGAGTGGTTCGTATTTCAGTCCGGTATCTACCTGATTTGGTAGAGTACATTCGACATCACGTTCTTTGAATTCCGATGGGTTACCACGTATGATGCACATAACATGCTCACCCCCATCTGTGGCTTCCAGCTGATATCTGTCAACGAACACACACGTATATATAGTTATGCCCAATTTCCAGTGATATTCTGCAAAATGCCATTTCAGCTTGAACACTCCAAGAACCTGGGAACGGAAGTATAATTATTTGTACGCGTTTTCGTAGTACTGTATTTCGAAGAGGAGAAAGAGAAAATAAGTCAGAACAGTGAGTGTATTTACGTTATTTTCTGGCAAATACATGAAAAATAACCATCGAAGTTGTTTTTGTCGAACCTGTGCTATGATAAGATATATTTCTATGGTGTGTTTCAGCCTATTTACTTTGACCAGACTGACAACGAACATCCTAATTTCGTGCAAGATTTGTTTTCAAACAGTTATTCGTCGCTGTCTCGGCATAAAATCACACCTGGTGGGTTCTTTTCAATATATTCAAATTGAAATATGCATGCATGGCTTTGTCGTTATAACTTCATAAAATCGATTTCCGCCTCGAATTACAGTACTGCGAAAACGCGTACAAACAATTACTTCCGTTCATCCACACTGAAAGTACTTGGTAACGAATACATGACACAAAAGTAAACTAAGGTTTTCACATATGTATATGATAGAGCGTGAATTCCAATCCGCGTTCTTGAATGTCCGCCAACGGGGGATCACCAAAACGTGGGAGATCACCAAAACGCGTAGGTTACACCAGAGTATTCAAACATTCAAAACAGACCACGAACAGACAAGGAACGACGTGACGTAATTTTGGCCGGTTGATATTTTCATGCACTACCAGTTTTTTTCGAGAAGTGAAAATTTCAAGCTACGAACAATGCCACCACGGCGAATCAGTTATACGTTCCTTGTCCGTCGGTGTCGATACATTTCGATGTTCCATAGTAGGCGAACATATTGTGTGTATAACTCACTCGTGAGCGGGCCAGCTCTCCCAGGCTGGTGATCGATCCATCCCTATGTGTTTACGTCTCCACTTCCGTTCTTTTTCGTGTTGATCCTCAATTAATTTTCGCCGTTCCCCTGCCTCTTGGTGTTTCTTTTCTTCCATACGATTTCTCTCTTCTTCAATTAGCTCTTTCTCTAGTTTGGCCTGCAGTGATTGGTAATACCAATTTGGTATTATGCTATAATTTAAGGACCATCACTTACGAACGGTATATATAAGTAGTACGGGGGGCTCGTTCGCCCCACATCTAAAAATAGATTTTTTGGCGGTAAAATTGTTTGTACTAAAATATTATAAAAAAAAATTCAAAAACTTCCAAAACTTCCAAAACTTCAAAAATTTCAAAAACTTCAAAAATTTCAAAAATTTCAAATTTTTTAAAAACTTCAAAAATTTCAAAAATTTCAAAAATTTCAAAAACTTCAAAAATTTCAAAAACTTCAAAAATTTCAATATAATGAAGTGGCGAGCAACCAATATTCGACTGGCCTGAGGCATTACGTTATGGAATGAATAACGACAGCGGATCAGAATGTGATCATACACGCAATAATAGAAGTTACTTTGATGTTGTTGTTATGAATAGAATTTTATCAACCTTACGTATTAACAGTTTATTGAGTTATGCATACATATAGTACGTCACTTGGACATTTTATTAGTTTATCACGTGATCACTAAATGTGGCAATCGGTTATCCACCGATGCCTGCAATGTATTATTTATAATAATTGGACTCATTTATCTCACGTAAATAATACTCTTAGTTGTTCCAATAAAATAGTTATCAAATTCGATCACCAATAGATTTGACTGTGGAATATAACGACCTTTAACTTATTTATCGATCTATGTTAGAACATGGTCTTAACAAAAAACATGACCATAATAAAAATTACCTTACCTTTATGCATGAATCTAATTTGACCATGCGTAAATATTGTCAGCTTATCATTGGATTTACTCATCAGCCGATAAGCTCAGGTACAATTGTATCATGTTTACATGGACTGACTGCGGTCATAGCGTGACGAGCAAAATGTGATGTTTACACACTTAAGCTCTGGATAAACAATACATATCGCATCTGAATGAATTTCTGGAATGTAGGTTAGCCATGCGTTCACAGACACTGGAATAAAATAGTCACTGTCTATAGAGAAGTATGACCTTGTACGTAAATAATAAAGCGCGTGATCGAGTCTATTCATTCTCAATAATAGATCGTCATTTAGTCAAAACAGTATGATGTCCTTTATCCCCCACACATTGGAGCCACACATTACTTGATGTTCACTTATACAGTTGTATGTCAATTATCTGTGGAGTGTCAGTGTACTTCATTGTGAATTAAATCACTCTGGGTTATTTGACTATAAACTATAAACATGTTACACCACAGCCGAGGGTTATTGTAATTTAATGAAAATGTCACACCGAGGTACGCCATCTTGATTGCTTTCAAAAATAGTGCAACTTACCTGTTGGTAATACACGAATGAAGAGCGTTTAACTGATACGAAATTACTACACGAATGAACTGAGTCTTGACATTTATATTTCACATCTTTCTTAAATGTTCCAACACATACATACATAGACATATTGTTATACAGTCTTATATGTACACACGCTACGACACCATTAAAGGTGGACAATACACTCACGATGTGACAACATATACAGACATAGGCATAGTGTTATACAGTCTTCTATGTACCAACGCTATGACATAATTAAAGGGGGATAATGCACGCACGGTGTGGAATGTTAAAGTGACACGAAACAAGGGACGTGATGCAATATTGGTGTTTGAATATTAAAGGAACACAAGACACTCTAAAGGGACACAAGACACTCATTATGAATGATTGTTAACAATACAAGCGCAGTGGTTGGAAGTTAAAATGACACAGAACAATATTTAAAGTTCCAATTTTCGGGCTCTTAATGTACCATTTATGTATCGTTTCTCGCTCTACAATCGCTCCTCCCCACTTATAGATATATAACGAAGACGAGAATATCATGTTGATGAAGTTTATTGAAATTTAATCGTCCGAATTGTCATCACTTTCGTCAGAAGTGTCATTTGTTTCGTCCATGAATTTTCTAGCATCGGTTTGTACTTTAATATTGACATTTTCACTGCATCACATTCTCCATAACCATTATTCAAATATTTGTCGACTTTATCCATGACTCTGTTGTGCAGAGTCCCATTGCACAGCTGCAGATACGCAAATATTGTCCAAGCATAACCATTCATAAATTGCTTCATATCTTTACTTTTAAGGTCCTTGTAAGCTTGTTCTTTTGCTTCTGTTTCTTTCGAACCATTTTCCTTATACGTGTCCACTTTATCACTCCATTCCTCATGTGTTTTATCTCTACTCTCATCACACAAACTTTTGAAGTATTCATCTTCATTCAATTTAATTTTCTTATTCTGACTATCATCCGTGTCCTCAGTTAATTTTCGTTTTAACTTATTTTCTTGACACCAGTTTTTTACGTGTCTCTGAACATCATAATGATCTTCGAACAAAAGCCCGCAGTCATTACAAGGGTACGACATGTCTTCTCGAATGTCTATGTTTTGACGGTTCTTCTTATAAATTTCATCGAGCTCACCAGGTGGCCTTATGTCGTTAGTATAGTCATTATGTTGACCCTGGGGCACAATATAATTATATGCTATGCCCTTCTGTTGACCAGGGAGTTCTCTGTCATCGTATTTCATCGCATTCTGTTGACCTTGGGTCTCAGTGTCTTTTGTATGTTTTTTCATCCCATTCTGTTCATATGGGTGTTCTCTGTCTTTTTGGAGATTATATTTCATGCCATTCCATTCACCCATATGTTGGTTCGTGTCCTCTTTTAGTACATTCTGTCGCAGACGTAATGTGTCCGGTGTTGCGGCTTTTAAATCCGCCAGTAGGTAACCGTACGGTTCACTCGTCGCTTCCGAAAACTCTCGAACCATACGCTGACGACATTCAGGATACATCTGTCTTGATAATGTTGAAATTAATCCCTTGTCGATTGGGTTATTGAACAATACCAAATATTGACAATTTCGTCGTTGCGTTGGATCTTTGTTGTAGTAGAAATTCTGGTTCAAACTTATCAAAGATAAGTTCAAATGGTGACTTCCTTCGGAATGCAAATCATTAACTCTCTGGTCTTTTGATGAAGTTTGCATCAAGTCATCGAGTATAACTAGATTTTTATACCGGGGGTTTATAAGAGAATCCAAGTTTGCTGGTATTCCTCGTATAAAGTTGACATGAGGGGTGACGGTATAGTTTATTTCGTCATATAGGGGCTGCCAATATTTATAAAACCATATTATTCTGTCAGGTGCGGGTGATATTTTTGAGGCAGACTTTTGTAGCAAGGTTTTCACGAAGTACGTCTTCCCACTAGATGTCGGTCCACTTACACATGCCGTGAATGGATGCTTGAAAATAAAATCTTCCTGGATTTTAGCCATTGGATCATCAAAGCAGGATGTTATGTCGCTTGGTGGCTGTTGTTGTTGTTGTTGGTGGTGTTGTTGTTGTTGTTGTTGTGGCTGATGATACTGTTGTTGTTGTTGTTGTTGTTGTGGCTGATGATACTGTTGTTGTTGTTGGTGTTGTTGGTGTTGTTGTTGTTGTTGTTGTTGTGGCTGATGATACTGTTGTTGTTGTTGTTCTGAAGGCGTGTGTTTAACTTTGATATGACGCTTCAAACTATCTTGCCAAGCATAGACACTTAAGCACTCTTCACATTGATACTTCATTTTCCTATATAATCAGTGAAATCGAGCGTTCTTCTATGCACCTATATTTATATACAACAGAAACAAGGGAAACGTGGTGGACTAGTTAACTAGTTCAGGCTGTCGTTCACAACGTCTCTTAGTGTTGTTTGTACTGGATACAAATTTATCACATTGTCTACAATACAACCTACCTATCCAAATGTCAATGCAATTATGAGTGATTTCAATATGAACACTCTATTATATAGATATGTGTAACCTGGTGACATGATGAAATCGATTGTGTACTGAGTTGACCTCCGGCTTCGTGCCGATTGTGTACTGAGCTGACACCGTGGATAAATTGACCAATGCTATTGTATCCTTTGACAGATATGCGTGCGCAGACTCGTTTGATGTTCGCTATCGCATTACTATGTTTTAATAGCCGAGACTTCACTTCTCGTCTGACTCTCTTACCGACAAGACCTGTTGATTCCCCGTCTACACAGTGCTTCTCCGGCAGACTATATATAACAACAACACCAACAACACCAACAACAATAACAACAACAGTATTATCAGCCACAACAACAACAACAACAACAACAGTATCATCAGCCACAACAACAACAACAACAACAACAACACCACCAACAACAACAACAACAACAACAGCCACCAAGCGACATAACATCCTGCTTTGATGATCCAATGGCTAAAATCCAGGAAGATTTTATTTTCAAGCATCCATTCACGGCATGTGTAAGTGGACCGACATCTAGTGGGAAGACGTACTTCGTGAAAACCTTGCTACAAAAGTCTGCCTCAAAAATATCACCCGCACCTGACAGAATAATATGGTTTTATAAATATTGGCAGCCCCTATATGACGAAATAAAGTATACCGTCACCCCTCATGTCAACTTTATACGAGGAATACCAGCAAACTTGGATTCTCTTATCAACCCCCGGTATAAAAATCTAGTTATACTCGATGACTTGATGCAAACTTCATCAAAAGACCAGAGAGTTAATGATTTGCATTCCGAAGGAAGTCACCATTTGAACTTATCTTTGATAAGTTTGAACCAGAATTTCTACTACAACAAAGATCCAACGCAACGACGAAATTGTCAATATTTGGTATTGTTCAATAACCCAATCGACAAGGGATTAATTTCAACATTATCAAGACAGATGTATCCTGAATGTCGTCAGCGTATGGTTCGAGAGTTTTCGGAAGCGACGAGTGAACCGTACGGTTACCTACTGGTGGATTTAAAAGCCGCAACACCGGACACATTACGTCTGCGACAGAATGTACTAAAAGAGGACACGAACCAACATATGGGTGAATGGAATGGCATGAAATATAATCTCCAAAAAGACAGAGAACACCCAGATGAACAGAATGGGATGAAAAAACATACAAAAGACACTGAGACCCAGGGTCAACAGAATGCGATGAAATACGATGACAGAGAACTCCCTGGTCAACAGAAGGGCATAGCATATAATTATATTGTGCCCCAGGGTCAACATAATGACTATACTAATGACATAAGGCCACCTGGTGAGCTCGATGAAATTAATAAGAAGAACCGTCAAAACATAGACATTCGAGAAGACATGTCGTACCCTTGTAATGACTGCGGGCTTTTGTTCGAAGATCATTATGATGTTCAGAGACACGTAAAAAACTGGTGTCAAGAAAATAAGTTAAAACGAAAATTAACTGAGGACACGGATGATAGTCAGAATAAGAAAATTAAATTGAATGAAGATGAATACTTCAAAAGTTTGTGTGATGAGAGTAGAGATAAAACACATGAGGAATGGAGTGATAAAGTGGACACGTATAAGGAAAATGGTTCGAAAGAAACAGAAGCAAAAGAACAAACTTACAAGGACCTTAAAAGTAAAGATATGAAGCAATTTATGAATGGTTATGCTTGGACAATATTTGCGTATCTGCAGCTGCGCAATGGGACTCTGCACAACAGAGTCATGGATAAAGTCGACAAATATTTGAATAATGGTTATGGAGAATGTGATGCAGTGAAAATGTCAATATTAAAGTACAAACCGATGCTAGAAAAATTCATGGACGAAACAAATGACACTTCTGACGAAAGTGATGACAATTCGGACGATTAAATTTCAATAAACTTCATTAACATGATATTCTCGTCTTCGTTATATATCTATAAGTGGGGAGGAGCGATTGTAGAGCGAGAAACGATACATAAATGGTACATTAAGAGCCCGAAAATTGGAACTTTAAATATTGTTCTGTGTCATTTTAACTTCCAACCACTGCGCTTGTATTGTTAACAATCATTTTTATTTTTTTTTTTTTTTTTTTTTTTTTTTTTTTTTTTTTTTTTTTTTTTTTTTTTTTTTTTTTTTTTTTTTTTTTTTTTCTTTTTTTATTCATTTTTTTTACACCGTGCGTGCATTATCCCCCTTTAATTATGTCATAGCGTTGGTACATAGAAGACTGTATAACACTATGCCTATGTATGTATATGTTGTCACATCGTGAGTGTATTGTCCACCTTTAATGGTGTCGTAGCGTGTGTACATATAAGACTGTACAACACTATGTCTATGTATGTATGTGTTGGAACATTTAATAAAGATGTGAAATATAAATGTCAAGACTCAGTTCATTCGTGTAGTAATTTCGTATCAGTTAAACGCTCTTCATTCGTGTATTACCAACAGGTAATTTGCACTATTTTTGAAAGAAATCAAGATGGCGTACCTCGGTGTGACATTTTCATTAAATTACAATAACCCTCGGCTGTGGTGTAACATGTTTATAGTTTATAGTCAAATAACCCAGAGTGATTTAATTCACAATGAAGTACACTGACACTCCACTGATAATTGACATACAACTGTATAAGTGAACATCAAGTAATGTGTGGCTCCAATGTGTGGGGGATAAAGGACATCATACTGTTTTGACTAAATGACGATCTATTATTGAGAATGAATAGACTCGATCACGCGCTTTATTATTTACGTACAAGGTCATACTTCTCTATAGACAGTGACTATTTTATTCCAGTGTCTGTGAACACATGGCTAACCTACATTCCAGAAATTCATTCAGATGCGATATGTATTGTTTATCCAGAGCTTAAGTGTGTAAACATCACATTTTGCTCGTCACGCTATGACCGCAGTCAGTCCATGTAAACATGATACAATTGTACCTGAGCTTATCGGCTGATGAGTATATCCAATGATAAGCTGACAATATTTACGCATGGTCAAATTAGATTCATGCATAAAGGTAAGGTAATTTTTGTTATGGTCATGTTTTTTGTTAAGACCATGTTCTAACATAGATCGATAAATAAGTTAAAGGTCGTTATATTCCACAGTCAAATCTATTGGTGATCGAATTTGATAACTATTTTATTGGAACAACTAAGAGTATTATTTACGTGAGATAAATGAGTCCAATTATTATAAATAATACATTGCAGGCATCGGTGGATAACCGATTGCCACATTTAGTGATCACGTGATAAACTGATAAAATGTCCAAGTGACGTACTATATGTATGCATAACTCAATAAACTGTTAATACGTAAGGTTGATAAAATTCTATTCATAACAACAACATCAAAGTAACTTCTATTATTGCGTGTATGATCACATTCTGATCCGCTGTCGTTATTCATTCCATAACGTAATGCCTCAGGCCAGTCGAAATTGGTTGCTCGTCATCTTCATTATATTGAAATTTTTGAAGTTTTTGAAATTTGTGAAGTTTTTTGAAATTTTTGAAATTTTTGAAGTTTTTGAAATTTTTGAAGTTTTTGAAATTTTTGAAATTTTTGAAGTTTTTGAAATTTTAGAAATTTTAGAAATTTTTGAAGTTTTTGAAATTTTGGAAGTTTTTGAATTTTTTTTTTTAATATTTTAGTACAAACAATTTTACCGCCAAAAAATCTATTTTTAGATGTGGGGCGAACGAGCCTCCCGTACTACTTATATATAGTACATGATAATGAACTTTCTTACACTTACATGTATGGAACATGTATACTTATGCCTGTCTGTCTACCTCGAATATGGTTTTGGTGTGAGACCTATTTATCATGAAAACATAAACACGTGTAAATGAGCTGTAAAATAAATGTCTGACCTTAAGTTCGACCTCCTCTTCGATCCTTTTCGCCTCGGCTCGAGATTCCTCAACTGTCAAAAGTGCTTTAAGAACCGAGCGTTCAGTTTCTGCAGACAGCTTAAGAGATTCGCTGAGGTCTGCGTTCGCCTTCGCTAGGTCGGCGTTCAGTCGAGATAGTTTGGCGATGAGTTCTGTCTCCTCTACTGTTCTGTAATCGTCCTCTGGAATTAACATGATGGAATGTGTAAAGAAGTACAACCACGGGTGTCAACATGTATATGTGTCGTACGTGAAACGCGTGAATCAATTTTTTTTCGCGCAATTACTTTTTCACCAAAGGAAATATCCACCTGTATGGATACAAACGTAAAATACCCACCTGCATGGCTACAAACGTAAAATATCCACTTACATGTCTACAAACGTAAAATATCCACATGCATGGATACAAACGTAAAATATCCACCTACATGTCTACAAACGTAAAATATCCACATGCATGGCTACAAACGTAAAATATCCAACTGCATGGCTAAAAACGTAAAGTATCCACCTACATGTCTACAAACGTAAAATATCCACATGCATGGCTACAAACGTAAAATATCCACCTGCATGGTTACACGCGTAAAATATCCACCTTCATGGCTACAAACGTAAAATATCCAACTGCATGGCTACAAACGTAATCTATCCACCTGCATGGCTAAAAACGTAAAATATCCACCTACATGTTTACAAACGTACAATATCCACACACATGTTTACAAACGTACAATATCCACCTGCATGGCCACGAACAAATATCCACTTACATGTTTACAAACGTAATCTATCCACATCCATGTTTACAAACGTACAATATCCACATGCATGCCACCAAATACAATAATAGACAAAATTATGGGCAAATGGCTCAGTAATAATGTCCAATATAAAGTATAATGGTTAATACTTACCGAAGCTGAAGTTTTATGATGCGATTGTAAATTGATCGATAATATTTGTTAACAACTACTAAATGTTTAACTCTTAAACACGGAAATATACAGAGTTTTTTTTTGTTATCGGTTACATGTATGGGAGCCCAAATCCGGGAAGGCCAACTGTCCCCAAAACAGTGTATTGGAGTAGATTAAGTCCACAAGTTGCATGATCTAGGCCACATTGGTGGGTTTGGTTATGGACATGTAACATGTGTCAACGAGCATGACATGTGCAATCTAAAATACAATTAAGTATTTTATGAGTGGTTGTCTTTCTGATTGAAAATGATGATGCAATTTCTTAAATCAAGAACAAAATTAAGTTTATTCTCAGGGTCTTCGTATATATGATATCATGGTTATATAAATTGCGCTCTTGCAAAAAAAAATAATCAATTTTGCAGTAGTTCTTGATACGAAAAAAACACTTAATTATTAGCCGTAGGCCTATAGTTATGATAGTGTCTAATTATAAGACTTATATATATTCATGTACTTTAATTATTAATTGCACCAGTCCATGCTGGACGCAAGTAATGTTTTCGGTCCGGATATCTGTTTATCTGTTTATCTGTCCTTCCGTGAATATGTTAAGTCATACCGGAAGTACATAATCTAAAGAATGCACATGCGCTAATATGAAATGGTTGCACCAATTGTAAATTAAATCCACGTATATACTTAAATTGCATTGTTATCTGGTTTTATTTTGGTAATAAATCGTTCATAAAAGAACAATATTGAAAGATTTCTTTCTGGAAACCGATAAAGACGCAATGACGTCACGACGCACATCAGGACGTCACAGGGCGCGCAAAACACCAGACATGATTGCGTCGATGTCCAGACAGCTGAGACTCGTATTTTTTTGTAACTTGAAACTCGGGAAACGAGTTGAGATCAAGTCTAAAAGTGTGCGGAATCTTTTTTTTCTTCCGCAGTGACAGTGAGGTGCGAACATATTTCTGGAAACTTTCTTCGAAGTTCAAAACATTTCCGAAATATCCTGATGCATATTTATAAACCATGTCCGGTCAAACAGTCGAGCACATGGTTCAATTGAGAAACAATTACACTGAAAAATGTGAATGTGGAAACATGGATTATTAAAATGCCTTATTTATTAACTGGGAAAACAAGCTTTCTCATTCTGAACGCAATAGACATTTTGATGATATGTTCCCGAAGACCGTAGATCGGTCGCTAAGGGGATCTTCACATTTACACACTTTTAATCAAAGACTAATTGTGTCGGTATTTGTAATTGACTTCGATGGTTTTTGCCGCTGAAGTGCAATGGCATACACAATTCATTCTAGTTAAACTAGTAATTTAACCCATTGGTATATAATATATAGCATCATCGGCAACCAATCGTCTCCACACCCTTCATATCAGCTATGTCTATATTGTTCTATAAATATTTCAAACAACTCGTACGGTATTACTAAGAACATCAATAGTGTAATAGATCAACTGGAGATAACATATATACAGCTGCACTTTGAGAACATGATAACAGAGATATTCTGTCTGTACACACAAATATTTCAGCGATGGATGAACTGAAATTTGATATCCAGATTTTGTATCGATCTCTCAAACGAGGGGCCAGCACCCGTGGTTCAAACTGTTGTTGACAAGACACCACAAAACATGCCAAACGTGTGATGGGCGCAAGTATAGGCAGCTCCATTGAGTGCATTCTATTAATTACTATCTTTGTCAGGAAACTGTGTCCTTAACTGCAGAGGTGTAAACTCTCGAAATATATTTTTCCTTTTAATATCAGACTGCATATATACCGTTAAAGTAGAAATTAATTCGCCATGTCCGTGTGATCAAATGATGTTTTGACATTCGTATTATAAGCGGAATCGAAAACTAGTCGATGGAAAAACATAACATACACACGGATGGGCAACCATGCATGCAGTAGATAGGACGGACGGATACCCAGAATAAACTACCTAAGGTTTGAGTAACACTGACATGTAAATACGCATGATAGAGAGTCCGATGGCATGTTTAGATCCAAAATATATAGGTCGCCTGACTCGCCTCAAGTTGTTGGGTGGTCATAAATATAAATAAGTATCAATAAACGATGGGTGGACTCATTGGATAATATCATGTCAAGGACATATGCTGTTACTTGTTGGCAGTAAGACCACAATGTTTGTTCCCATTAGAATAAACTCAACAAGTATGCCGAAAGGCTCTCGAAATAGATTTGAATTCTTGGCTATAATTGATAATTGCTATTTCCCATGTTTACACTTTGTGTATATCCTAAACAAGAATGTTAAATGGAAATCGTGTACTCATTGGTATCAAACCGTTAGATGAATGTGCAGGATAATTTCATTTAGAGCACTATTCATAGCTGCCTTTCAAGGGTTCAAATGTGATACTTGAATTGAAAGATCTCGATAATGATCGCAACCCAATTGAGTCTCAATTATTATATCGAGAGACGGAGAAGTTAAAATCTAAACATGGCACTATTATTGAGTCTTATTATATCGAGAGGCGGAGAAGTTAAAATCTAAACTAGGCATTATTATTGATCAGACTCTAGTGATAAAAACAGCAAGGCAGATGGCCAACAAGCTGGTATACACAATGTCGCGATAACCCACAAGGGCTGTATCTCCGACAACTTTGGTAAAAAATTTCAACATTTCAATTACGTACCTGACATAACATCAGTTTGACATTTCAGACCATATGTATGGGCGGTCATTTTGGTAAACAGTACGTCAACTAAATCAATAGGCGTTAGCTAATAATAAATAGGTGAATTCCAACTTATTAGAAGTTAAATGAAAATTAATAAAGACCAAATTACAGCCAAGTAGTCAATTCCAACTTTATAGAAGTCGTTTTAAAGTTAATAGATGTCCAGTTTTATTAATAAAGACCGAATTACAGCTAATAAGTCAACTCCAGCTTAACAGCAGTCCTTTTAAATTAAATACCCGTCAATTATAAATTAATAAAGGTCGAATTACAACCAAGAATCAATTCCAACTCAATAGAAGTCAGTTAAAAAATAATATATAAATTTTCTGAATCAATCGCAGACACCGCTGTCAATGTGAAGCATTGGGGAAGACCCTCATTATTGAATTATAAGCGAATTTTACCCATGTCAAAATATTTGTCCGAGTGATCCACATTTTGACATATACTAAATATATATTGCAACTACAATACAGTGAGCATTCATTATAATGCATAATATGTGGGCGTAACTATACTGTTATAAAGGCATGTAGCTTAACATTCTTTGTCAACCATTGACCGCTCTCGCCCTCTCTCGCTCCAATGCTCTCCCACCGGACGATATGTAAGGTGATTATCTATATATACAGCGAATGCCATAGATAATCTACGATTTGTAAATTGGCATGAATTTTCCAATTCTGCAAAATATGCATAAGATCAGGTGCAACATGTTTTATATCCCCCAATATAACGTACAAACAACACCAGTCTCTTTTAAAACCCGACGGAAATTCTAACAGATTTACGTCTTTAGATCTGTGATTCAGTTTTAATTTTCTTGGACAATGGGGCTTTCCCAGATAACGAAATAAATCGTTTCAAAATAAGGAATGCAGGTCTGGCGTAGTAAACGTTTGTGTGAATCGTAGTATTTATTTGTGGTTATAAAACAACAAAATGCGAAAGAATAACCAGTAGGACTAATAGATATCGTTTTGACTGATACACACTCGAATATGATGTCTATCAGATTGCGATGAGTACAATGAGTTATGAATGTGTCGCCTGTATTCTGTATTATGAATATATGCCGCCTGTATTCTGTATTATGAATATGTCGCGTGTATTCTGTATTATGAAATTTGTTGTTGAAATCGCGCATGCTCTGAACAATAACAAATGGGAATTTGGAATGAAGGGAATCCAATCAATACAGAAAACAAAACTGAATCAAAGATCTATAGAGACGTAATCCATTGGCTTTTCAAAGACCGGCACAACACACATGGAGTTAAATAACAGAGTATATGGGGGTTTAACTTATAGTGGATTGAACGTGGATTTTAAGTTTCTCGGAGTGATAATTCAATTAAACGAATCAATATAATGTGGAGATGCTGTCAGTGTTTTATAATTTTCTAAATAAATCGGATTTAACGTTTGGAATCAAATTGAATGAAAAATGGAATCGGATATATAGAGAAGAGAAGTACAGATATACTAATTGAATTCAGTCGCATGAAATGGAAACGTCATTGATGATGATGTTTATTATAACCTCCATTAGGAGAACATATTTTTATATTAGTATTATAAATACATTATGAAAATGTTTCACCAGGTGCAGGATGGGACGCAACAGACACGAAACACCCGCACATAACATATAGTCAGGAACATTTCAAAGAAGTTCTCTGGAAACATAATAGTAAATGTTCCCATTAAATTCACATATTACCATCTGTGTGTATAAATAAATTGATTTTTTGAATTTATTTAATAAAGCATAGTATATGAGTGTTATGATTTAAGTTATGAATACTGATGAATATAGTTTTTTTTAATTTGTTTCATTTAATTTTTTTAAATTTTTTTATTGGAATAAACATACATCAATGAAGGAATGTAAACATAAACAGAGGTACATATTATTATATATCAAGTGACATCTTCCAATTCGCTCACATCTCGCTCGCTTCATTTACACGTCTTTCGTACACCACATGCACTCCCAATAACTGACATGTAAATTGGGATTAATGGAATATATGTTCAAATTAATATATTAATTCAGATTTTAAATATTTGAACTTTCTTTCTGTGTACGGCGCATCGGTACGACATCTAACCACAGACGGCATTGTGATATTGGCAGGGATATCGTATTTCCGGTTAGAAAAACTAAGTGAGTTTTCGAGTTGGTGAAGAGATCATTTCCAGGACACTCAAGTTGATTATTGTTGACTTGTGGGTACATGAACATAGTTGATAACGTGTCAATACATAAGTTCATAATTTAATCATAATCCGTCATTCGATGGACTGATGGAAGTTACATTTGGCTGCCGCTTAATTATCAATTTGGAATATATATCTCGACAAAGTTAACGAGATCGATTGCTGGTACTATTCACGCGTATTTATAGAAAGCGCGGCTGACCAATAAAATGAACTTTCCCACAACTGAATAGTGATTAACTTATAAGAAATGTTTCAACCAAACACATGAAGATATAACAAAAACATTTTGAATACCAATTTAAAATAACTTGTGGAAGGTACGCGTTGTAGATAATAATGCGATTAACTTATAAGAAATAACCAACACATCTCACGCGTTAAGTCTATTAGATAATTTGTTTTCAATCGTTTCGATTACAACTGCATGTGATTAATCGAGTAATTACTTATATAATTATTCAAACAAACAACCAAACTCGCCAGTTAGTTATCCACTTGGTGTTGTACACTATAGGGATCTTCTTTTGATTATAATTAGGTCGAGCCAGAGCCACTATAATCATTTGGGCGACCAACCTCGATGTCTGCATGCACGTCAACCGCGAGAAAAGACTGGCACCAAACAACACATGTACTTGTGTATATATTGGGTACGTAAAATTCTCCCGAGCGCAGTTTAACAAATTTATTACGACGATATTATGTTGTATGTTGTGAAATGGCTTGTAATCCATGGGTTATAACCAAACACAAAGAGGGAACACCATTTGACCGACAACCATGTCAGTTCAGCAGTTCAAAATCGAGTTTAACGGATGCAGTTCAACAGATTCTCCCCCATGCAACGCAGTTTAACTCAATAATAACAAGGACAGTCGGGTTAATGTTGTGTAAGTGACTTGTAATCGGTGACTTGCAACAAAATACAACGAGGGGATACCATTTGACCTCCAAGAAACAACCAAGCTCGCCAATTAGTTATCCACTTGGTGTTGTACAATAAAGGGATCTTCTTTTGATTAGAAATAGGTCGAGCCAGAGCCACCGTAATCATTTGGGGCGACCAACCTCGATGATTGCATGCACGTCAACCGCGAGAAAAGACTCGCACAAAACACATGTACTTGTGTATTTGGCACGTAAAATGTAATCTAACGACACTCATGGACGCTTACCTTATACCGCTGAATATGTTTGGATTCGTTTAAGTCACAGGAACTTCGAAGTGAATTACATGCTATCAAAACAAGTTTGCCTAATTCCGCAACGAGTCGATCTCAACATCGGAAGGCGGAGAAGAAACCCTTATCTATAGCAAACATTGTATTACCCATGGAGATCATGGCCGAGTGGCAGCGAAATGACTGCACACGCCCAATACACTGACAAGATCAACAATAGCACATTATGCATTTTGTATGACATTCATCCCAGGGGACGTTAAACGACCTACAATCAAACCAGCGATTGTACGAGGCTCAGCACTTATCTGATCGCATTAAGCCTATCATAATTGTTCCGTTACTGACTTTCATTATAGAGGTAATCGAATGAGTGAGTTACATGTACTTACACGACAAACGCCATGCATCTAACTTTTAGTTGAAAGGCCAACTAAATTGTGATAATGCAATTATGAACGAGATTATTATAGGCCAATTATTAATTTTCGACCAAGTCTGGCCTTTTTTGTTGGAATTAGACTTAAAACTCACTCCCGAATCTTTTTTGTAGAAGTGAATTTTCGGGCTGACCCGTTTTATACCGGTGGGCGTAGGTTCAACGTCCGGTGCGGGAATATTTGAGACTTTTGTCGGTTTACAATTCATTCTGCATTATTCTGTGAAACCGAACTTCCATATTAATTTGAAAATTGGCTACATCAAGCCAGAATGAATTGTAACTGACAAAAAACTTAAATAAAAACAATATTAGATTTTATTATGAAAATATACACGATGCCACGCGGTCAGTCCAGAGTAGCGATAGGACTGAACTCTGTCGCAGCTTGGCGTAGGTGTTGCAGTCCAGGTGGTCCAAAACCCCGATTCGAAATCGTCGGTTTGGTTCGAAAAGGTCGTATACGGGTTTTGGAGCGAAATAACTTTTTGGCGCCATCGAATTCTACGGGTCTGAATACATCCGAAAAATTGCTTCCGCACCCAATTATCCAATGAGAAACTGACTTTATTTGACATGTGAAAATATGTCTATTTTTCATTGTTAGATTTCTTAGTTCTAGAAGGTTGTTTATGTTATACGACCTTTCGGAATTGACGTCATGAAATAAATATTGCGTTCGTTTCGAGATTTTCTTAGTTCGCGTATAACATTGCACGCCAGGAGAGAAGTTCTGGCGTTTTATCTGCAGCATTTCTTCAACCGTTGTGTTATTGGGGGTGTACCTATAAAATGCCGAGTCTGCCGATTAGCAGTTTGCATACTGGAATGCTGACCAGCGGATTCCCCGAATTCAGTTTTGACTCAATTATAACGAAGATAGTAGGTTGTAGGTTGTGCAAATGATATGTAATATATGGGTTATATCACGATGCAGGGAGGGGAAACCATTTTACCCGGTCAGCAACTCAGCAGATTCTCCAAACGCAGTTTCACTAATTTATATGGAAGATATAAGGTTGCATGGCTGTTGTGTAAATGACTTGTAAAATATGGGCTATATATAGCACAATACAGTGAGAGGACACTATATGATCGACCTCAATTCAAATCCATTCAGAAGTTCATGCATTGGCTACAGTTCGGATTCTCCCTAACGCACTTTATTACTCAATTATAACGAAGACAGTCGGTGTTGGTTGTGGAAATGACTCGTAGTCGATGGGTTATACACAAATACAGCGAGGAAACACCATTTGACCGACATCTATACCCAAGTTCAGCAGTTCATGAAACCCGTTCAGCAGTTCATCGTGTTCAGCCCATCAGATTCTCCTGAACACAATTATAACGAAGATATTATGTTGCATATGTAGTGTAAATTATTTTCAAAAGATGGTGTATAGCCAAATACTGTGAGAGAACACCATTTCATCAACCGTCATTCAAGTTCAGCAGCTCAAAATCCAGCTCAGCATGGAGTTCATCGGCTACAATTAAGCAGATTCTCTTATCCAAAGTTTAGCTGATTTATAACGAAGATAATAGCGAGTTTGCGATTTCAAACGGGTACGGGTACCGGTACGGGTACTGGTAGCTACCCGTACCGGTACACGTTTTGAAATCGCAAACTGTTTTACGGGTAGAATTAAGCATATCGACGGGTAGTGTATGGTGAGCCAATTGCAGCACAATATATATGATGTAGAGAAATTGTTATCCGCATTCGCTTTCTTGGCCGACGTTATACTTGTTGTTATGGTTATATGATGGACATCTGCGTGGATAATGGATTGCATTAACCAGGGACGAGGCGAAAGTGGAAGGGGTTGGCGTCTTTCTTTGACTCATTTTGGTAACATTTTCAATAATTAGCTTTCATAAGTAATTTCCCAGACCGCTCGAGTGTCGTCTAGAACAGATGGAATTTTCTGACTGAGAAAATATGTTATGATAGCACAAATATACAATTACGCTAATTTAATAATCCAACCATTATTCGGTGTAAAATGTGTTGGTTTAGACCCAGGGTCCAAGAATGTCCTACATGCATGCACTTTTAGTCAGATATAAGACCGAAATTGCCCCTTATATTAGTTGGGGAATATTTCGTCATATAACTGGGAATGGGTTGGAATCTTTCGAAGGGTCGGGCAAGGGAATATTCATCCCAAGAACTTGGATATTTGTCTGGGTCTAAACCCGGATGTAGGTAGAACAAGAGCTACACTGGGCGTGCAAAATACCCCCTCTCTTGGGTCGGCGGAAACTGGTAAAAAAGGGGCATAACTCTGGTATAAATTGGCGGACGGAACTCAAATTTGAACTTGACCTGTGTTTTGGTGGGAGAAAAGTAATATACCAAATTATCATTGAATCCGAAAAGCTCTAGTAAAGTTATCATCCGGAAAACAAATTTCAGGGATTTTCTAAGTCAAATTACGTCAAATAAGGGGCATAACTCCGGTGAAAATTGGTGGACGGAACCCAAATTCGAACTTGAGCTGTCTTTTCTCCTAATAAACACACATACCAAATTTGATTGAAATCGGTTCACTCTAACTAACTCTGCCAGAACCCAAGTTCGAACTTGACCTGTGTTTTGGTGGGAGAAAGTAATATACCAAATTTGGATTCATTCAGATAAACTATACTAAAGTTATCATCCGGACAACAAATTTCAAGGATTTTCTAAGTCAAAAAACGTCAAATAAGGGGCATAACTCCGGTGAAAATTGGCGGGCGGAACCCAAATTCGAACTTGAACTTACTTTTCGGCTAATAAACCCACATACCAATTTATTGAATTTGGTTCACTCTAACTAAAGTTGTCATCCGGAAACCAGGTTAACGGACGGACGCCCGGACGGACAGACCAATACTATAATGCGGCCGTTTTTTTCAAACGGGCGTATAAAAATCAAACTTGTTAAATATAAAGGGTGTTTAATGGTACACTATTCATTATATGGTTCGAATAAAGAGCGTTTGCTTCACGTCTATGCGAAACAAAGAAAACAGCTAAAAGTCGATCTGATGACGGTAAGATTGTGCCGACTATGAGGTGTGTATATCAGTATTTGGTGTCACTATCGGCCACTACAACATACAACAGTCTTGGGGTTCAAATGCGCCATGTCCGTTCAAAAGTCAAATATCTATATTAAAATGAGAAATCAGTCACCACCACATAAGGTACAATAACTGAACGGTTGTATTCAATCGTGTAACACATTCACGGTGTACTTATGCACAAAGGGTCGATAGGGGACGTGGCGAGAGGGTGGGTGTATCACTCCAACTTTTGTCAACAGTTGGATATTGCATATACCTAACACACCAAAACATACGTTGAAATTATTCTGTCATTCAGTTTGATTTCCAAAAATGTATTAGTGCGGATTTATTTTTATAGTTTTAGACCAACATTTGCAAATATTCCTACTTTTGGTAGAAAAACATTCGGGCTATATGGTCAACAGCAGGTTGGAAATATCCAACAAATGTAAAGCTTGAGGAAAGTCAATAATTTATCAATTTTCATGTTCAGATTTCAAAACGTTCTCACGCCAGACCGAACCATGGTCGACCCGGTATGCCCTGGTCTAACCACATTCAGTGGCTCGTCAATACTGATCATTGATTTGTGAAAAACAAACCAGGGCGTGAATTTGCCTGGTGTTAGACCACTAGATGTTATGATTTTGCAATTTCCAGGTTCATATCTACAAAACTGTTCTCGTACTGCATGGTCGGCAAGGTGGACCCCCCCCCCCATCACAGGACTTCTGCAACAAGACTACTGATCCATTTAGAACAGTCCACAATAATATTCAGGACAGTGAAGGATCAGTTGGGGGGAATCAGAGCCCAACGGCGTGCACAATTTGAATTACGCACAAACCTCTGTTTGGTGTGGTTTAAGGGGGTGTATAGTTGGGAATTTGAAGGTGGACACACCTTCTCAACGCGGAGACCCCCTATAATTACGTCCCTGTGTCGAGACTGCGTATAGCACCGCCAACTCACTCTAATAATCATAACATGTCGAGAATCCCGGGGTTAGCCCCCCCCCCCCCAAAATCACATTCCCAAAAAATAACATGTCATTACTTGAGTGAAGACAGTTGTCAGTAAACAAATCGGCGTTCCATAGTTATCTTAGTGTTAGAAGCCGCCTCGATACTTTGAACATCAAACATGGCTTAAATGACAAATGTATCAATGAGATTTGGCAATTAAATCGTGCAATAAATAGATTAATGCATAGCTGACTGTTATTTCGTAGAACTAATGTACTTTTGAGTGAGAAAACTTTAGCGAAAGACTACCAGTCAATGGGATACATCTACCCGTTCCAAATCCCTATCGCTTTATGTGCTGCATTCAAAGTACGCAAATGACCGTGACGATTTTCACCGATCTACCTGGATCTACCGGTACCCGTACCCGTCCGACGGGTATCGCAAACTCGCTAATGATTTTGTAGTCGATGGGGTGTAACCAGATGCAACGAGTGGACATCACTTGACCTCCATGCCAGTTCAGTAGTTCAACATCCCGTTCAGCATTTCAGCGGATACAGTTGAGCAGATTATCCCAACGCACTTTAACTCACTTATAACGATGTTATTAGCGAGTTTGCGATACCCGTCCGACGGGTACGGGTAGCGATAAATCGGTGAAATTCGTCACGCTCACTTGCGTACTTTCAATGCAGCGCATGCAGTGACAGGGATTTAGAACGGGTAGATGTAGCCCATCATTGACCGATATTCTTTCATTAAAGTTTTCTCACTCAAAAGTACTATGAAATAGCAGTCAGCTATGCATTTATCTATTTAATGCAAGATTTCATGGGCAAATGTCATTGATAAATTTGTCATTTAAGCCGTGTTTTACGTTCAAAGTATATATCGAGGCGGCTTCTAGAACTTATATAACTACGGAACGCCAATGTGTTCGCTAACAGCTTCTTTACTCCAGTAATGACATGTTATGATTAAGAGAGTGAGTTCATGATGCTATACGCAATCTCGACCAGGGACGAGATAAAAGAGGGTCTCCGCGTTTGAATGGGTGCTCAGCTTTAAATATCCAACTATACACCCCATGAACCACACCAAACTCAGATGATTGTGCGTAATTCCAATTGTGTACCCCCGTTGGGCATTGATTTTCCCCAACTGTTCCTTCACGGGCCTGAATTGTAGTCTGTTCTAAATGGATGAGTATAGTCTTGTTACCAGAAGTCCTGTTGGAGGAGGGGGGGGGGGGGGGGGGGTAAAAAAATAGGAAAATATGCAAATGTTGGTCTAAAACAATAATAATTCCTCAATAATACATTTTTGGAAAATCAAACTGTCAGAATAATTTCAACCTATTTTTGGTGGTAAATTCGCAGCTGATGTGTTGGGATATGAAATTTCCAACTGTTGAACAATTTGACAAAAGTTGTGGTGAGACACCCCCTCTCTCGTCACGTCCATGTATCGACCCTGTGTACGTGAGCATAGGCAGATCGTGATGTGTTTCACTTTTGAATACAACCGTTTAGTTATTTTATCATATGTATGTGGTGTCTGATTTCTCATTTTAATATAGATATTTACCATTTGAACGGACATGGCGCATTTGAACCTCAAGACTGTTGTATATTGTAGTGGTGGTAATATATATGTCGATAATGACACAAAGTACCGATATATATGCATTCCTTATACTCTGCACAATCTTAACATCGTCAGAGCGACTTTCACCTGTTTTCTTTGTTTCACATATAAGTGAAGCAAACGCTCTTTATTCAAAATATATCATGAATAGGCTACCATTAAACACCATTTATCATTGACAAGTTTAACTTTTCTACCTACCCCCGGGTTTAGACCCAGACAGCTAAATGCGCACCTGTTTGAGACAGTACAATCATTTATCTCATCTACAGACCGTTTCTCTTAATCTCTTAATCTCATAATTATCAGAATTTTCTCGTTATAGTTTCCCTTACCCCAATTCTGCGAGACCACAGCCACTCCAACAGCCACACTTAAACATTAACTTCTACAATACACCTGAATTAAAACCATCTCCGATATTTGAATTTATTAGCAATTGAATGCCAGGGGAGAGGAGCTCCGATAAGTTCGGCAACTTGTGCTCCGATCCTCTGTACCCACACTCATACCATTATTGTTATATTTAATCTGTGTAATGTATATTGTATATAGTGGGTCACAATAAATATGTTCAAATCATAGACCCAGACAAATATCATTTTTTTTGGGATAAACATTCTCTTGCCCCGACCGATCTGTTGAAAGGTTCCAGCCCATTTTCAATCAACTAATATAAGGGACAATTCCGGTCTTATATCTTACTAAAAGTACGTATAGGACATTATTGTACCTTGGATTTAAAACAACACACTTTACACCGAATATTGGTTGGGAAATTTAATTAGAGTAATAGTATATTTGAGCTATCATAACATATTTTCTCAGTCTGAAAATGCCAACTCTTTTATTAAAAACTCGAACGGTCTTTGAAATTATTTTTTAAATCAAATTGTTGAGAAAATGAGTCAAAGAACGACACCAAGGCTTTTCTATTGTCGCCTCGTCCCCGGTGAATGCAAATCATCATCGACAGGTCCATCATATAACCATAATGGCAAGTATAACTTCGGCCAATAAAGCGACTGCGAATAGCAATTTCTCTATATCGTATATCAATTTTGTTGCAGTTGGCTCACCATACATTACCAGTCGATGTGCTAAATTATACCCGTAAAACAGTTTGCGATTACAAAACGTGTACCGGTACGGGTAGCTAGCTACCAGTACCCGTACCCGTACCGGTTTGAAATAGCAAACTCGCTACTATGTTACATGCTGTACAAATGACTGGCACACGATGGGTTATAACCAAATACAGTGGTGTGGCACCATTTGACATAGCTCCACCCCATTTCAGCAGTTCAAAATCCCGTCCAGCAATCCATCGGGTTTGGTACGTTCAATAGTTCATCGGGTAAAGTTAATCAGATTCTCCCGATCGCAGTTTAACAACATTATTACGACGATATTACGTTGTGTGTTGTGAAATGGCTTGTATACAATCCATGGTTTATAACCAAACACAAAGAGGGAACACCATTTGACCGACCACCATCTCAGTTCAGCAGTTCAAAATCGCGTTCAACGGATGCAGTTCAACAGATTATCCCCATGCGACGCAGTTTAACTCAATTATAACGACAGTCGGGTTAATGTTATGCAAGTGACTTGTAATCGGTGGCTTGCAGCCAAATACAATGAGGGGATACCATTTGACATCCACCCAGTTCAGCTGTTCATGTCCCGTTCAGCAGTTCACAGGGTTCAGTGCAGCAAAAAATCATGTACAGGGCATTCTCCCGAACGCAGTTTAACTCAATTATAACTAAGGTATTATATTGCATGTTGAGCAGATGCATGACTTGTTGATGGGGTATAAATAATGCATGACGGAATACCATTTGACTGGCCGCCATCACATTCAACAGTCCATATCTTGTTACCCCGCATGCATACTATCTTGTTATAGGAATAACTGAACTAAATGGTTTCCCATAGACGACAGTGTTAACGTTTCAGCCAAATTCACTGAATTGAAGCCTACATGCCACTCCAGTGATATTTACCCAGATAGACTGACACCAGTTGATCACGAAAATGCAAGAAAAATCATAGGTCATGGGTTTACTTTTTAAAATTAATCCCCAAGTGTACGACAGGACTATCCCACAGCCAGATTTTATCTGGAAAACACCAGAACTACAGCAGCTAGTTAAATAAATTTCCCACTCTCAAAAATCCATTCCCCCATTAATGATTGGTGACAAAACTCCCGAGTTACGTATTTCATGCTATGTTCTTCCTGCGATGTTTCGGTTCTGAAGATCAAACATTGAAATTTTGATAATGATTGTGTCTTCTTTGTTCATTCGATTTCGTTCGTGGTAGTTATTGTGTACCTGGAGTCATGATCCCTATTCTTGGGGCCAATTTAAGGTCAAGATTGGCCGTGGTACAATATTAAATCATGAACAAAGTTGTAGATACTGTGGAACATATGGTTGAAAGTAGAAATGCATGCGTTTGGGTTAGATTCTTTTCCGATGGGTCCTACGATGTGATATGTTTCAGTGAAACGTGGCTAATGGACCATATATTTGATAGTGAAATGTTCGATCTCAGACAATATTCGGTATTCCGGCGAGATAGAATTCTTTCGTCTACGAAACGTGATGGAGTGCAGCAAATACTATTAGATGTCAGCAACAAATTAACAACGAGGAGATGCGCAGAATTTGAAACCGACGCTGGAATTATATGGGTCGATGCTGTTTGTGGACATTCAAAGGTGTACCTGTATATCGTCAGCGTATTTGCCACCGGGAAACAAAGCGCCTTATATGTTGATGAATTCGACAAATCACTAGAACTTCTCAGTAAAAGCATTCGTACCGATGACATATTTTGATGGTTGGCTATGAAAGACATTGCTTGATCACTTGATTCTCAAGGAATATTGCAGCCGACATCCTGGTCAACACAAAGATCCGAGGACTTTGTTAATTATGTGTGCAACGAATATAAGTTACAAAAGTATTGCGACAGTCCTTCGTGTAACAACCATTATTTTGACTTGGTGCTCAGCAATCGCGTGGTAACGGAAGTCCAGTTTGCAGCGAATTCAATTCACCAGGCCATCGAATACAGATAGTATATACGTTACGTCACTGTGCTCCAACAGCAGCAGCATTTGGCAGCTCTCGTAAAAACTGTCTATGTTCATTGTGATGAGTATTTATTTTATATCTACATATATAGGACCTGTAAATGGGATATATATCCCGTAGTGTTTACATATTTAAATTTTTTTTATCTACCTACCTATCTATCTATCTACACAACGATGTCGTTCTATTGTCGTGTATCGTATTCCATGATACATGTATAATACAAACCATATCCCAGCATTGTTATCACAAGTGAATATCGTTCCCTTTCGTACAATGATGTAATTTTATCAGAACGAGAAGATGGACACAATATGCCCATGTTACTCTATATAATTGAGAGTATAGTCTCGTCGAAGAGTGCTTCTTTTTACCGGGAAGGTTCCGCTTTTCGTAGCATTTAGCATTGCATCGCTACCAGTATGGATGTCATCCCGAATTGCAATATTTATTTAGGTACATGTATTTAGGTAACATGTTTTTACGTTATGATTAACGTTCGTGGTGAATACATGGGAAGTCTAAAATCGTCTCGCTTCTCATAATGTACAGATTTCTATCGATGATTTTTTTAAACTTCAAATAACAATCACTTTTAACCACCTACCACCACCACTAGATTGTCTTTGACATACTATTTCGGGCGCGTGATTTTTACGGCCGTTCCACACCGGGCGCGCGCGAGCGATTATAACGGCCGTTTTCTAACGTCCGTAGCCGTTCAAAGCGCGCGATTTTTATGTCCGCACCGCAAGCGACTGAAACGCTTCGTCGCGCGCGATAGTCAGGTTATTATTCTGTGTGTACGCTAATTTCAGGGGAGTCAGGTGGCTGCATGGGGGGATACCCCCACCCCACACACTTATGACTAATGTGTAGGGTTTCTACAAACAACGTGTAGCCCTGCTACACAACCATTATTCATTTTTTATCTTAAACATATTTTACACAATAAATGGGTCAATTTATACACATGTATACACACTGGTGTGCATAAAATCAACACCTATGCCTTACACATGTTGTGTAAATTCTTACACATATATATCGTAGACAAGAATGTAAAGTTCAGTATTCCGAACTGTGGGTATATAGTATTCATGGCAAATGGAGATTTATATGTTAAAACTTTCATGGCGTACAATGGTACGTAAAATTTTGCTCTGTCATGTGTGAGTTTTCGTTTTAAATTAACAAACCATGGTCGTGGTGTGGTTGCACGTGATTAGTATTAGCGTATTACAACAATCATATAAACAAGAGTAAGAGCAGTATTCTTCATGAAAGTTTTAACAAATATATCCTCATATATCATTAATACAATACTCACAAGTCGGAATTCTGAACTTACATTTCTTGTCTACAATTTTTTTATTCTCGTCACTCAAAATTACATGGGTATTGAGACAGTAGTAAATTGTATTCCAAAACATATACTCAAACAATATCGTCGCCGTGTAGCAGACTATGAAACTGAAGGCACGCAATGCGCACGATCTACATTCTTACACAAGTGTGTGTAATAAAATGTACACATTATGTGTAGAACGGAACTTGGTCAATGTATTTGTATGTAAAACTACACATTGCTATGTGTATTAACCGGGTTTACACATTTGATGTATAATCGTTTCTACACATTAGTTATAATAGTACTCCCACCCGGTAATACGCGATTAGTATTAGTTGATGAATGCATTGTCTCGTGTTTACCACAACGTCTTTTGGAATGAGCTAGCCTCGTTATATTCTTTATCATTTCCCCTGATTATACCAAAATATAATTCACCAGCCAATGGAGCAGATTATACGGTCCATGATTTTAGTTCTTTACAAGGAATAAACTGAATATAGTAATCAAGGTGGAATTTCAGTCACGAAAAATAACAAAAATAAATGGTTTAATTATTTGGTCATAGAGACATACAGTCATACAGACACACATGGCATACATGCATACATACATACAGTCATACAGACACACATGTGCCATACAGACACACATGCGTTGTACTTCGATTATTAGCCTCTCGCTAAAGTCCTCCATTATCGCGGCGACAAATCAGTGTGCCGTCATCAAATAGAAAAATAACGGTCGTATAAACACCTATTTGAGAGCCGTCCAATTATCTCGCTGGTTTGCAACAAAGCGACAATTCGACGAAGCATAAAATCACTGCTATAATCGCCTCGTGGTCAGCGAGTCGATCGCTTGCGGTGCGGACATAAAAATCGCGCGCTTTGAACGGCTATACGGACGTTAGAAAACGGCCGTTATAATCGCTCGCGCGCGCCCGGTGTGGAACAACCTGTAGCAGTTCAAAGCGCGCGATTTTATATTCACAACGAAAGCGACTGATTCGCCTCGTCGCGCGCGATAGTCAGGGTATATAGAGATTGATTGTATGCATCATTTTGGGTCACCGAAATTGTCTCGGAGATTCTTCCCTTTGTCTTCACATTGCTGGACTATTGGGAAAATAAACCAAAATATGCATTAGTTTCAACCATTATCACAGGTACTGTTTTTGGTTCAAAATTATAACTGTGCATGGACATTTCATAGCTAAAATAGTTTTGAATTGCAAGGCAGGTCACAAATACAATGTATATCCATGGAAATTTTAAACAGAATTTGCTCAACATATACATGTATCTTTTTTTCAAACTCATTTCATTGTCAAGTATAATATGTCAAGTGGAATATTGCATGGACTTCCTAAATTCTCCAAAAAAATTGTGTTTAATTGAATTTAATTATATAATTCCAGTTTGGGACTTTTTGTTTTATCGGGGGGGGGGGGGGGGTGGTAGTTAATTTTATTCACAAGCTTGGTCTGCCTATTTGGAATGGAATTGGGACCAAAAACTAACGAGACGATCCTGTTGTTCCGACAATCTCTTGCCGTGCATTTTCCCTTCTGTTTTTATTCTTGTACTCTTTCGGATATGTGTCATTAAGACACGCATTGCGTTGCACTTTGAACAGTTATCAGCCTGTCGCGAAAGTCCTCCACCTTTATTATCAACGGCGACAAATGAATGTGTCGTCTTCAAATACAACAAATACCCACGGATAAACGTCCCATTTGACAGCGACCCACTAGTTTACCACAAAGCGAGAAATCGACGAAGAATAAAATCATTTCTGCGATCGCGTCGTGGTCAGCGATACGGTCGTTTTCGGTGTGAATTTAAATATTGCGCGCTTTGAACCGCTGTGGATGACAGAAAACGCCCGTAAAATTCGCGCGCTCGCACCGGGTGTGACTTGACCTTAACTTGCAGCAGATTAGAACTCTTGTGTTTTGATTGCCATGTTGTCGTGACAATGTCGTCCATTTGCGTTTTGATTTTGGTGTTGATAAAATAATCGGAGAACCAAATCACACCGTTTCGCAATATAGTTCTTTGTTTATTGTTTATTGTTTATTCTCGTCACTCAAAATTACATGGGTATTGAGACATTTAACATATTTACATGGCATATATAGTTGGTTCCAGTATTCGAAAAAGTGAACTCCCTTGAACGTATTATAGTAGCGATGCGTTTGTTAAAGTGATGCGATCGTTTTAATTTATATATATTTTATTAAACTTTTTAACTCGTTTTTAAAGACACGCCCCTGTGGGAAGAACACCAGGAATGGATAATCATTTGCGAAAATGGTAAACTAGTCTCGGATTAAAGTCTATCTTCATCAGGACATGTGGGTGCACATTTAATGTATTATGATAACATATTTTGTCGCTGACTATTTCCCCATGAATGCACACTGAGGTGACGATTTCGCACTGGTGATCTTTCATCGAATGCGACAACAATCTACACGACGTAGCTTGTTATCAAAGGCAACGTATCATTTATACCCTCACTTTCGAAGAAAATGGGGGTATACTGGATTGACTGCGTCCGTCCGTCACGCTTTCTCATTCCGTGTGTCATGGCGTCCGTCTGTCCGTCCGACCTCATAACTCGAACAACTATGAACCGATTTCAATAATTTTTTGTATGCAATCTCCTTAGGACTGCATCTCCGCATGATGCTAATTGCGGTTTGGTCCGTCTTTTTTTTTAAAGTTACGCCTCATTTTCGACTTATTTTGAATTCTGTCCGACTTAATAACTTTAACAAATATGAACCGATTTCAATATTTTTTGGTATACATGCTTCTCACAATACCCTCTCTACATGATGAGGCTAGGGATTGGCTCAGACTGTTTTTCGTAATATTACACTTCATTTTCGACTTATTTTGACTCAGAAAACCACTTTGAATATATTTTTCTGTACAAGCTTCTTGTGACACCATATCGATATTATTAGTCCGAATTTTTCTTTAAAGTTAAAAATCTTTTTTGTTGGGTTTCCGGATACTGCGGGGTATGCTAGCACTCGAGCCCTCTTGTTTTGTGATATTTTATAAAGCTTGTTTTAAAGGTATAGTGGGGTAGATTAAATCAAATTTTCAAGGCAATTGTTCAATTTGCGACTAAAGCATGAAACGTTGCACATATGTACATATTGACATACTAATTGATATTAGATATGGAGCCACGCTGAAATTTCACTTTAACCCCTCTTTTAATGGGTTTTCCAAATTTAAAGAGCGTTTCGTGATTATATAATTTATTAAATGTCGCAATTAATCTTCCATGAAATATGTGATTTAAAATTTGGCATATACATTAAGTATCATTTTGTGAGATATAATGCCACATTTTAGGGTGAAATTGGAACTCCCGTCCAAGATGGCGTCAAAATGGTAGCCGTTAGTGGAAAAATTGACGTTTTTCACTAATATCTACTTGATCAGTTTCTGCTGTATGGAACTGGTTCAGATTTATTTTTGTATTATTCATTTTAACTGATCACTGGAGCAATGAATATGCCATTTGTGAGGTTCTAGCCCCTTCCAATCCCTCAAAATTATATTTTACAGAACTCGGTATGGAATTTCACCAAAAAAAAAACACCGTTAGGATTCTAGTCATATTAAATTCTAACATTTCTGATGCACATTACTAATGTAACTAATGTAACTAATGTAACCACCGACATTACCCGAATTATTGGATTTTTCTATCACAAACTTGACAACAAAATCGGCAAAACTAAACTTTTCACGTTTGGAGCATTTATTCAAGTAAATGGAACTATCTTTGGTATCAACAATGTTTATTGTTTTGATCTGTCTTAAAATTGTCACACTAATGTGTTTTTAGACAAAATTACTCAAGAGGGCTTCCAAAATGGCAACCAAGTTTGTTAAAAAAAATATAGATTTTTTTACTCATATCCAATTATTCTCTGTTGTTCCCAAAGGGTAGCAAATTGTGACTGTCTTGGTTATTTTAAACATGTTACGTAATCCACGGACTACTACATTTCTCATTCTCGTTGTCCCTCGTTGTCCCTCTGAGGCTTGACAAATTCATTTTAAATGATGTACTGTAATATGCAATTTGGTCAAAAATGTCTTGAACGGAAATATTTTGTTTAACGAAATGGACAGAACGTCTAATCGGAAATGAGTGAAACCATATTATGTGGCTATTAAATTTCGACCATTAGCATGCAAATCAACTTAAGATATGGTGTATGTCAAAATGGCATACAGGGAGTGAATGTGTGGTCATATATGAGGTGAATAGTTCTATAGGGAATTATTGTATGGTCATGAATTGTGCGAAGGAGTGGCTATATGGTGATGGGTCGTGTGTTCATGGTGAGATCTATATATATACAATGGGTAACTGGGTGGTCATGTTTGAGGTGAATAGCTATACAAGGATTGTTATGGATGTATATGCACATGTATACATATGTTGGCTGTATGATCATGTGTGGACTGTGGTGTATGAATAAATAGGGAGTGGTTGTATGCTTATGTGTAATGTATGTAGGTGTACATGGCATGACTATACGGTCATGATTGTTGAAGTGTATATGCATACCCGGAGTATAGCTGGATGGTCATTGGCGGCGTGTGTGTATATATGAAGTGTCCCTTTGGTCATGGTTTTATATGTGATGTATATGCATCTCTGCAGTGGCTGTATTGTCATTGGTGGATGTATAGGTATACAGAGCGTAGCTGTATGATCATGGATGGGTGTGTGGGTATACATCGAGTGGCTGAATTGTCACTGGCGATGTGTATATGCAAATTTGTATATACAGGGAGTGACTGTATGGCCAATGGTGAGGTGATGCGCGTTCTATTGCTATGTCTAGAAGGTCTGTATGGTCAATTATGAGGCGTCAATGTATACCTGGAATGACTCTATAATATGCATATTGGTGGGGTATGTATGTACATTGTATATATTTATTGACTGTATGGACATGGTGTGGCCAATATGTATACAGGAGTGATCGTATGGCCAATGGTAAGGTGAATTGGTAAACAATGAGTGAATGTATGACCACGAATGTTGTGTATGGTATACAGTGAGTGGCTGAATTGTCTTGAGTGAGGAGTATATTCAAGCCTGGAGTGTGAATGGCCATGTGTCACACGATGTGTGCGGGGCATTGGTATATATAAAAGGGTTGTATGGCCATTGGTGAGGTATATATGTATACCTGGAGTTACTCTATGGTTATGGTTGCAGTGTATATGTATATCTTGAGAGTGGATATATGGCCATATATGTATATACAGGGAATGACTGTATGGTCAATAGTGAGGCGAAATGGTATACAGGAAGTGACTATGATTACGAATGTGCTGAATATGTATACAGGAAGTGACTATATGGTCATTTGTGAAGTGTAGGAGTATACCTGGTGTATCAGAAAGGTGATCAATGGCTGTATAGTCATATGTGTGGTTTACGAGTAAACCCAAGTATGGCTGTATTGTTATGGGTGAAGTGTATGTGTATACGTTGGACCTTCGGTGGCTATCACTTTCCATAATAACTCAAGTACAAGAGTAATGTCAGAGAGTTCTTCGCCTTGATTTGCCTGTTATATGCACAATGGTGGAAATGGGTTTCCTGACATCAGTCAATCAATCTTGATGCAATGACCCAGAATTTGATGTTATTAAGCAGTTTTTTCACGAATTTCCTTGTTTCACTTTCTAAAAACCCTTCTGGTTAACCTGCTGGTGCATTGTCTACCCCGATAGATGTGCTACCTGGTCTGACACCCACTTACTAATAATGGTTCCACATGTTATTGGACCAGAGTAGGCATATACGTATGCCCCATCTCAGTTCAGATTCAGAGTTCTGTTCATTTCCGTTCAAATTCATGGCCAGAATCTCATAAGAAGTTTTTGCCAAAATTACGTACTGCATGATTTAAAATAAAATTGTCGTGCCGCATAAGGTACTTGGACAACCAGAATAGAACATATATAGTTGTCATTTGATTAAGTAACATGTTTTATAACCAAGTGAATCAAAATTTGCTTACCTGTACAGAATAATAATGTCCGGGATACATTTGTAAATATAAACTTTTCTACAAAATTTTGTGGACATTTTGCACATCAGTGTGACGCATTTAAGACGGATCAAAACAATAAACACCAAAGATAGTTCAATTTTACTTGAAAAAATGGTTCAAACATGAAAAGTGATTTATTTTGACGATTTTGAGAGAAAATGCCAATAATTTTGGAAATGAAACAGTAAAACTTATCCAAGATGCATCATAAATGTTAGTATTTTCAATGTATATATGACACAACAGCCATTTTTATTCATCATCCACAATTTTTAAGTGATTGCATGGCAGGCTGGGACAATATTTACCATTTCCCATATTTTGGCCGCCATTTTGCCAGCCATTTTTAGTCAAAGTGACAAATCCATTGAGTTGAAATATTCATGAGAAATGGTATGCCTTACTTACTTTTTTTTTGGTGAAATTCATACCGCGTACTATAAAATCGAATTATTGAGCGATCGGAAGGGGCTGGAATCACAAGAATGGCACATTTCATCGGGATCAGTTAACATGAACAATACATAATAAAGTCACATTTCCAAACCCGTTCAACACAGAAGAAACTGGTCTAGAAGATATTAGTGAAAAAATGTCAAATTTTCCACTTAGGTTGCCATTTTGACGGCGATCACGAACGGGGAGTGCCAATTTCGCCCTAGAAATGTGCCAATATATCTCCTAGAGTCATACTTATTATATTGTATAGGCCTAATTTTAAATAGCAGATTCCATGGTAAGATTAATTGTGACATTTAATAAATTATATAATCACGAAACGCTCCGTATCTAATATCAATTGGTATGTGAATATGTACATATGTGCAAAATTTCATGCTTTAGTCACGATGTGAACAATTCTTTTACTAATCTACTCCACTAGTACTCAATCCGATCAGACCGTACCCATATCATCAATATACAACAACAAAATTTCTTCAAAATACGCTTCGGTTATCAGAATCAATTAATTGCAACCAAATAATGCTAACCACTGTCAACTATGGTATCAAATTTCCCGAAACGTGTTATTTATCAACATTTTGTTCAACGAAATATGGCCGTATTATCACGAAATATGGCCATATTACCACTTGATATTATAGTTATCCATCTTCATCCGCAATTTTGCCCGACGATCGTCCGTTTGACGACGTTTTACTGGGCCACAAATAATTGTACATCTCGAGAAAGAACAAACTTCAAAAATCGATATCTGATCACTCTGAGCTTTGATGGATGGGTTCCTCGATTCGAATACAATATTGTTTACCTCTGAAACCAAAGACATAGTAATTTAGGAGCGTTAATGCGGATAATGCATCTTTAATTATAAATTATTCTCAAAACGTATACTATATGTTACTGTCTAATTTATCCATTGTGTTATGTATGGCGAACGGTACCAAACACACTGGAATAGACCTGATACCCCTGATTATCTTAAGGCAAATTAAATCACCTCAGTATATTGCAACATTATGTCTTCACCCTCCCACCAAAAGGTTGTTGTTTAGGCTGCTGAGCAATATAGAACCCTCTCAGTGTTTAGGCTGCTGAGCAATATAGAACCCTCTCAGTGTTTAGGCTGCTGAGCAATATAGAACCCTCTCAGTGTTTAGGCTGCTGAGCAATATAGAACCCTCTCAGTGTTTAGGCTGCTGAGCAATATAGAACCATCTCAGTGTTTAGGCTGCTGAGCAATATAGAACCATCTCAGTGTTTAGGCTGCTGAGCAATATAGAACCCTCTCAGTGTTTAGGCTGCTGAGCAATATAGAACCCTCTCAGTGTTTAGGCTGCTGAGCAATATAGAACCCTCTCAGTGTTTAGGCTGCTGAGCAATATAGAACCCTCTCAGTGTTTAGGCTGCTGAGCAATATAGAACCCTCTCAGTGTTTAGGCTGCTGAGCAATATAGAACCCTCTCAGTGTTTAGGCTGCTGAGCAATATAGTACCCTCTCAGTGTTTGTAATTGTAAATAATTAGGAAAAAAACGTTTGCATGATAATAATTTATATCACAGTTGTTATATAAGATCAACTTTCATATTCTTATATACATGTATCATAGTTGATGCTAGAGAAAAAGGCTTTTATGGTTTTATACAATTACAAATTTCTAAGTCGTTGATGAGATACGATATTTAGTTTTGATGAATTTCCGTGGGTTTGATTAGTCTTTGTGCATCATGATAAAGATGAAACGTCCTTCGGCTTGTCTTATTCAAACAAATCCAATCAGAGTTATCCTACCAACAACGGTTTCTAAATTATAAACGCGACATTTCAGAATAACGATAACATTTCGCGGTCAGACCCTGTTAGATACGGCATTATAGAGCAAGAATTTTTCCAGAAGAAATTGAATTTATACTTGATAAATTGACAAGTTGGAGGAACTTTAGTACTTTACCAATTATGTAATCGAACCCGTAGATTCCGAATAATTATGCAAAGATGTGTGTTCGCGCCAAAACGCCATACACGACATTTTAGAAACTCACCGACGATAACTTGTTCTATATGTCAATGGAATATATATATATAGCGTTCCATCCTAATCTTTTCAGTTTCTATTACTCGGAATATACAATGAGTCTCGAAGTTTTATATCATTTAGCAAGTATGTGGGTTGTTGTTTTTTTTCCAGCTTCGAAAACTTCGTTTCATTATCTCATCGATGTTATAATTTCTTCTCCTCTATCTATCTTGCCTTTCACTTCCTACGTACCGTGTATTGAGTACATTATTTCCTCTTTTGTGGCGATATCTCCATATAATCGCCTAACACGTTTGTTCAATGTATCTAGCGCCCTCCCTCTAATTCTTCATAACCATGCATACTGCATAGTTTCATGTTGTTATACGCTGATGATATATATCTTTGGGAAGAAATAAGTATTGTTTAAAATAGACAGGTTTCTAAAATTCACTTTCTACTTGAGAAACAGCCCACATGTTAGACAAGTTTATGATGATGCATGAAAATATGTCATACCTTGGCAGTTTCAAACTGTAAAATCCAAAACATCACATTTCTCTTGTCCATAGTTATCTCTGGGCACACATGTATAAATACCTAGAATGGTAGCTTACTATTGACTTTCTATGGTTGCGAGTGGCGGGCGATTCTGTTTATTTTATTGTTGTGAGTATTAGTGCAGTTAATGGAGCGAAGTCGATTATATCGGTTCTCGGACATTAATTGCGCAAACAATACATGGTTTCATGGGAACACGTCTCTCCAACTAGTTGGAAACATAGATAGACCATTGATCAATCAATGCACGTTCTCTCTGGAAATTATTCAATTGTCAACAGGTTGGTTATCAGTTCGATGAATTTATCAAGGACGGGTGTACGAGCAATGCAACGCTTCGGCCCGCCGTATATTATTATGTCTTTACATATGCATGGGATGTTCATACAATCGCAAATTTGTCAGGCATTCTTTTATAGGCATTTCGGTATAGAAAGCTACAATGTGCCAGAAACCGAATGCGAATATGTTTATAATATTCACATGTACCACAGCTAAATACAATGTTGCTCATCTGTTCCCTGAAAATCATTCCTGTCCCGTTCTATGTCCGCATAGAAAAAGACGAGCGGGACAATAATTTATCGCATTTAGATTTGTCGCCGTTAAATTCGCATCGAGGCTATGTAGATAATACACAAAGGCTATGTATGGAAATTATTTGGTTGCATATTCTTTATCACATCGAAATTTATACTGATCACTAACAAATCTCACATTTTTCTTCAGTGACCGACACAATAGTGGAAGTTTCGCTAGCATAAGATAGTTATACAAACCTGCGATTGTAAATTACGATCACATACATATTTACGGGTAGCCCATTAAATTAAAAACACCCATCCCAAGTACCCTATCCGAAGATATGCCCTCGCCTGAAAGCCAAATCCTGCCACTGAAACGTGGATGCTTGTTGTGTGCACTTATGAATACTGCACCAAACCTACACTATATATGTACATGAGACTGATCCATGTCTAACTGATGAGAATACTGACATACATCAACTGATAGCCACTGCCAAAGAGTCCAAACTTTTTATCAGTGAAATAGCCCATGGTAGCTGAAATAACAATGTATAGAGGCAGTTGGCAAATTCTACAATTGCTTGAACCGCGGCCACCATAGATTTTCGAAATCAAACGTGTGTTATACGCGATGTGGCCTAAGGATAAAATAACTTGAGACATATCATGGTATCAGCTATCACGTTATCTCTATTGTTACTGATATCAGGCAACGTCCATTTAAACCCATGACCAAAATATGTACTAACAATATCTATTTTCCACTACAATATTCGGAGTATTCGACACAAGCTTGAAAGTATCATGCACATTATTGAAGAATATGATGTCTTATGCTTCACCTTCAGGAAAATGTTCCAAACGAAAAAATTTCAATTCAAAACTTTTCATTGCCCATCCGGCTCGACAAAACAGAGAACAGAGTGGTGTCGCGGCGTTATTTTCAAGCAAGGTTTCTTATCGGCCCGTTCCTGAGCTTCACTTTGATGACGATGTATTATGGTTCGAAGTAAATGCCCGAGACAAATTCCTATTGTGTGTAACGTATAGATCGGACCGCGAATGTCTAGCTAACTACTGGGAATCTCTGCTGTCTTCAATACATATAGCATTATCGCTAAACCCCTCTATTGTCGTAGTCGGAGACTTGAATTGTGACCTCCTTAAGCCGACCGATTCACTACAGGCTATCATGACAGTGGCTAAACCGTACAAACATACGAAAAATTCTATTTTTAGGACATAAATACTACTGAAGAATCAAAACAACACCATAAAAACAATTTTTTCAGACCGAATAGACGGTCACAGCAATAAACGTAAGTATAAATTGTACATACCGATTTTCCGATCGAAATATAGATAAAACGACCAAGTAATGTCAGTATAATTATGTTGCACACATAACGGTATTTATTATCGACTTTAGCGGGCAAATTGCCTACTTTCTTTTTTAGTTAAACATATTTTATTGCCAATACATGCAAAGGTGTGACAGACAGGGATTGGGGTACAAGTGCTAACCACTTAGATATGCCCCGCTCCTCACAATTTGACAACAATGAAATGATGCGGCAATACAATACAACATTAAAGCTTCAATGAGAGTAACATATATACATAGGATGAAACAAGGATAGTGAAATCTGAAAGAGGAGCTGATGAGGGGAAGGAAGGAGAAGTTGACTCCACGAAACTATCACACCTTCATTACCGCCACAAAGTGGGTGTACACTGGTGTACCGATTTGTATAGACTCATGATCGACAGGAGGAATGTATTCTTGGATATTAGTACCAATAGAATCACGTATATGCTGGAATTGTAAAGTTAACGGCACCGGTGTATAATATATTTTGGAAAATATGATAAATCGTATCCATAGGGTCAGGACAGGCTGAAATTGTAAACTTAAAGTTGATGAGGGGAAGGAAGGAGAAGTTGACTCCACGAAACTATCACACCTTCATTACCGCCACAAAGTGGGTGTACACTGGTGTACCGATTTGTATAGACTCATGATCGACAGGAGGAATGTATTCTTGGATATTAGTACCAATAGAATCACGTATATGCTGAAATTGTAAAGTTAACGGCACCGGTGTATAATATATTTTGGAAAATATGATAAATCGTATCCATAGGGTCAGGACAGGCTGAAATTGTAAACTTAAAGTCACCGGTGTAATAATATGTTGTTGAAAATATAAATACTCTGATAGCCTGAAAATAATATATCACCCATTGGGAGCCCCTGGTGTATTTTTTTATATTTTTATTTGTACCTTACTCAATCGTACCGATAGAATCACGTAGATGCTTAAATTGTAAAGTTAACGCCACCGGTGTATAATACGTTTTTGAAAATGTGTTAAATCGTATCGATAGAGTCTCTTAAAATGTACCCTAATCGATCAAATTATTTTGATAATTCTATCTAAATACATCTTAGCTACTATTCGGAGCTGCTGTCCCGGTCGAAAAGGGTTTAGTTTGACCAAAATGGCTATTGTCAATTTGACAAAAGCTTGTTTACAAACTGCGTCTACTCGATTGACCCGGCCGTCCACTCCACGCTGTAATTAGTGTAAATTTATTACTTTAAACATATTTTATTGTAATATAATTCATTACAACGGGATTGGGGTACACGTTTTAACAACTTACAATGTCCCCGCTCCCAGATACAATATATATATATGAATTTAACAAGATAACAGAGAAAACATACATGATGATGTTGCAAATTTGGTCTACAAAAGAGAAGATAACTTGTGTAAAGAGTGTGTGATAGTCCGGTTCTGTGTTTGTATAATACTAGCGTTCTGTCCGTCCTCTCTCTCTCTCTCCATGGAAATAGAAACTGAGAAATAGTGGCCTTTGTTTTGAAGGGTATTATGTGCTATATGCTTGCATTTGTTGCATTTGTTTGGTCCGTAGCTTTAATGTATCGAAAACAAATTCAATTTCTTCCATCTAAAACATATTTACGCGCTGAACTCTGTCATTTTAAGAATATAGTAGTATTACACACATACACACCAAGTTTCAGCTCAAAATTTTGAAAAATGACAGTTTTATAGACATAAATCGATTTTAATGGTAAATCCTATGTTAAATTTTTATCATCGAAAAAAACACATCATTTCTTCGATCTAAGAAATAATTACGTGCTGTACCCTGTCTACCTGATAATTGTGTGACAGTACAGTCGCGTTACTTTATACGTCAACATTGGTCATTATCACTCGACAAATTTATTTTGGTTATCGTATCAACCTCTCTTTCCCCCGCGTAGCCTGACTAAGTGTCTTTATCGCTCCACTAATTTGTATCGTTTCATCGGTATGAATTCCACATCCAATTATCCACATATAACCAACTCAACCTCTAATCCCGGTCCAATTTATTTATTTCTTTCATCGGTATATAGTCATGTTACATAATATTTTATCTCGTGATACTTGTACTTATATGTATATGGTATTACTATAGTATACCGTATATGTATATCAATTGCTATTCCCTTCTATATACTCCTGGTGCCAACTATAGAGATAATTTCAGACCCCCCCCCCCCCCAGTTTTATATAATTGCTGCTTTTAGTACAGTCACGATGCATTACATGGCAACATCGATCCACTAATTTATGTCAGTTCATCGGTACAAACCCCTTTTTTCTCCGAGTCCATATAACCAACCCAACATCTTATAGAACTCCATAAATGACTATTCTGGCACTATATAGAGATGACTAAGATTCTGATACCCCCCTATTTTATAGCCTTGTTGCAACAGTAGAGTTGATATGCATAATATGTCAACATTGTTCGTTATCGCTCTACAAATTTATATCGGTTCAACCCTTAGTTCCCTGTATCGCCCACCCCTCCCTCAATTTATTTTGTTCATTTGTATTATAGTCTCGTCACATACACATTTTATCTTTTGTAACTGTTGCTTCAACGCGTCGAGATCCGCTGCAGACAATACCAAACTGACAACATTTTGAAATGTAAGCAGGCTTCAAACTCATCTTACCAAGAAAAACTCTGGTTACATAAGAAATTTGTGTATAAGGTGTACGCGCATTTGTTGCGTTAAAAACCAAAGGTCCCAAGTCAAGGTCCAAATCCACAACACACTGATGTGAGGTTTAACTCCATCTACATACAGTAATGTCCAAAGTAATTGATCACTTAACCACATAAAAATTGTGTGTAGTTTTTCATGATTCTAAATCCTGAAAAATTACCCATAATTATGCTGTGGTTAAAGGGTCAATTACTTTGGGCATTACTGTAACCAATATAAGGATTTGAGGTTTAATGATAACTCAATCCTCATACAGTAATGTCCAAAGTAATTGACCACTTGACCACAGCAAAATTATTGGTAAATTTTCAGGATTTCAAATCCTGAAAAATTACCAATAATTCTCAGTGATGTCCAAGTCTTTATAATCTGTTGAGTGACCCCACAGTCGTTTACTTTGTTAGTAATAATTTGAAGGATTACTTGTTTAAACGCAATTGTTATCAAAATATTTTATGTATTTTTTTATAATTTCTATTTATATGCAATACTATAATCTTGGTGGCGTTACCATTTCTGACTATGGTTTTCTTGTGTGTTTATTGAATTTTGTTTACAATGAGTCAGTGAAGCGTTTTGATTTGGAAATGTATCTCTGGACGGCAATAACAATTTGTTCGTTTGGGGCGAGGCTCAGGCGCGGATTTCCCATTACCAGATTCTCCAAATTCACAGGTCCTGAGACTATTGAACTGATTGGAATAGAGGGACATTCGAAGAAATAGTGGTCGGCATCTTCAATGGTATTTCCACATTCGCAATAGTAGTGCTCTGATGTATTTATCCCACAATAGGTCGCTACAACCACATCTAATTTTGCAATGAGCAATATTCAGGTTCCGGTTTCCAACCAGAAAGTAATTCGGGGGCTGAGGGGGTTTGCTTGATATATATTTTTTAAAGAGGTCAACAGATTGTGACCTTCTGCCAGGGTCTAGTTTGTTCCATTCATTGACGCTGGATGGGAAAAATGTCTTTCTGAATGATGGCTTTGCACTGAACGGTTCAAAATTTGATCCACATCTTAGATTGTGATCAGATTTGTCTGCGACTTTCCGTGGTAATAAATCTATAAGATATATCGGGGCTTTATATGGAGTACAATTTTTTGGAAGTGATCATTTTTCTCTCGAATATCTTCGTGTTGACAGTGTTTGCCACCCAATTCACAAAGAAGACGCTCTCTTGGTGTTGAACGAGTACACCCAGTGACTATTCTGGCAGCGTCATATTGGAGGTCATCTAGATTCTTCAATGTAGTATGTACCAATACCCTGGTCATGTATCGAGATTGACTTTGGCCGTTGATTGCGTTACAATTTAATACATACTTATTAAACCATATGAAGTTTACATGTTAACAAGTTATATCTAGGCAAGTCGTATCGTCGTCGTTTCTCTCGGTGTATATTATAAGTCTATTCCCGGACTATTCTCTGGCATCGTGTATATCTGACTGACTGTGCGACTGATTTCCGAATTCCGTGCTTCGAACTCCGAACCGAACTCCAACTGACTTGTTGTTGATTTGCACACGTTATATACACATGCTAGATAGCCATATCATCCATCAACCCTGAAGGTTCGTGGTAGACCCCGAAGCCACGACAAATAGTTTTCATGGCTGGCTCAACCGCTTTTCGTGGCTGGTTAGCTAGCTAAGCCGGCTCAGTCACGACGTTCGTGGCTGACGAAATATGGCGGCTCAGCCGGCTGAGATGTTATCATTCAGCGTATTTCCGTTTCCGAAATGTTCCTAATCCCCTGTTATCGGTTATAGATGCCGTTTTTTTAGCGTTTGTGGTGAACCCGTAGAATTCCAGACCACACGTAATCTTTTGATGTTGGGCTTTTTCATTACGGCGAAATTCACGAAGGACTGGCATGGATATACTATGTAGTTTCCCATCTAATCGGTATAAGTAGTTACATTGGGACTTCTGTCAACTTCAGACTGCTATCATCACTGCCATCTTGCGATATATGCATGCATCATTGAATGATGAACCGGATAGTAATGATATATACTATTTCAAACTATTTTCTATTCTTATGTGTATATATTGACAAATGCCAGTGATGTCTGAGACTGGGTGTTGTCGATATAAACAATTTATATTTTAACCCTTTCAATACCGAATGGATGCGCCCATTCAGTTATATGAAAGCATGCATTGGGATAGTCTATTCCATATTAAGGGGCCAGGTGTTCTGATAATATAACAACCATGCGAGTATGCCAATATTAGGCAATGCGGTTTAGTTCTTTGCGATTCACAGTACAGTTGTGCTTGACATATAAGCCCATGCACATGGCTCAGCCATTTTACAATTCCGGCGGCGGAGATTTTTAAATGTGGCTGGCGTTAGAAATAATATGGCTGGCGGCGGCTTGTGGCCAATATGGCTGGCGGCGGCGGCGTACGATGGCGGCTTCGGGCTCTAGTTCGTGGCTATGGGAAGGTGGCGATTGTGTATACATGTCGTTAATAACAAGATAACAATAGATGTAGTGTTCGTCCCAATTCATTATCCGTGTTGATACATGTAACTGGCACCCCCAATATTGTCTCAAGTATCCGGTACACAGCCCCAAACTGTGCTGGCGTATTCTATTAAAGGTTGTATAAATGACATAAATAGTGTTTGGAGTGTGCGTCTAGACAAATGAATTTAAGCGTCCGCAATTGGGACAATCTTGATGCTGCTTTATTTCACCCAAACCTTGGGTGTTTATTTCACACGACTTTCTGGGATAACCTGTGTGTCGACTGAGAACATGCGTGCCAATTGAGGAGAACACGCGAAGGATTTGTGTAAATGTTAGCCCAAACGACATTTCGAAGTAACGACTGCTTTGTTGTTTATTTCGAGGAATAATACCGCATCATATGAATTCAGCCCAAATATATTGACAGGTGTCAAGGGTCTAACTCTATACTGAGCAATAAAATCTAATATAATAAATACCGAGTATATTTAATTTTAACGCCAATGGGTCGTTTATGTGCGTTTAAGAGTGTATTTATGCTTAAAGCAAAGTGAAATAACGATCTTAAAATGAATTGGCCGGTATATTTTATTAGTTATCAATGTTACCAGGGTCGTAGTTGCATAAATTACAATATATTTTTATGCTAAGATAATTGCGTGGTAATTTGTTGGTTAATGGATTGATCGGTGATCATGTTAACACAAATCCCATATATGGAAAGTGACTTGCGCATGCGCAAAACAGATACAATGCCGATGACAATCCAAGCGGAGGCGATGTGCATTTTAATTCTTTCATTACGACTGTTTTGGCGTCCTAATCTATTAAAATATTCTTCTATATCTTGGAAGGTGTTCTGGAACGATTATTTCAATATGTGTATATCGGATTAACCTTCCAAAAAGATGAGTTTGACGCCTGTATTTCTTGGCATGAATATTAACGAGCGCTCGTCTGCAAGTAGGTCATCTGGATTCGGAATTGGCGTGTTTTTGTGAAAATGTCAAATTCAATTTCTTCCATCTAAAACATAATTACGCGCTGGACTCGGTCATTTTAGGAACATATATGTATCACACGCACATACACCAAGTCTCAGCCTAAAAGTTTGAAAAATGACAGTTTTATCGACATAAATCGATGTTACGGGAACGGGACTACCCGCCCCCGAGACAACCCGCCCCTATGCTATTTTGGGGGCGGGTTGTCCCGATAAATGAGGGCGGGTTGTCCCGAAATTGTCACAACGGTTAATAGTGATTATGTTCTTTTATGTCGTTGTCGTTGTCGAGTAAATTTTTCAACCAAATGAATCAAATAAAAGTTATATTATATGCATACTATTCCCATATAATCATATATTGTATCGTCGCTAGTCAGTGAGTGGCTTGAGTGTTCTCCCCGTATCATCATAATATTTTAAGCGATCGGATTAACAATCCAGTATCCCTCAATTACTGTTTTTGATTACGGTAATTCGTAATTTAATTGACGCCATTTTATGGCTCCAGTCATAAATTCAATTTATATCAAATTATTAACTTTTAAATTATTAAATTTTAAGATGGCCTATTAACCTGAGCGTTTACAGAATACATCTTCGACTCAAATTACTTACGTTTCTATATATTATCGAAATTAGATCGTTGTTGTCACTGGAAATTTAATGAAAATGGCGTACAGTACCCCTTTAAACTTCGATCGTAATTAATAAACATATATTATCGTTGATGCATTTTTGTGTTCATAAGTTATATTATATTACATGTGTATTTATTGTTGTCCATGTTGTTAAATCAAATAAAAATCTATAAAAAACAACCCAGTTTCGTTAAACAAACATCTCATAATCCCCTCACACCTCCTAACTAGCCACTGATTACCGCTAATTGATATTTGGGGGCGGGTTGTCTGGGGGCGGGTTGTCTCAGAGTGAAAGGGGGCGGGTTGTCTCGGGGGCGGGTAGTCACGGACCCGATGTTAATGGTAAATTCAAATTTCCATGTTAAATTTTATCATTGAAAAAAATTCATTTCTTCCATCTAAAACATAATTGCGGTCATTTTACGAATATGTAGCTATCCCACCAACACACTCCAAGTCTCAGCTTAAAATTTTGAAAAATGACAGTTTTATCGACATATTAAATCAATTTTAATGCCAATAATGGCCAATGGAGTGTTAAATAAATTTTAGGCCAATTAGGGCCCTGCGAATGTTTTCTGACCTGTTCTATATTGGTCACTAGAGTTCATATTTGACCGGTTACACCTGATAATTATGCGACAGTATAGTCGCGTTACTTTATAGGTCAACATTGGTCATTATCACCTGACAAATTTATTTTGGTCTATCGTATCAACCCCTATTTTCTCCCGCGCGTAGCCTGACTACCGCTATTCTCAAAGTAATTGACCAGAAAAACGGGGTGATACCCCGGTCATGACCACGGTGATACCGGTAATAAACGGTAGCTGTATCGAGGCGGTCATGGCAGTGGAATTACGGTATTGGGCGATGATACCGCTGTCTTTTAGCGGGCACCGCATTAATTTTTTTGAATACCGCAGTGATTTTCATGGAACACTTTGAGGGGAGGTATTTACTCCCACATACGTTAACAAGCGGTATCAGTACCGCGGTATTGGAGGATACCGCGGTATAGTACCGCAGTATTAACGGGGTGACACCACGTTGCTGGTGGTCAATTACTTTAAGTATAGCGGTAAGTGTCAACATTGGTCATTATCGCTCCACTAATTTGTATCGTTTCATCGGTATGAATTCCATATCCAATTATCCACATATAACCAACCCAACCTCTAATCCCGGTCCAATTTATTTATTTCTTTCATCGGTATATTCACGTAACGTAATATTTTATCACGTGATATTTGTACTTATATGTCTATGGTATTATTATAGTATACTGTATACGTATATCAATTGCTATTCCTATCTATATAATCCTGGTGCCATCTATAAAGATAGATAATTTCAGACTCCTCCCCCCCCCCCCATTTTACATCATTGCTGCTTTAGTACAGTCGCGATGCAACATCGCTCCACTAATTTATGTCAGTTCATCGGTACAAACCACTTTTTCTCCGAGTCCATATAACCAACCCAACATCTTATAGATGACTATTCTGGCACTACATGTATATAGAGATGACTAAGATTCTGACACCCCCCTATTTTATAGCCATGTTGCAACAGTAGAGTTCAGATGCATATTATGTCAACATCGGTCGTTATCGCTCTACAAATTTATATCGGTTCAACCCTTAGTTCCCTGTATCGCCCACCCCTCCCTCAGTTTATTTTTTCAGTTGTATTATAGTCTCATACGTACACATTTTATCTTTTCTAACTTTTGCTTCAACGCGTTGAGTTCCGCTGCAGACAATATAAAACTGACAACATTTTGAAATGTAAGCAGGCTTCAAACTCATCTTATCCAAGAAAAACTCTGGTTACATAAGAAATTTGTGTATAAGGTGTACGCGCATTTGTCGCGTTAAAAACAAAAGGTCCCAAGTCAAGGTCCAAATCCCCAACACACTGATGTGAGGCTTAACTCCATCTACATACAGTAATGTCCAAAGTAATTGATCACTTAACCACAGCAAAATAATGGGTATTTTTTCATGATTTTAAATCCTGAAAAATTACCCATAATTCTGCTGTGGTTAAGTGGTCAATTACTTTGGGCATTACTGTAACCAATATAAGGATTTGAGGTGTAATAATAACTCAATCCTCATACAGTAATGTCCAAAGTAATCGACCACTTAACCACAGCATAATTATTGGTAATTTGTCAGGATTTTAAATGCTGAAAAAATACCCATAATTCTGCTGTGGTTAAGTGGTCAATTACTTTGGGCATTAATGTAACCAATATAAGGATTTGAGGTGTAATGATAACTCAATCCTCATACAGTAATGTACAAAGTAATTGACCACAGCTGAATAATGGGTAATTTGTCAGGATTTTAAATGCTGAAAAATTACCAATAATTCTGATGTGGTTAAGTGGTCAATTACTTTGGGCATTACTGTAACCAATATAAGGATGTGAGGTTTAATGAGAACTCCATCCACATAACTAATAAATATGTGTGAAAATTAAACCAAAAAAAATAAATTCCATGATGGCGTCCAATATGGACTGCCTAATTCTGCTCCAAAACATGTATATTGAATATATGGTTGTTTATTGGGGGAAACTGATTATTTCAATGATATTTTCATTAACTGCATGGGATCCAAAACCCGACTTACGGGAGCTCGCTTCGTGCACGACTGTATCTTAAGCATATGTGCATATTTAATGAGCCAACAATTGGAATCCAAATAGAGAAGATTGGCACGTCGACCCTGCGCATAGACATCATTGATGATCTCTATGGGAATCAAAATTGACATTTAATAGACAATTTCGATTAACCGCAATAACTTAAGGAATCTCTAATTATGATTAAGCCCAATGAGAATGCAATAAGACATTTCTTATTACCCTTAACAGCAATTACTTCCCATTGCACTTTAACACAATTAATATCTCTCCCCCCCCCCCAACAGCTTATCAATACCACTCAGGACAGTGGGTGTTTTTCCTCAATTAATTGAATTTCTTGTTAGTGACCATAAATCTATACCTTCGGTTTTGCCGAATAACCGAACAAATGTTGTCAACTGTTTCCACGTTTATTCTCACTTATACCGTGTTTATATCCGTTTTATCCTATTTGTTGTTGTGTATTGCATTACTTTGATAAAGTCTGCGCTTGTGTTATTCTCACAAAGGGTAATGCGTGTTTACATTTCACAATTCCGCCTTACAGTCTGCGAGTGCGACGGAAAAAATTCCACATGTCCGAGCGCCATTGGCATTGATTCCTTAAATACGAGACTATTTAATCGAATGAGGTCAAATATTCGCATATAACTTGACTCATATGTTATTCTGCACAATTCTGGCCAGTGCCGACTTTCATTTCGCATTACTTTCGTTTTTATCGAAATATAACCGTTTTCTATGGAGATTCCCATGTAAATTTGTTCAACCAAAAAAATTCATAGTTTTGCCAATTTCAAGCTAGTTTAATACTTTATAGCATGGTCAGGGCATAATCTGGCCTATCGAGTGATGGTAGACGTTTCTTCAGTGTGCACAACAAATATTTGGTCCCAACGAAGCAGGCTAAAATCCTGAAATTTGTCAATTGACTTTGAGTGTGAAGAAAATATTCATTTAAACTTCCAAAATTGGTTGAAATATGCTCAACAACATTCAGTTGAATGGTGACATTATTTATAGTCACCGACTAACTTCCACGATGAATAAATTTTTTTTTTATTGATGACAATTATGTCGCGAGTCATAAAAATGTTAATTTTCTGAAGAAAAAAAATTAATTGTTTCGCCAATTTCAAGCTAGTATTGAGCATGGTCAGGGCATTACATATAATGATTAAGATTGCTAAAGAACTGAAATAATGAAATGGGAAACTTTTACTGACATCTGGTAAGGATTGAGGAGCAGATGCTAGAGGCCCCCACCCCACCCCCCATGGAAGACGGAATACCACTTAACACAGAAGTTGGAATACGGAATACCATATGGAATACATAAAAATATATGAAAACTTCATTTTTTGGAAGGTCGGCGTACGAATACCGGTATTTTTGGAATACCGAATACCTCCTAACAGAGGGGCCGGAAATACGGCGTACCTCATAACAGGGCATGGAATACGGCATACGAAAAAGGGGGGTGGGGGCCTCATGCTATGGAGCCTCCGAGCCTCCCAATATATTGTCTGCTCCACATCTCAATAGAATTCAACAACATTCAGTTGAATGGTGACATTATTTATAGTCACCGACTAACTTCCACGATGAATCAAATTTGTTTTTATTGGTGACAATTTATGTCGCGAATCATAAAAATGTAAATTTTCTGAAGAAAAAAAATTCATTGGTTTGCGAATTTCAAGCTAGTTTATAGCGAACATGGGAACCAAGGTACAATTTATGCCATTTAGGCACACTTCAGAGTGAAATCTGGGCTTATATTTCGGCGAGAATCCAAATCTAGATTCTCGCAAATTACCCTGGATTCTCATGAAAAAGTATATATGGATTCTCGCAAAATCAGATGAAATATATGCCCTAGTGGAAATATAGCAAATCGTTTAATGCTTTAGAATTTTTTTTTTCGGAGATTTATATATATGTTTAAAGACATATTATGGAATTTTTCGGGAGCGAGAAATTGATAAGTTAGTGCTCAGGCACTTTTCCAACGTGGGGAATGTTATCATTCTACTAACATCACTGAAAATTTCCAAAAAGATCTACAACACCACTTCATATAGAACATCGTCTGAACTACTCCAAATAGTAAATATTTACATCTCGATTCGGGGCGCAACTATCGGCTGTAATTAAACAAAAATCATTTTGCCATCGAGAGTCATTGCATTTAACTAATATATAAGAATGACGTTGTGTAACATCCATTTGGATTAATATTCGTAACAAATAACTACTTTGAGAAAGATTATTCTTAATTTCTATTTATTTGATCACTCTGCCCGGTGTCTGCCGGAGTGTTTCACATCACTTTAATCAAGGAAGACTGTTAAGAAAAACTGCATTTCAAGACCACCAAACAACTTTCCTTTTTAGGGCCACGACATCTTCCAAATATGTACTTCTTCCATTTTGCTATCAAAGACCGAAAAATGTCGTTAAACTAGAGATCCAAATACCCCCTAAATGCCCCTCTATCTTGAGATATTAAAGACCGAAAAATGTCGTTAAACTATAAAGACCGAAAAATGTCGTTAAACTAGAGATCCAAATACCCCCTATATCTTGAGATATTATAAAGACCGAAAAATGTCATTAAACTATTAATTGTTGTTGCTGTTGTTTATTAGGGTTTATCGTCATTCTAGCCGCTAGGCCACACACGACGTTGTCAATTTTACGGGTGGAGGAAAGACCACGCAGAGGCTCAATTTCACCGGGAAGTGTGTAAAAACCACCGACCCCCGGAAAGCAATTGACAAACTTGCCCAGATACACGATTCCGGTCACCCTCCCTATGGTGGGGTTAGAACCAGCTTCGTCAGCGCTGGACGGCCTGGGACGACGTAATTCACCTGGCACTCTACCGACTGGACCACCGGGGGCCCCTATTAAACTGTTAAAGACCGAAAATGTCGTTAAATTGTAAAGTTTGAGCTATTGCCATGGCTTTGTCGTCCGTGTGTATGTGTGTACGTAAGGCGTCAACAATGCAGGCTACAGGTCGTACCTTTGGTCGGATCATTATGAAATTTGTCATAGCTGTTGACATCAACATTTAGACCAGATTATTAATTTTGGGATCATTCGGAAAAAAAACATGGCCGCCAGTGGCCATCTTGGATTTCAAAATTCAATCCATTAGCACGGGCTACAGTTCGTAATGTTTGTCTGATCATCATGAAATTTGTCAAGAATGTTAATAATGACATGTAGATGGGAACGAGTCCTTTTGGGGTCATTCGGCCAAAAAACATGGCCGCAGCAGCCATTTTGGATTTTAGTCTTTATATGACTAAATCTTTAGCACGGGCTACAGGTCTTAACTTTAGTCTGATCATCATAAAATTTGTCATGGCTGTTGAAATTGGAATGTAGATGGGAACGAGTCATTTTGGGGTCATTCGGACAAAAAACATGGCCGCCAGTGGCCATCTTGGATTTCAAAATTTAATCCATTAGCACGGGCCACAGGTCGTACTGTTTGTCTGATCATCATGAAATTTGTCATGGATGATAATATTGACATATAGATGGGAACGAGTAATTTTGGGGTTATTCGGCCAAAAAACATGGCCGCCAGCAGCCATCTTGGATTTTACTCTTTGTATGACTAAATTCTTTAGCACGGGCTACAGGTCGTACTTTCAGTCTGATCATCATAAAATTTGTCAAGAATGTTAATAATGACATGTAGATGGGAACGAGTCATTTTGGGATCATTTGACCCAAAAACATGGCCGCCAGCAGCCATCTTGGATTTTAATCTTTGTATGACTAAATTCTTTATCACAGGCTACAGGTCGTACTTTTAGTCTGATCATCATAAAATTTGTCAAGAATGTTAATAATGACATGTAGATGGAAACGAGTCATTTTGGGGTCATTCGGCCAAAAAACATGGCTGCCAGCAGCCATCTTGGATTTTACTCTTTGTATGACTAAATCCTTTAGCACGGGCTACGGGTCGTACCTTTAGTGTGATCATCATAAAATTTTTCATGGCTGTTGAAATTGGAATGTAGATGAGAATGAGTCATTTTGGGGACATTCCGACAAAAAAACATGGATGGCCAGCACCTATAATATATGACGATGGAAAATCCGGAATAGACATCAGCTCGTGAGCGTGATGGAATTACTGCGGGGCATATCAATAGCATTGTGTACACATGGTTAATTGTCATCGCGCGGTGAGTTATATTCACTTGTGATTTGTCTTAAGCGCTGTTTGGAAAGTTATTGTTTTGACAAAAAAACTATAGAAGGCCGATTGAGCGGGGTAGGTAACACTTTCGTGTCAAAAATAAAGCTTATAAAAACATGAGCAGGCATGTGAACTCTATTCGGGCGCGTGTTCACGATGTTGTTTTAATTTTCCGTATATGCCCCGAGTGTCCCGTATTTACAATCATTCATTCGTAACATTGCCATATAAATGCAGTGTTTTCGGCTGTGGCCGGTCTAGTGACTCTCAGTTAGGTATAATGCTGTATTCATTTCCAAACGATGTTCGTTTACGTGCCATTTGGCGGGATTTCTGTGGGAAACCCGTTGCGCAATCATCAGAAACCGATTACATATACCAAATAAAGAGCGTTTAATTTGACAAGTCAGTCATGGTTACGAATACATACAATTGCAGTTAAAGTGGAGAGAATGTTGAATAAATCACGATAACAACTATTCTTAGTCGATTCCCCATTTCCTTCACCATGGCTCCATAAAGAGCGTTCCATGTTAAGAGTTTTCCTAATATGGTACGAATAAAAAGAGTTTAATAAAGCGGAAATTGCTATGACTTGGAAGGATATATAAAGCATGCATATCGGAAGTTCGTGTACATGTATTGACTTGTATTGGTGTAATCAGTAAAAAAAATCACGATGACAACTGTTCTAAGTCGAGTCCCTTTACCTTGACGCAATAAAGAGCGTTCACTATTACGATATATTGCGAATAAAGAGCACTTGAATATGTGATTCCATATTAAACCGGATTATTATCCCTCCTTCAAAAAGTGTTATATATGATTGGATGTTTATAACCCTATTGTTATGCGTAATTGCCACATAGAGGTCGATTTATGACCTGGATATTCAATAGACCGCATCGCTAGAGTGCTAATTTAATAGGTCAATAACGATGCATAGATGTAGTGAATTTCCATCAGTGACAGTCGGCTAGATTGTTTTGGGGTGGGGGAAGCAATATTCCGAAATATATATAAACACCATATTGCCCAAATAATTACATGATTCATAACCAAGGAAAAATGAACATATCATATTGGTAATGAATGACTTGATTATAATTGATTAAATCCGACAGCAATAAACCAATTGTGTGTTGTTTTACCGCGTTACGATAATTAAAACGAAACGCTCTTTATTGACACACGACTAATGGCATCTGGAAATTGGAATGTTTACGAGATGATAATTGCTTAATAACTGTGCAAGTCTTCGCGTATATATGCAATCTTGATATGCATATATAATATAACTTGGACTATTCCGGTAACGAAAAAATATATATAAACACGAGCACGCGTTTATATAGATAAATGCGCGCAAAACTGAATAATATACGGGCATGGCTTTATAGTAACAACACATCGCGATACATATAATAATAGTAATAATAACACGATAAAGATCGACATTTAATTACGAGAAAGGCGATGTTTCGGCGAAGTTTTGCATTCGCAGTGTGATAACGCGACAATCGTCAAAGGCCGCGATCGACTACATGCAAACTTAAAATACCGCCGTCGCGTATCTATGCGTTGTCAATGAGTTACCACGTGATCGATCACGTGCTATGCTTCTGTTTACATGTGACAATCACGTGATCGGGCTGATGATCACGTGACTTCGTCTACAACAAAATCTTCGGCTAACTTCGGAATTTTTTTGAATCGTTATAAAAATAACGATTGGCGGCCGAATATTAGATTATATGCGCCCAATGGACATTTTATATATATATTATCGGTATATTGAAAGAAAATAATATTGTTTTTTTTCAGGACCGTATTCCTTTAAGGGATAGTGATCGTATATTTGAACCAAAATGTATGCGTTTTAATATTGATCTGTTTACGGTGTTTGGAACAAATATTTTCGACAACTAAACCCTCTCGTCCCTTTAATATAATTAATATAACATCCCTCATCCAATAATCTCCAAATTGCATATCTAATTTCAATCCTAGTTACACATCACACCGCCCCTCATCATTTGCCAATTGTACACCCTTTTTTGCTGCTTCTGTTGCAAATGCTCAATTTCTTTAAAAATTATTGAAAAAATGGTCCTCCGGCCTGCGACATTTACCTCCGATTTAGTTTTTTCGATCATCGGTCCACACCAAAATTGAGCACACGTCCCTATATAATATACCTATTTAAACCGAGTATACACGGTGGTGTAATAGAAGAACCATTAATTTAACCGTAACCGTAGCATATTTCCACGTATACGTGTACGTTTTCACGACAAATCCCCGCTGATCTGTTATTAATGAACCAAACAATTAACATGTCAACACACTCTGGCCCGCCAATGCTACAGTGTATATTTAAACGTAACGGGGCAAATATGCATATTATATTGACAGCTAACGAGAACATTCATCACCAATAATCTGCTCACCCCTTTCAGTCGATACGATAGAAACTAAACGATTTGTTACTTCTAATTACCCGTACTTAATTACACTACTTGCGTGTTAATAAAGTACGACACCCCCCCCCCCCCAATCACAACTAAAGGTGAAACATGGGATTTAGAACATTAATATTCACTCTTACACAGTTCCACATTCAAGGTGTGTCTTGTGTAATCGTATGTCAGTTGTAACGTTGTGAAACCGCAACCGAACTGAATTATTCTATTGCTAAATAGTTCATGGGTGACCTGATGCATGCATCTTAGTTTTCTTGTTACTTATGGTGGTGACATGTTGGTTACACGAATAGTCAGAAGCTTTCCACAGAGGCCACACCCACGGTGGTAGTACCACCCACTGGTAATAAGACTTTATTATATGCTTCCCCATTAAATAGTGGGAAATTGCCGTGGCGTAGAGCGTTATATCCATCGCCTGGACCGACTCGATGGATAACACTGACCGACTCGATGGATAACACAATAGTATTACTTTTTCGGAGATCACTTCCGGTTTATAGCGGCGAATCACATTAAGTTTCAAAGCGTATTAATAACAGCCGGACTATTGTTTTAATTATTGATTTTCACGGTTCATAAACTGTTATTTAATTGTTATAATGTTAACTCATTTGTTTTAATATATTCTTATCACTAAATTATGTATACATTAATTTTCTCGCATCATTTCAGAATAAAACAATGGGGACTATTTCGATATTTGTCATTCAGTGGTGAGCAAATCAATTGATGGAATGTAAACAAAATGCAAATGTCGAAGCTTTCTAACAATTTGAAGTGAACTGTAGGACAAAATTAGCAGTTTTGGTGCGGTTTATAGCGCATATAATAAAAAGAAAACCTACGGGTTTTGGTTGAATACCCGGATTATCTCATTCGTGGGTGCAAGGAAGTACAGAATTTCCACTCGCGGCTGCAAGCCGCTCGTGAAAATTCTGTACTTCCTTGCACCCACTCATGAGATAATTCGGGTATTCAACCAAAACTCGTAGGTATTCTCTATTTATCCATATAACTATTGTCTGTTACCCGAGATCAACTTCCTAAGTGAACACATCAGCACTTGCCCTTATATTAACTAGATGTAACAAACTCATGTATATGAGTCGTGCAAATTTTGATCTTTTAAACAGTTTGATTTAAAAAAAAATTGTTTAAATTGAATTTTTTTTAAAAGATTGAACTCTGATCTGCTGTTGAACAAAAAGAATTTTTTTTTGTTTAATTAAAAAAAAAATTAAAATTAAATTAAAAAAAAATATTCTAAGTTTTTAATTTTCTTTTTAGATTTCTAGATTGAAACTTAAAAAAAAAAACTAATTTAATTTTGTAATTTAAAAAAAATATAATATTAATTTCTTTTTTAATTTAATTTTTAAATTATCTTTTTAGATTTTTAGATTGAAACTTCTTGCTCAAAAATTTGTAATTTTGAAGACAAAAATTTTCAAATATTTTAATTTTTAATTTTAGTTTAAAATAAGGCCATTATAACATCTGCCGGGGTACTCCGAGGCACCACATCAAATTTGATTGAAAGCGGTCAAGGGCTCTGGAAGAAAAATCGCAAACAGACCAGAACAGATAGACAGATCCCTGAACCCTTTAATATATCTAAACCAGAGAACACACGTTCGATTTGCCATTAAATGTGAAAATTATGACAAGTGTCATGCTACATGAAGAACATTGTTATAATCACGGATACATTTTTATCACATAATTTGGCCATACAAGCAGTTTCATAATTATCGGTAATAGACACGTTTAATATCAGCGCGTGCGATGACGTCACGGCGTTCTTCAAATAACTTGCGATCGCTGTAGTTTATTATTGTTGTTTTCGATGAATATTTCGCGTTGCTTCGGGTTTAATTGATCATGTGATAAAAGGTATCTCACACTCGTCCTATTTTATACGTAATTTATCAACCTCGTCCTCTAAATTCTATTTGAGCCTCGGTAAACCTCGGCTCAAATCGAATTTAGTGAACTCGGTTGATAAATTCCGTATAAAATAGAAACTCATGTGAGATCCTCTATATAACATCATGGCGCAAATATAAATCTCCGTATATTATGATTTGACAACAAAAAAGTTTTTGAATATAGCGAATTTAACACTGAATGTATGCATGGGTATAAAACTTAGGGTGAAGAAAGATGGCCGCTGAATTTTAAATGCAGCCATTGGCCGGCTCAGTCGCTGATTGGTCGAAAATATCTGCTAATAATAATTTGATTGACAGCTGTGGAAAGGTCCATTCAACACCCATGGCAGGTGCTAATGCGACTCATGAAATTCCAATATTTTCCCAACAAATTTAAGAACAGGTACGATATTGTTTGATGATCGAGTAAAAAATACTGCTTTTGTTTTATCTGGAATAAAGTTTACTCGCCATTTCAGAGCCCACTCACGTAGCCGCGACAATGTTCAGGATATTTTGGATTTCGGAAATATCGGCACCGGTTTGGAATAAGCACGTATCAGCAAAAAGGTGGGTAGTCGATTTCATTCCATCGGATATATCATTAATGTAGAGTAAAAAAAAGTGTCGGGCCGATAACTGAGCCCCGGGGCACCCCTGCCGTAATGTATCCATATTCCGAAAGAGAGCCAGAAACTTTTAACACTTTGTTGTCTTTTGCTAAGGTAGCCAGTGAACCAATTTAGTAAACTGTCTGCTATTCTATATTTTTTAAGTTTTAGCAAGAGACCCCTATGCCAACCTCTATCACACGCCCTTGACACGTCGCAGAATACCCCACATGTCGAATATCCTTCATCAGCTGAAGAGAATAAATTATGATAAATTTCTAAGAGTTGTAGCTCAGTACTGTGTCCAGGTGAAAAACCGGATTGGTATTTGTACATGAGACTGTTAGTCCGCAAATAACTAAAGACCTTTATTGAATACAATTTTTTCAAAAACTATAGCAGTGCAGCATAACAAGGCAATGGGTCTGTAGTTATTTGCATCGTGATGATCTCCTTTTTTTGTATATGGGGATTACATCGGCTTTTTTCCATTAACTTGGGAATTTTGATGGAGATAAGGAGTGATTAAACAATATCATGATGGGTTTAGAAACAATGCCACGCGTTGCTTTTAGCGTGTGATTGCTGACTTCGTCATGGCCGACAGCCTTCTTTATCAATAAACCAGTTAATATTGAGGAAATTTTGGCTTAGCTAGTCTTTAGAGATTTCAATTTGTTGAGGGCCCTAAACTCAAAATTAGGTAGCTTGGTTGGTTCAGGGGACAAATGGCTATTACGCAGGAAGAAAGAGTTTATTATTTCTGCTTTTGGTTATATTCGTCATCGATCAGTTCCTTACAAGTAGTGGCTACGTTATCAATTTTATAGAGCCCTGGTATGCGTGACTCGACATTAAAATTATTCATGAATTGCTTAGTAATTTTCCAAAAATCTTTGGGGTCTTTTTCTAATGAGAAAGTTTAATTTATCGAATCAAATTATACTTCTTTAGCAAACTTTTCATATTATTTGATTTGTTACGAGCTTCTTTATATTTAATCCAATTTAATCCTTAGACTTCCGAATTTGGGTTCGGAGTTTGGAGTCGAACCACGGTTTGTCGTTTTCGCGAATAGAATAGTTTCTACCATAATTTGGTATACAGGATTTCGCTATCAGCATGTATGTGTTGGTGAAAGTTTCTACCATTTTATCGATATCGATGTCGGTTGCATCAGTTTTTAGTAGACGAGACCAGTCAGTCTGCTTAATTTCATTATTCATTCGCGCAAAGTCGGCTTTTTTATAAATCCAAACACGTCTCTGTCCATTCTTAAAATATTGATCATTAAATGGTATTTCAATAGAAACTGCGTAGTGGTCCGACACCCCGAGATTATACGTTGATGGGTTAAGTGCTGTCACAGTGTCTGATCAATCGCAACTTCTCGGATTATCGTTCTTGGGAAAATTGTATATTTGCGTACGGAAATCACCGAGGTTTGCCGATTGAGTGTCTGATACAATAACTGGGTCAATCAGCGTGCTGGATGTCGCCGCCATGCGGGTGGGATCTGCAATCACGTTTCTCAATGTCAGGCGGGCGATTATACCAGTAGGTTTAAAAACGCAATTCTATATAGAAAACTCTATGCAACCTCACCGACTCCACCGGGAAAAACATTGACAATCAATCAGACATAGTGCATGAAGCTAGAAGTTTTTACGAAAATTTATATGCATTAAAAAATACAAACAAATCTGATATTCATGCTATTCTTGAAAAAGACCATACAGTATTGTCACACGACACTGCTAACAGTATAGAAGGGCCAATAACACTAACTGAACTGACGCGTGCATTGAAACGATCACAAAATGATAAATGCAGCGGACAAGATGGATACTCATATGAGTTTTGGAAATTTTCTGGATTGACTTAGGCCAAATTCTATGTGAATCACTCAATGAAGCTTTTGATAAAGGGGCACTTTCAATCACACAGAAACAAGGACTTATTACTCTGATTCCCCCCAAAAAAAGACAAAGAAAGACATCATCTGAAAAACTGGCGACCAATTTCACTCTTGAATATATCTTACAAATTAGCCTCTTCGTGTATAGCTGAAAGATTAAAACGTGTCCTACCAGATATAACAAGAAAACTAAGATGCATGCATCAGGTCGGCCGTGAACTATCTACCATAGAATTGTTGTAGCTATCGATTATACATTTTGGAACACCTGTCTGTATGTATGTGTGTATGCATGAATGCATGTGTGTATGTGTTATAGACTCTAACACTGCTCGACTGATCCGACTCGGATTTGGTATTTAACGTGTCAACTTGACCTCGCTCATAGGCATGTTTCTGGACCTTGACCGATCCGACTAAAAATTTGTGTGTAGGACTACTTCGATCCCGGGAGCAATATTGACGGGTCCAATTTCACGTGGGACCATGTTCTCGACGTGCTGATGTAGGCATGTTTCTGGACTATTTGGACGGGTCAAATCTTGATCCCGACCTGACTTTGACATTCAAAAAGATCAATTCAAGGTCAAATCTGGTAAAACGAAGTATTTCAACGAAATATAATACCTACTGTTACTTTTGTCCCAGGAGTGTTTCGGGTGGGTCAAATTATGACCCTGACCTGATCTTGACATTCAAAATTGTCAATTCAAGGTCAAATGGGGTAAAGCCGGGCGGATTTCGACGGGTACTTTTGTCGTGACTTTTGTCCGGGGAGTGTTTTGGGCGGGTCAAATCGTGACCCGACATGACGTTCACCTTTAAAATGGTCAATTCAAGGTTAAATCGCGCAATTCTCCGAAAATCAGAGGGGAACATCCCGGACGAAGTAGGGTCCACCAGCTACTATTATATATTTCTAGATTTAGTTACAAACTAAATACCTATATATTGTACAAAGAAATGTTTGACAAATATATCTGTATCAATATTACCATACGGGTCATTAAAATAGATACGACGAAACAAATTTTGAAGGGTGCATGGTATCAGGTAAATTTTTATATTTCAAATGATGACAGGAATGCGGAAAGTTGAAGTACCTACGTAATACTGGCTATCCGAATGAAGAGATATACATGTATATAAAAACCAAAATAGAAGATGACTGCTGGCGACAATGTTTTCCAAAAAAATTCAAAGCATTCGATAGCTCCCATCTAGTTGTCAGCCCGAAGATCAATATAAAGTGTGGTGACTATCAGATGAGGGATATGACTGTACAGTTGCTAAACAATTCAGTCACGCAAAAGAGGATCAAACAGTAAGATACCAAATTGCTGCCTGTGGTAATGTTTTTTAACGAAATTCGGGAAAATTAGATTACTCTCCCCCTGGTTATCCAGAAGATCATTGTGGAATCTGGTGACGATCGGACAAGGGGTGTCGTCTGTAGGATCAACCAAATTATTTAGCCATAAAAATAGTAAAATTCAAGATCACCGCTGGCAGTGATGTCTTCACAAGGACAGCTTGAGAACAAAACATGGCTCACATCTAGCGGTGACCCAAACTATCCACATGAGAAAAAGTTCTCCAATAAAAGCTGGCTGCAGGGTGCGCCAATTGATTCAAATTCGAAATTTAACAGGGTGTACTGCTTGTGGCCATGTTTTCCCCGCAAATTTGATAGACTGATGGACAAAACCACTGAATCCGTTGAATCAATATACATGTATACATGGATTAATGTATATGCATTGTTATACACAGTACTGGTATATAAAGGTACTGAAAATAACAATATTACTAGTATACACAAAATAAACCATATATCATGGCTATGGGTTCTAATATCCGAATATGACAGCTGATAACTTGGTGTGAATTGAAGAGTGGTGGTGTCTCACGCATATCTAACCCTCCATGTTAGAAACATGCCATTAAATGTCATAAGTATAATCTAGCTTGAGGACAGAAGTTATCCATAAAAACCCCCCTTAATTCAACCAGGTCCTCGCGCGATGTATGGTCGATCACATGATGATCTAGGGGGGGATTAGAATTGTTGTATAAAACAGCACTGCATGTAAATATAAAATAAAATAGTGCTACATCTTATTACAGATTATTGCCATATATAATCAGTGACTATACAGACAGTCTGACAAAATAAAGTTTCAGTGACACTCTATCCGAAGAGGGGAATAATTCCATCTGTTACAGTCAATGGAGCAATTATGAATCTGGAAAGGTGAAATTTCTAAGTAATACTAGATATCGACATGACGCGATAACATATAACGTAAATGCAATATGGCCGCTGGCGACCATTTTTTCCTATAAAATTAAAAAAATATTTGATAGCTCTCATCTGGTAGATCAATATCAAGATAAATATGAAGTTTAGTGATGATCGGATGAGTGAAGTGGACTGTGCTAAACGGTTTAGTAATGCTTAAAAAGATTTTTACCTTAATATTTTTATGTTCACTTTATAAACTTCACTGAGTCATCTTTGTCATGCATTGAGTTTGATATCTTTTGTTAACAGTTTATAAATCATGTATGTCTCATGTTTGTTATTTTAATTTATGTGTTTATTATCATTAAATAAAGTTGAATTCCTTAAAAAGATTCTTACCTCAATGTTTTTATGTTCACTTTATAAACTCCACTGAGTCATCTTTGTCATGTATTGAATTTGATATCTTTTGTTAACAGTTCATAAATTATGTATGTCTCGTGTTCGTTATTATATTATATACACTTTATAGTGTGTTTCAGAACGAAAACAAAATGAATAAAATCAACAAATTTGTAAATTTAAAAACAATTCAAACGTTGTTGTATTCCATGTCCCAGCCCGGACATATACACCAAATTTCAATAATATTCATTGAGAAACAACGGACCAAACGCCATATAACACCCCGTATGCATCTTTTATTCCGAGTTGGCCTTTTATTCCGAGTTGGCACGCGCCGATTGGGCGAGTTAGCCCTGGGGCGAGTACGCCGATTCCGACACCTTTTCTATTTGCAGCAGGTTAAGTTTACGCGTAATTTAATTTACAAAGTTCCCCAATTGGTATCGTAAATAGAGCGACCTTATTTGACAGAGAATGCCTCAGTTATTGATTATAAAGTTGCTATACATTAAAAACGACAATTCACATGCTCGTTCAAGCGCAGTAGTCTATTTTCCCCATGTTAAAGGACATCCACAAATACTAAATAACGCTAACTTACTGCCGAATGTTTTACACGACAACTGTTAACATATTTGGGCTGAATTCATCTGACGCGGTATTATTCCTCAAAATAAACAACAAAACCATCGTTACTTGGAAATGTAGTTTGGGCTAACATTTACATAAATCCTCCACATCATTATTCCGACACACACGTCAGATGAAAAACTCACATGAAGTAACCGGCCAAATTGGCCGAAATAAGTGAGGACCAAACGGGATTCTTAAAAGATCGCTACATTGGAGACAATACCAGACTTACCTATGATCTTATTTACAAGCAGGGATGTGGCTAGAGGGGGGGGGGGGGTGTGGGGGGGGGTGGGTGTCTCACCCCCCTCCCCAGCAGAGAGCTATATTTTCAATAGTTGGAAATTTCATACCTGCCACAACGAAATTTCACACCAACAATAGGTTGAAAATGTTCTTGTAGTTTGATTATAAAACAATTTATTGGGGGGAATTTATTGTTTTTCGACCAATATTTGCATATGTTCCTATTTTTGGTCAAAAATTTTGACAGAAATGGTCATCAGTAGGAAATTATTTTCCAACCTTAGGGGGGGGGTGACAGGTTGGAAATTTCCAACACTTGGAAAGCTTGTGCCCTGGTCTCTCCCCCGTGGCCAGTCAAAAACTTCTAGTTAATTTTAGAAAACAATATTGTCATACAATTGGTCAAAATTGTCATTGGAATTGTCATCAGTTGGAAATTTTCCAACATAAGTGGGGGTGTAGGGTTTGAAATTTCCAACAGTAGGAAGGCTTGAGGCTAGTCTAGATGTTAGGATTTTGCGATTTTCTTGTTCAGATTTCAAAATTTTCGCACACCGGGCCGAACCATGGTCGGCCCGGTGTGTCATTGCCCCATCCACATGGCCAATACAAAACTGCTAATTAGTTTAGCAAAACAATATTTTACTACATTTGGTCAAACTTGTAGACATAAATGGTCATCAGTTGAAGAATTTCCCAACCTGAGGGGGAGCATGAGGTTTGAAATTTTCAACACAAGGAAAGCTTCAGTTGAGGCCAGTCTAGATGCCAGGATTTGCGATTTTCTTGTATAGTTTTCAAAATTTTCTCACACCGGGCCGAACAACCATGGTCGGCCCGGTGTTTCCTGGTCTGTTGTCGGTAGCTGTGTGCATTTGTCTGGAATTAGATCACTAGTTGTTTTTTTGGGGGCAATTTTCAGGTTAAAATATCTTAATGTTCTCATACTGGGAAAATAGAAGCATGGCTTATGAATATATAGGAAATTAGGCCTGAGCATGAGGCACAAGGGGGGGGGGGGGTGCAAATGGAATTATGCAAAAAGTTGTGTTGGTGCGATTCCGACTCAAGGGGGGGGACCCCCCCCCCTTGAGTCGGAATCGCACCAAATGGAATTATGCAAAAAGTTGTGTTGGTGTGATTCCGACTCAAGGGCGGGGGGGGGGGGGGGGGGCAGTTGGAAATTCCCAAGGTGGACACCCCCCAGCGGAGACCCTCTAGCCACATCCCTATTCACAAGACAAAATTGGCTGCTAAACCTGGGCTACTGCTCCTCCTAGACTTTGAAAAGGCCTTTGATTCAGTATTATGGAAATGTATACATAAATGCCTTAACCTTTTTAATTTTGGCGAAGACATGAAAAGGTGGATTTCTATATTTTTTACAAATATTAACTCATCTATTTTAATAAATGGACATATATCTCAGAGTTTCAAACTACATCGTGGCTGTCGACAGGGTGACCCAGTCTCGCCGTATATTTTTTTGATATGCGCGGAAATCTTAGCTATTATGATAAAATCTAATGACCGCATTAAAGGTATCAACCTCGGCAATTTAGAATACAAAATTACACAGTATGCAGACGACACGACGCTCTTCTCAGACGGCAGCGAAGAAAGTCTTAGGGAAGTATATACTGTTTTAAACTTATTTGCGTATTATTCAGGCCTGAAAATTAACACCAGCAAGTGTCAGGCGTCGTGGATTGGATCTTACACGGAACGTACATATATTATGTGCCCAGACCTTGGACTAAAATTTGATAGTACTTTCAATCTCCTTGGAATACACTTTGATACCAACCTTGAGAAAATGAATATAAATTATGATAGAAAACTTGGTGAAGTCAAACGTTTGATAGAAATATGGAAACACCGGTTACTTACACCCATTGGTCGAATAACTGTGATGAAATCACTAATACTCCCAAAATTAACACACCGTTTTGTAGCGCTCCCAAATCCCGGTAATGTTTTTATGAAAAATCTTGACACAACGCTCTTTAATTTTCTTTGGAATTCGAAGCGTGATAGAGTCAAACGCAAAGTTATATGTCAGGATATTAAGAATGGCGGATTAAAAATGGTTGATGTAAACCATTTTATGATGTCCATGAAAATAACTTGGGTTAGGCGCCTCGTGACAAAAAGTGCCAAGTGGACTCCATTAATAGATATACCTTTATTTGATGACCCTATGTTCCTTACTTATGACTATCCTTACATAGAAAAACAGGCAAAGAAATTAACCAATCTTTTTTGGCATGATGTCCTCATGGCATTTACAAAATTTATAGAGAAAGATAGAAACAATCGCAAAATATCAGCATGTACGTTATGGAATAACCCAAATATAAAGCAGTACGGAAAAGTAATAAATTTCACCTCCTGACGAGAAAAGGGGGTTATCCTTTAAACGATATGCTGGACAATAATGGTTGTTTTCTTACACGAGACGATTTATTAAGGGTCTATAACATACACACAAACTTCATCACCCTTAATAACATCCAACACCAAATTTGAACAGCCTATAACTCGAATATTCACCCCCCCCTTTTACGAAATAATTTCATTAAATTGCTTAAAAACTGTCGAGGAGGACAAGACTTTTATAAAATTTTAATCGACATTCCAACTTCTACTGTAGCACACAGAAAATGGCAAGTGTTATTTCCCCGACAAAATAATTAATTGGTGTAAACTGGATAAACTTCCATTTCTCACGACGCCGGACACAAAGCTGCAATGGCTACAATTCCGAATAAATTCACGAATATTATCAACTAATAAGTTTCTCAAAATGTCCAATTTACGACAAGATGATAAATGTGACAGATGTAAAAGCGAGACAGAAGACATCTCCCACATATTTTGGAATTGTGCGCATGTTCAGGAATTCATAAAGGAACTCGGCGAATGGGGTAAAATTAACAGCATTGATCTCTGTCCCCAACAAATGACAATGATTCTCGGCTCTTCACCAACGGATCCGAACTTTACAACTAACATGATATGGCTCCTAATTAAACAATACATATACAGGAATAAATTCAAGCCAATTAACTTATCGCTAAATGTTTTCCTCAAAGAGTTGAATTATAGATACCAATGTGAGAAGTATACCGCACGATGCCAATCGAAACAAGAAGAATTTTCAAAAAACTGGTTCCTTTTAGAAAAGGCTTTACATGTATAATATGTACCCACGAGTCAACACCAATCAACTTGAGTGTCCTGGAAATTATCTCTTCACCAATTCGAAAACTCACTTAGTTAATATTCCCGAAAACACGATACCCCCACCCCCGCCAATATCACAATGCCGTCTATGGTTAGATGTCGTACCGATACGCCGTACACGGGAACACATTTCAAGGATCTAAAATCTGAATTAATATATAAAAATGAATATATATTCGATTTATTCCAATACGATTTATTATTATACTGGGAGTGCATATGGTGTACGGAAGACGTGAAAATGAACTGCGTGAGATGTGAGCGAATTGGAAGAATGTCACTTGATATATAATTATGTGTACCTCTGTTTATATTTTCATTCCTTCATTGATGTATGTTTATTCAAATAAAAAAAATAATAAAAAAAAAGGTTTACGGAGGTCACAGTTCAATTCGCCGACAAGTACAATGGATGGATTTAAATCAAGAGCACTTTCCAACAACACAAAAAGGGAATTCCAATAATCAGATTTGTAATACGACCCTGCCTAACTATGCTTAAAAGCCATGTCCTGATTGGCCAGTGGCCCGAGTTACCATGGCTATCTCGTTCCAGTTTTGTGGTACAATTCTACTTTTTCCAATTGTACCACGAAAAAAATCGGTTTATTCAGATCGCGCACGCGACTTTTCCCGTCTTTTCTAACTCCGCGCAAACGGGGCATCAACGGAGTACACCCGCAACCCTTTGAATTTTGCTACATCTTGACAATCTTGCGAATTTTCTAGCGATTTGTCGCTTGAAACCAGTTTGGTTGCCAATGAATATGGTCCAAATGATGTTATGGTATATTGATATATGTTACGACCAAAGAAAGTTACTTAATAAGTATATTAAATGACAAAATAAATCCATGGGGCCGGGCTGTGCATTCGTCGATTCGAATCTCGATCATATTCGATATTTCGGAATCAAGTTGAAAATGAAAGCGTTTGTTCACCAGTACAGAAGGGGAATAAGTACAGAAGGGGAATAAGATTAGTCTAGTAAACTAGATCATTTAGATCGCTTTGTATAAGGAAATTGGTCCATAGTCGATGATCATATATTCATGTTGTCCCAACAACGTTCAAAACAGAAATGATCGCAATCGTATGTCCTATACAATTTAAATGAAACGCACGGGCGCCGCTGAAAACACATCCTTTTTTAGCCAATCACAACGATTATTTCTAGAAGAGGTGCCTCGAAAAGTCAACGGGGGAATTTCATAACAAGACAAGACATTACTAGAGTACTCCATTCAAAGAAATCGAGTACGCCCAACACGAATTACACCACGAAATGTTTTCTCACCTGAGACCGAAAAAGCGCAGTATTTCGTTGACTATTCAGTCGAATTGTGACCATAAACTTTCAGTCGTATTACAAAAGAAATAAATACACGGTGTATCGGTGTGTATGGTCAAGTTGTACCACAAAAAACTGATTGTAGGACTCCGCTACGCGTCGTCCTACAATCAGTTTTTTGTGGTACAACTTGACCATACACACCTCTACACCGTGTATTTATTTCTTAAATACATTCGCTTTGGAACGATGTGTAACGCATAACAAAAACTTGTTGCGGGTAAACGAGTTTACCTCGAACCAAAGTATGTCGTCATCAAATCGAGGGAAGGCAAATGCTATGCCTTGCGCAAAATAAACGGTAAGTCCACCTTTTGAGTTTGACTTGTTATGTCGTATGGGTACTGAAAAATTGGGAATTTCAAGCTTGTCGTCTGGGAATGAATCATCTATATATGTGTTTCGGAGAAACATGGAATATCAAAATCATCTATTGCATCCATCATTTTTTTCAATTTGTGCCTTATGCTTCGAATATTATAGTGCAGAATTGAAATGCTAGACATTGTATGTGCTTCGGACACTGGACTTGGATTCGCCAAAAGCAGAGATGCCACAACTAGAGCGGCGACCATTATCATGGTTCAGATTGAGTCTTCCAAAAAACGAAAAGTAGAGATTCTGGGACATTTTCAGAGGCCCATACACTGTTAGAAATTACTGTCGGTTCGACGGTTTCGGGCCGTCATAATCGACGGTCCCATACCGTTTCACCAGTTTGACGGTCCTATACCGTTATTTTATGTGCCCATGAAAATTGTCTAAATTAAATATTTTCGTGATTCAAAGTCATGCCGTCAAAATTCAATAGTATATTTATCGGCGACCATATTATATACGACAATGATTCCATACAGTATGACTGAATCTTACTCTGCTGATATTTAATATGTATTAGTAATGCGGCATTCATTGTGTGTTATGCGGGACCGTGCGAATTATCATAAATACGGTACGTAAATCTCATTCCGGTGTTAAGTTACCCCTTTAGCAATCAGCTCATTTCTTCGCCATTTTTTAATTTATCGTTGATAGCAAATTATTGTTTTTTTTTGGGAAACTGTTACCTTTTCGATTGTGGACAGTTGATAAGACGGTCTGATTTCGGTTCCTTTGATAACCGGAAAAGTTTAAATTCTGCGAATACCGGCTTAATCATTAACAATTTCCAATAAATTCGAGAGTAGAGATTCATGTCAATCAGGGCATGATCCGCCGCCCGGGGTCTGACTTCATTCGACGCAGTGCTGATGTTGAAATTGCAGTGTTGTGACTTAGTATCAAAACACTGGCACATTTACTGACACGGGAGGATACAGGTGCAATTAACACAAGCTTCGATATCAATCAATAGTGACAATAATAACAACAACAACGACTCAACGAGCAGCTATTACTATTATAATGTTGACAATCCAGTTGACAGTTTCTGAATCTGATTGTTACAAAGCACATGCATGTACATTTACAAGAGAGGATATACATGTACATGTACTGTATGCACCAGTGTAATTCACAAGAGCTTCAGTGTCAACAACAACACCGTAAACAATGAACTGACGCCGCGCAGTGACGGATGATCACATATCTACAATTCCAACTTTACAATTACACGGACAAATTCATCCCGTGTTTGTCAATTTTCATTGAAACGTGTGGATATGAGACATTGTCATATTTAGGAAGTAAAATTATTTATGCACTCACGACGAGTACTTTACCGTGTGGAGCAGCGACTTCATGATAACCGGTTTGTTGTTGTTAAATGCAGTTAAATTTAGAACGATGTAAACATCACGTGCAGTCACATGGAAGCTAACGCGGTCACACGACGGCTATAAGCCAATTAAATAATGCCTATCAAAAAGGCAGCTTACGTGCAAAGATAAATGTTTTAAAGGAGCCAATCAGCGCACACAATAACATTACTGAAATTTGAGTACTCGTGGGCTAATTTAAATATTTAGCGTTTTTTGTTTTAAGTTTGCCACAACAAAGTTCTATAACATTTCAGCGATAGTGGCGGTTTACACCCACAAATGGGTAACATCAATGTATCGACAAGGTTGTATTCATTCAGAACCTCTAAATTCGTCGGACCATCAATCGGGTGCTTGTGTCAATCACTCCCCACATGCCAGGGCAGGTTCCCAAAATAGGAGTTAGAGCATAAAGAACATATTGAATCGCCACACTCTAGAAATTATGTACTTCTCGTTTATTAGACCGATTCTAGAATATGCAAACCCCGTCTGGGCGTGTGCCGCCGATTTTCATCTCACAAAATTAGAAAACTTATATTGTGATGCCGCACGAATAGTTTCCGGCTGTACGCGGTCCGTGTCCAACGTCCGCCTACTCTCTGAAGTGGGTTGGCAAACTGTATCTGAACGCCGACACGTCAAGAAAAATGACACTGTTTCATAAAATCGCAACCGGAAATGCCCCAAATTATTTATTAAAACCTTACCACAGAAAGTAGAAGCTTCTTCTACAGATTACAACTGAGGAATGGTACCAACTTTATTCCCTTTCGAGCGGCACCCAGTTTTCGCGCAACATTTCCCCCGTTCTATGTTAGCGAGCGGAACCAGTTAAACCCAAAGCAGAGATGTCTGAAAACCGACTCTTTCAAAAATGTTATTGAGGTGAAAATGCCAAGGTACTATAATACAGGTAAACGTACACTGAACATTCTTCATTGTAGCATCAGATGCTGCTGTATAGTGATCTTAATCTCGATAAATTAAAAAACTATATAGCTTTATCTCCATCATGCGCGTGTGGTATAGCCCCATCGAAGATGATTATATCTACTTTTTTCAATGTGTTTACTATACACAGATAAGACAGGAACTATTCGATAATTTGAAACAATTTGGCAATATAATCCTGTAAAACTTAGTAATAGGAAACCCCTTAACTGTTTCACCCCCACTGCCCGCTATAGCGGGCACGACGTCGTGTACGTTCTACCCCGCTGCCCGCTTTAGCGGCCAGAAGCGTTCGCCTTTTTATCCGTTTTTTAAAACCAATACGATACCCTTGACTCACGAAGACAGTTTGCAGACAGCGATGGAAAAGCAGCCCCGATTCGCCGTAACACCGAACCAATCAAGACAGTGCGATTCTATCTGGGAAACTTTCCGAGCGATGTGTCCAGACATACGATTGAACGTTACTTGACAGCCAGGAAAATTCAGTTCTCCGTTGTGAGGATGGTTGAGAAAAATGATGGCAACTTCTCAGCGAGGATAAATGTACGTGATAAGCACGAGGACATTTTGAGAAAACCATTCTTCTGGCCCAGAAACGTCATATGTCGCCCATGGTTGTCAGAACGGGCATACAGTGAATGGAAATAACCGTTATATAAAACACTTGTACAATCAGTGATCCAAGGTATCGTGATATTACGATTGTCCACAGATTGTTCTCGCGTTGGCGATCGCTGTTTACTTGCACGATATTGGTGATTGGTACTTGTATTGATAAACTAAACCCGTTAACAATTGACACGCAGACCTGCGCAGATAATGATAATAACGGCGCCTAGATTTTTGTGTCTTCTTGTGTTGACTGTGCTCGTTGTACACAAAATGAATTTAAACTTGATTTCTTGGAATTGTACCGGCCTATTGGGTAGCGCAAGCTACCTGAGTAGCCTACTAAACACAAACAGTGAAGCCATTGACATTTGTGGTCTGAGTGAGCATTGGCTATATGAACACAATGCGAATGTTGTGGATGAGATAAGTCCACACTACGTTGGGTATACTGTATGCGACTATTCACAGAGACTCCCAATGCAACAAGGCCGCCCAAAGGGTGGCGTAGGCATTATGTGGCATAGGAAACATTCCCGAAGTATCTCGGTTATCGAACTAGAAGATGACAGAATAATAGGTATTCAGTTTCAGCTATCCAAATCTAAATTCATCTACATATTTCAAATTTATCTCCCTTCTAGCAATTACAAAATTGCTTTTTATAAAAGCTACATATCCAAAATTAAAGGAATAATAAGAGAGTACTCCACCCTGGGATCAGTGATTGTTATGGGCGACTTTAATGCAGACCTAGTTGATAGAAACTCAAGAGATAAGTCATTTAAACAACTTTTAAACCAGACTCATTTCGTGTCTCTGATGGATGGCCGCATTCATGGTGCAACAATTCCAACATTCGTCGCCCCTGGTGGCGCAGCTTACTCAACAATTGACCATATTATTGTTTCAGAGTCTGATGTTCATAACGTTGTTTCAGCTTCTGTGTTTGATGATTGTTCGCTGAACGTTTCAAACCATCGCCCCGTGCATGCTAGTTTAGGCTTGAACGTTCAATCCGAAACCGGAAGCATTCTTTTAAATCCGTGCATACAATACAAATGGAAATCCTTTTCACGTGATCCAGAATCAATTGAACGGTATAAATCTAGAGTAGAAGCAAGTCTTCCAGACTTCGAGATAACAGACAACGAGTCTTTAAACATGTATTATGATCGAGTGGTTTCTGCTCTTCACGCGTCTGCCAATAAGGAGGTTCCAAAACGTAAATACAAAAAACATATTAAACCATACTGGAACACTGAATGATCAAATCGTCATAAGTACATGCGTGAGCTAAGATTGCAATGGATATCCGAAGGCAGACCAACAGGTTCTAGGTACCCTTCGTATGTCAACTACAAAAACGCCAAACGTCAGTTTCGCTCAGAACATAGGAACACAATGCACCAATATTTGGCACAATGTGACGCAGAACTCGAACAAACTGCTGAGATGGATCAGGAACTTTTTTTTCACTTATTCAACTCGAGACGCCGTAGAAATCGAAATAGCTGTTCGACATACTTTGAACACACCGGTAAGGTAATTCGTACTCCGGAAGAAGTATCTGAGGCCTGGTCTTCGTACTTTGAATGTCTTTACGCACCACTAAATAATGAAACGTTCAGTGATTCATGGCATACACATGTTGAAGATTTTGTGAGAACAGAATCTCTCAGATCAAACGGCGATCCTATTGATATCAAACTATGCTATCCTGTCACATTCGAAGAGCTCGCGGAGCTGCGTGCCATTCTTACCAAAAACAAAGCTCAGGGTTTTGACAAACTAAATTACGAACATATAATCTACGGCGGCGATGAATTACTACATAGAACTGCTTACATGTTCACCAAAATACTCCAATCTCATCACGTTCCGGATAAATCCAAGCTTGGAATCATGGTTCCCCTTCACAAAGGTGGCACAAAACCCAAACACTTATTTGATAACTACAGAGCCATTACCATTCTCCCCGTCATATATAAATATCTTGAGAAAGTTATTCTGTCGCGCCTCCAAAATAATGTTGCACATCTCATTCGGACTAACCCTCTCCAACACGTGTTCCAGAAAGGTGTCAGTGCAATGATGGCCTCATATATGGTACAAGAGTGCATATCATTTGCTACGGAGGGAGGCAATAAACTTTACTCGTGTTTTCTGGATACACAGAAAGCCGTCGACACCGTATGGATAAATGGTCTTATGTATAAGCTGTATTTAAAAGGTATTCGTGGTAACATATGGCACGTGCTGCGCAATCTCTTCACAGGAATCAAATGTTGTGTGAAATATAATAATACATTGTCCCGATGGTTCGATGTTCTACAAGGAGCCAGACAGGGATCCCTGTTATCTCCTCTAATGTATTCATTATACATCGATGATCTAATTAGTCAGCTCGTCGCTTCTAAACACGGCATGTCTATGATGTCAACTAATTGTTGTGCACCCACTCAAGCAGACGACATGACTCTCCTTTCCTTCACAGGACATGGCCTTCCAATGATGTGCGATATATGTACTCAGTTTAGTACTACTTGGCGATTTAGATACAATGCATCCAAAACTGTCGTCATCGTTTTCAATGAATCAATGTCACAATTCAAAAATTCGGACCGCTCATGGTCCCTGTGCGACACGCAAATAAAAGACCAAGCGGACGTTGTCCATTTGGGAATCAAATTGAGCAAATTTTCGCACATTTCGGCACTATCTGGGACAGTGTGTGATAAGCTGAAGGCAGCTTATTTTTCACTTTCAAATGCTGGAGTTTATGCCGGTGGAATGACACCAATGACCAGCACAAAAATATATCAATCAATGGTATTACCAGCCGGTTTATATGGCTCAGAACTACTCTGGAACATTTCCAACTCAGAAAGAGGAAAGCTTGAGAAGGCACATAGATGTTGCATCAAAAATTTCCAAGGCTTGCCCGTTCGAACAAGTACATGCATCGCACAAGGACTATGTGGTATCAAATCGATAAGTTATCACATCGACCAACGCAAGCTGTCATTCCTTGGAGCTTTGTGCAGAGCTGATCCGAGAAAAACTGCCAAACAAGTGTTCTTATTTAGAATGCATGAGTTTAACCTAGTTGGAAATATTGGCAGTTCTTTCTTTAAAGACGTCACACAAATTCTCGAGAAAACAGAACTCGCAACTGTGCTTCAAACATTTTCGCGCGAATACAAATTTCCCTCGCGCTTTAGCTGGAAACGGATGGTCAAAAATAAACTTGATGAACTATATACAGAAGATTGGCGTTGTAAAGTGAAATCTAATGTAAACCTCAGCATTTTTCAATCTATTCAACCTTCTCTTTCCATGTCTAGACTTTGGAAATCCTGTAAACTGTTCCCACAAGATAAGCACCTTTACACGGTTGCAGGACAACTCATCGCAAAGTCGGGTTATGATTTCAATTCAAACTGTTCGCTGTGCAAACTGGAAATATCTTGTGAAGTGGTCCATGTTATAACTGAATGTCCATATTTATGCCAGTCCCGAAATCAGGTCTGGTATAAAATAATTGACATGCTTGGTACAGACACGTCTTGTTTTCTTGACTCCCTATCTTCCATGAATCTGGTGGCAGTCTTCCTTGGGTGCATACCAGCTCAGATGGAGGGTCCCATTCAAATTGAACTCATGCTTATCAACTTCTTTGTAAAGCTGGCCAACCACATGTGGAGTAGCTACCAAACAGCAATTGTAACTAAGTTCGCGCGTTAACACCAACAATCATGTGAATAATTGAGCGACATATCTCCAGACACAATATCAGCATTTTTGTCACACATTTAGTGTAAACAATATTTTATTCTCAATAGCAAGTGTGTACATACATATACAATTTTAATTACAACACATATATTTATTACAAAATGTTTACACGTGTGTCCCAGCATATAAGAGATGAGAAAAGGATCTGACTGTAAGCTTTGTAAGCTTATATTTGTCATTTCCCCATTGGATATTCACATGGGTGATAACTGGTTTATCATTAATATCTAAATGAGTTATGTTGACTGCGAATTAATAATGGATATATATAGCTTCCTGCCTGCCCACCCCTCAGCGCCCATATGGTCCCCACCAACCCGTTCAATGAGACAAGGGTTGCCGCATTGTTGATGCATAGTTTGTTTTCTCTCAGTTAGTCGCGAATCTTTTTGTAAGTAGAATATATTTCTGTACTCTTGCGAAGATATCGATGTTTTGATCTAGTGTTAATGACTGAGATCCTTTAATAAGATCATTTAAACATGGTCTGTTATGAAGACCTTGGAAGCATATCGTTCGTTCGTTCGTGAACTTTCGACAGTATAAGAAGAAGTGTTCAGTTGTCTCTGTCAGGCCACAATAAGTACAATCGGCATTATCCTGTAAGTGATGTTGGTGCAAGTGATCATTCAGATTATTGCATTCGAGACGTATTCGACAGTGGATTACTTGACTTTGCCGTGTATATGCATACTCGTAGAATTGTGGAGGTTCTATACAATCTTTATTCAGGAATTGTTTAAATTCGGAAACCGTTTCGCACATTTTCGCTTCGTCTGATAATTCATTCCAAAGTTTAATAGCATGTGGTATGAATGATTTTTGTAAAGAGGTAGAAAAGCAAAAGGGACGTCTTAAGTTATCGTGCCTGAATGGGTATCCACTTGAAGTTGTTGAATCCCTTGGGACATAGTTATATAGATATTGTGGGGTTGATTTTCTCGTCATTTTATAGAATTGAGCAAGTTTTGATTTTTCTCTCCTTTTCGATAGTTTCTGCCATCAAATTTCTACCAATAATTCATCCCTATTACAACTCCTAGTAGCCCCAGTTATTATACGTGCTGCTTCATATTGTATATCTTCTAATAATTGTGATTCTTCAGCCGTGCAATTGTCCCACACAGGGGAAGCATATTCCAAGACGGGGCGTATAAATGATAGATAAATTCGCTCTAATGTTCTCCTATCTAGAGCATATTTATTCTTCCTAAGTATGTATAACCGTTGTGAGGCTCGCTCTTCAATATCTTCGATGTGATTTTTCCACTTCCCTTCATCGTTAAATGTCAGTCCTAGGTGCTTATGTTCAGTCACCTCTATGATATCTTCACCTGCCATCCTAAGGGGTGGATGATCTTCAATAATATTCTTCCGGGATACTAAGATAGACTCTGTTTTCAATGGATTAAATTTAACGGCCCAGATTTGCGACCATTCATATATTCGCTGTATATCTTGGTTCATTACGTTGGCAGCAAGGGTGGGGTCTTCAACGGCAAGAAAAGGGAAGTATCATCCGCAAATAGGCGAATATTGCTAGTTATCCCTCCAACAATATCATTTATGTAGACCAAAAATAGCAGAGGGCCGAGTAAGGACCCCTGGGGGACTCCAGCTGAAACAGGCATCCAATTAGAGCTCACCCCATTGATTGTAACTCTCTGCTCTCTAGATTCCAAGTAATTCTCAAGAAGTTTATACATATTTCCTGTCACACATTTGATACTCCTTCTCATTGCTTTCCCGTATATGGGCTGTATCCGATAACGAAAACGACCAAACATCTTGTGTTATATGATAACCATGTGGTCCTTTGAGTAAGTATATAGTTCTGGATGTACATGCTCATGCACGCGCCTCATAGGTGCCAACACACCTGAGTGTACTTTGATATATGTTGCTGCATGGTGCGTACATGAACATGCAAGATTTAAATTCATACTATAGTCGTATGTTGGTTTAAGTAAGTGTATCTATGGTTGTGCATGCATATACACACGGATGCATTGTTTACAATGTGTATGCTGACACGCGCGTGATTGTCGGTGAGAAAGTGTGTGAAATGTATTTGTCTGATGTTTGTGGGTTGATTTGAATATATGTGTTTGTGGACATATATGACCGATATGATCTTATTGAGTGTTGTTGTGATAGTACATCATAGCGTATGTATGTACGATTGTTTGCGATCGTGTATGCGTACGGGTGTGGCCGAGAGGGTGTGTGTTTGTTGATGTGGTCTCTGACATATGTAAGCTCGTGTTCATGTACATATAATTCGAATGATATTCTTTTCCTGGGTTGATTGCTCTCTTGCCGGTCTTTTCGTATGGTTATATGTAAAGGTATATGTGATGTTGACACGAATGCTATCTATCCTTGTACATAGCGTTTTTGTTTTGTTTTTTGTTTTTTGTTTTTTTTTCATGCCAGCTTATGTAGCCTATTTATTGCATTCCTTCTCTAACCATCACTGCGTTGATATTTTCCATCGTGTAATCTTGTACGTGTATATGCGCATGTTTACGGTTTTCAGGCCACTATATATGTGTGTGTCCAATTATATTAATGTCTTGTGTCTCTGTGTTTGTACATAATTGTTTGTGCATGAAATATTTGTGTAATTCCTTATTTATATTCTACGTATTTTGCTTTATTTTATATTGACTCTTCAGAAATGGAGGAATAAAAGATATATATATATGTGTCCCTGCCATAGAAAACTAAAATATTATATCTGAATTCCATTGGAAGCATGCCTGAATTTAAGCGGACGGTCGGACACGGACATTTTCCGATACATATCGCCAAATGTCCGACCATTTTCATTTTTAGCCTGACATTATGTCCGGCGGTATATTTTTAAATAAAATCTCATATATTTGGCAAGAGTGTTGTCTAAAGTGTTATAGTTCTGCGTATCATACACCTTTTACTTGGACAATTAGGCATAATACCCCTGAAAACGAACGCAATATTGAAGCAGAAAGTACACACTCATTATACTGGAATTCCTAAAGTTATAAATAGATAGCACAAAGGGAGTGAATTCAGTTTCGAATTGATTTCGTTTTGGTTTAAACAATATCTTATTTGAACTAAACAGGACATAATTACAAACAATAAATACATAACATATAATCTTAAAGTGTTCAAACGAGGATTGGGCAACAAGCTTGGGGGCTTTTGTTAAGTCATATCTTCAGTAAATAAATGTTACCCCAATAGATACCATTGGGGTATAGCAGACGGGTATGGTTCTCTATGGTCCGAATAATAAAGTTTATAGATGAAGGTATAGGATAGAGAAAGGGAAAGGGAGTGCAGGTAGTAGTTGAAAATGGGGTAGATAAACTTACCATTAACATCAGGATTGGATATGTCACGGAAAAATAAGAGAGAATTTTATCATGTTAAATTGATCACCATTTATTGTCACAAGCCAATGAAGAATCTAAATTCAAAACAAATTTGATCACGCTACGACCCAATTGGAGAGAATTTGAAAACAGCGGGTTATCAGCATTATTTCCATTCCATTAATGAGCTGTTTAGTTAATGTATTTAGTAAGTATTTAATAAGTATTTAATAAGTGACGAAGTGTGTATGTAACATAACTAATTATTGAGGGCGAGGTGGTAGGGCTAAAACACGCGCACTGACCATAATTTAATACTTTTTACATATAGTTTATTAGTATCACGCGTGTTTCGGCTTTAACCATCTTACCCGTTAGTCAGAAACGCCCAGTACATATAATGAACTTCTGTACAACATCGAAAATTTTAATGTTCAAATCATCAGCGAGTTCAAGCGACCCATACAGAAGTACATCAGGTGATATTCTAATCGGTGGCAGATCAGCAAACATTTCAGTTCTTGCTTGAGTATATAATGGACATTTCAAGAGAAAATGATATGCAGATTCAATTTCAAAGCCACCACAAGGACACATCGGGGACTATTTGAGGTGATTTGTGACAAGGTCTTTGTTCAGGTTACTGCATCCCAATCTGATTCTAGTATGATAAACTTGAGCTTTACGAGAATAACTATGGTAATAAAATTTAGCAATCTTTGAACGACCACTGTTAATGTTTCGTTTAAATTATGCTAACGTTTCTGAAGACCTTACGGAGTCCGATAAGCTGTTCCAAGCACGTGTGGCAGATGGTAGAAATGTATACATATAGTAATTATTATTACTATCAGGTAGGTGGATGCTGGGATGTCTAAAATTGTAGCCAGTTGAGGAAGAATCAGGTGGACTCATATTAGATAAATGGGATGGAGCTTTGTGTTTTGTCATATTGTAAAACTGAATTAATTTCTGCTTATGCCTGCGTTGTGCAAGCGGTTCCCAACCTGTTTCAAGTAATAATTTCCTATCGCTAGCACTTCTAGTTGCCCCAGTGACTATTCTTGCCATTTCATGCTGGATATCCTCAATTCTATCACTCTATTGATTTCGTTTTGAGAAAGTTTGTGTTCTAAGTTCGTCAATAAAAGGATTTCTAGTGTGTGAAGTTCATTTGTTTTGATTGTGAGATATAATTAGATCGATTAGAGTGATTTTGGTCAATATAGTCAATTATTTATCAGTCACTGAATGTGATCACTGTATGATTTATTTGTGCATTGCCTATTTTCGTTTTTGGATCGATTTTGGACTGTGATTGACACAACTTTCCCCTCATCAAGCCAACATTTGCCTGATATTCTAAACAAGGTGAAATCACTTCTTAAAATTTGACCATAGGGTGATCACCAGTGTGTGCACAAGAAAAAAAAAATAAAAAATAGCCATGATTGTATGAGTGCCATTCAGTAGAACATTGATCAAAATATAGTGTGTTTCAATGATGGGTGTTTCCCTAGCAACCGTTGTCAAGGAAGTTCGGCACCGAACGTCAACTATGACCCTCATGTGAATATAAATTCACTGTTGATCACGGCAATATATGGTTTGCCATACCCACGATCCCTCTAAACATTAGTATTTAGGCTTAGCGCTAAAGACAAAAAAAATCCTAATTAAGTCCTGTAAATCTGGGGTCAGGGGCATTTTACCCTCATATATTCGGTGGTGAAATTAGTGACCGCGATAATACTGAAATGTTCATGGCCGTTCATAACTTCATTGCACTGTCAGAACGATTCTCGTGAACCCAGTGGACTTGGATAAGTCTTACTACAAAACTTCTTACTTATTACAAAACCTAATACAAACCAAAATTACATGTATGAGAGTTACCCAATATTTCATTTTCTTTGTTGCACTAACTGAATCTTGTTGTTGTCGCATTATACTTTGTTTAGTGAGGCACCGCCCGAACTGGCCACAACTCCCACCAGACATCAGATCATTAACCCAGTACTTATCGCGCCCCCTCAGTAATCAGTGATCAAGATTTCACTGAATAATTTATATGTTATAAGATGGAATAGGGGAGACCGGGGCATGTTGGAACGTGGGGTATATTGAAACACCCCACCTCTCTTGTTAGTAAATAAAACAGCATCTACAATTGCCACTTATTTGTGGAAAACACTCTTGTATGCACAAATAACACAAAGAAATTCTGACTATTCTCGGATCCCAGAGATATTCCAAAAAATCGTATTTGGGGGGTATCAAGTAATTTTTTCGATTTTCAGGTTTCATCAATGTTCAAGATAAAATTTCGAGACGTAAAGGGTGTAAATTATGTCAGTTGATCCAGTTTCATTTCATTTCAGTCATAAATAAAAAAAAATGCCGATTATTTAGTGTCTTTCCAAGATCGTGTACCATTATACCATTTTCCACGTTTGGGGCATGTTGGAACACCCCATTGTGTCCCCATAGTGCGACTTACGGGAAAACCCCATCAAAATTATTCATTGAGCTAGTATAACTAACCATTATGGAACAAAAATCAGATGGACTTATGGATGAATGCATCTCAGTTGCTTGCAACCATATCCTAAATATGATTTCAATACGTTTTCGTTGATGAATAATTATTTTTGTGGCGAATGGGGAGGTTTTTATCGATAGCACTAAAACCCCTTCCAACTTTTGCCTTGCTACGTCCCTCCTGTATGTGACACGACGTTTTCATTGGATGTGTTGCATTTTCCAATGATGACGGTTTCTCGAACATACTTTATTTACCGGACTCAACTATTATGCTTCATACTAGCAATTCAATATAGTTCTTGGAATATATTAGTGGTTTTACCTCTATTATACATTGATTTCATATGTGTTCCTTATACGATCAGTGTTCTGACTTACCCCGGTCGATGTTCCAATTTGCCCCTGGTTTCAAATAACCCGGGGCATGATGGAACGAATTTATTTTCGACTTTTTCCATGTAAAAGCGAAATAGATCATACATAACGATATACCATATTTCAAGTTGTTGATATACTTTATAATAAAAGTTGAAAAAATGAAGGGCCCATGCTCACATTTCTCTGTATGTGTTTTTGAATAAAAAACGTTCCAACATGCCCCGCTATCCCCTAAATGACATCGCATATTATTGCTCTGCATGCATACAACGCCCCACCGTTGTCCAACCCGCTCCAAGAGTATACACATTACAAATACACCAACTATATATTCGCCTTGTCGATTCGGTTGGTGCCTCTCTAACCCATCTTAGTTTATCTGGGAACGGGACAATTCTAAGACAGTGTCGGCACTTGTGTCCCAATCCCAAATTGTTGTTTGTATATATACATGTATATATGGCAATAAAATATGTTTAAACTAAACATGTTTACAAACGATACACGACCTGTGTTGTTTCAATGTGTTGTCAATCCTTCCAATGGAAGGGCTATTGTAAAAATCGTACGAGAAAACACACATATGAAAGATTTACATGCATTGCTCCAAAATGATTACACAAACGAGGCTATGAAATGTATATATATGTCGATTTCGATATAAACAATCGCCATACCCACGTGACATGCTTCCCGATTCACGGATCGCCCATGCATTTCTGCAAAACTTGAACCAACCACTTCTTCGTGAGAACTTATTCCAAGTAGTGATTCTACATTGGCAGTAACATATAAACCGAATACACACATATTTTTCAAGAGCACGGAGAAGACATACACTCGTTCTTTGAAGGATTACACCGGTGTGTATTTTTTTCTCAGTCATTTATTGATTTATTTTTGTATTGTCTATTTTCGTTTTTGGATCGATTTTGGACTGGGATTGACAGAACTTTCCCCTCATCAAGCCAACATTTGCCTGATATTCTAAACAAGAAAACTAAGATGCATGCATCAGGTCAGCCATGAACTATTTAGCATAGAATAATTCAGTTCGGTTGCAGTTTCACAACGTTACAACTGACATACGATTACACCTTGAATGTGGAACTATGTAAGAGTGAATATTAATGTTCTAAATCCCATGTTTCACCTTTAGTGGTAATGGGGTCGTACTTTATTAACACGCAAGTAGTGTAATTAAGTACGGGTAATTAGAAGTAACAAATCGTTTAGTTTCTATCGTATCGGCTAAAAGGGGTGAGCAGATTGCTGATGATGAATGCTCTCGTTAGCTGCCAATATAATGTGCATATTTGCCCCGTTACGTTTATACACTGTAGCATTGGCGGGCCAGAGTGTGTTGACATGTTAAGTGTTTGGTTCATTAATAACAGATCAGCAGGGATTTGTCGTGATAACGTATACGTGGAAATATGCTACCTAAACGGTTAAATTAACGGTTGATCTATTACACCACCGTGTATACTCGGTTTAAATAGGTATATTATATAGGGACGTGTGCTCAATTTTGGTGCGGACCGATAATAAAAAAAAATCAGAGGTAAATGTCGGCGTGCGGGAGGGCCATTTTTTCAATAATTTTAAAAGAAATTGAACAGTTGCAGCAGCAGCAAAAAAAGGGTGTACAATTGGCAAATGATGAGGGGCGGCGTGACGTGTAACTAGGATTGAAATTAGATATGCAATTTGGAGATTATTGGATGAGGGATGTTATATTAATTATATTAAAGGGACGAGGGGGCTTAGTTGTCGAAAATATTCATATTTGTTCCAAACACCGTAAACAGAAAAATATTAAAACGCATACATTTTGGTTCAAATATACGATCACTATCGCGTAAACATCATGCTCACATAAAGACCTACTAAATTTTACCTAAACAAGAGTCTGATTGTGTTATAGAAGGCAGCACAATGCTACTGGCTAATCACACACAAATGGTATAAACGCTCTTTATTATTTCCAAATAAGGAATTGAGCAACAAAGAACGCTCTTTATGTTTACCATCATAATATAAAGAAACACCAAGAAAGTAACTTTTTATGCTTTGTTTACATAACAATCGTCAAATTTACGACAATAACATACTGTTTATGAGATATTTCTCATTTGTATATTAACAAAGTATGTCTATATTTGAATATTATTTTCGTTTGTAGCGGTTTTTGACAGGTGGAAATATGTTCACAGGATACCCACCAAGGCCTTCCGTACCTTTAAGGTATACTGCAACTTTGTTTCTTGTCAATAGCAGAATACATAATGCTATTAAGAAGTGACACAAAACACAGAACATTTTTTTTAATTATAAGTATTGAGCAGTGAGAAATATTTGAGTCGAGGAAACCAGTAACGAAAGGCGATATTAACATGATTTCTGTCAGCGAATAATTGTTTACGTTCCAATGAATATTAAAATGTACTGAAAACAAACTGCTAATGGGTGCCAGACTTTCATAAACACAAATTATGTATTAATGGTGTAACGACATATTTCGTTCTTAATTGTCTAAAAAAATAGGGGATGGGGATGTTTGGATCTCTAGTTTAACGACATTTTTCGGTCTTTAATAGTTTAATGACATTTTTCGGTCTTTATAATATCTCAAGATATAGGGGCCCTTAGTGGGTATTTGGATCTCTAGTTTAACGACATTTTTCGGTCTTTGATAGCAAAATGGAAGAAGTACATCTTTGGAAAGATGTGGTGGCCCTAAAAAGGAAAGTTGTTTGGTGATCTTGAAATGCAGTTTTTCTGAACAGTCTTCCTTGATTAAAGTGATGTGAAACACTCCGACAGACAACGGGCAGAGTGATCAAATAGAAATTAAGAATAATCTTTCTCAAAGTAGTTATTTGTTACGAATATTAATCCAAATGGATGATACACAACGTCATTCTTATATATTAGTTAAATGCAATGACTCTCGATGGCGAAATCATTTTTGTTTAATTATAGCCGATAGTTGCGCCCCGAATCGAGATGTAAATATTTACAATTTGGAGTAGTTCAGACCATGTTCTCTATGAAGTGGGGTGGTAGATTTTTTTGAAATTTTCAGTGATGTTAGTAGAATGATAACATTCCCCAGGTTGGCAAAGTGCCTGAGCACTAACTTATCAATTTCTCGCACCCGAAAAAGTCCATAACAAGTCCATAATATGTCTTTAAGCATATATATAAATCTCCGAAAACCAAAATTCTAAAGCATTAAACGATTTGCTATATTTCCAGGGCATATATTTCATCTGATTTTGCGAGAATCCATATATACTTTTTCACGAGAATCCAGGGTAATTTGCGAGAATATTTACGAGAATCTAGATTTGGATTCTCGCCGAAATATAAGCCCTGATTTCACTCTGAAGTGTGCCTAAATGGCATAAATTGTACCGTGGTTCCCATGTTCGCCAAAGTGGCATAAATTTATTTCAGGATAATACTAATTTTAGGCATTCATTTATATCACAGATATCAGGACAATAAATAGCCATTTCCATTGCATGGAACAAAGAGCGTTTTTGTTTATCGGTGTTGTTTTTGGAAGTGGTGGTAGTTAAATTTTTATACATTTCGACCCCCAATAAGTATTTCCGAACAAATGAATTATTAACAAGCGTGACATGACATCATTGACGAAGATAATTAACACCGATCTACAAGCAATTAAAGTCTTAAAATGAGCTAAAATTTAACATTTTCTTTAAAATTTTTACATTTTTATCTCTCGCGACATAATTGTCACCAATAAAAACAAATTTGATTCATCGTGGAAGTTAGTCGGTGACTATAAATAATGTCACCATTCAACTGAATGTTGTTGAATGTTCAATCAATTTTGGAAGTTTAAATGAATATTTTCTTCACACGCAAAGTAAAATTGACAAATTTCAGGATTTTAGCCTGCTTCGTTGGGACCAAAATTTGTTGTGCACACTCAAGAAACGTCTACCGACACTCGCTAGGCCAAATTATGCCATGACCATGCTATAAACTAGCTTGAAATTGGCAAAACAATGAATATTTTTTGGTTGAAAAAATTTACATGGGAATCTCCAGTCCATTATAGGCATAGAGAACGATTATTTTTCGATAAAAACGAAAATAATGCGAAATGAAATTCGGCACTCGTCAGAATGGTGCAGAATAACATACGAGTCTTGTTATATGCGAAAATTTGACCTCATTCGATAAATTAGTCTCGTAATTAAGGAATGTGGAATTCCGTCGCACTGTAGTGTTACTGTACATGGCCGACGCAATTTTGAAATGTAAACACGCATCAAACACGCATCAAATTTACCTTTTGTGAGAATAACAAAAGCGCAACCTTGATCAAAGTAATACAATACACAACAACACATAGAATAAAACTGATATAAGTGAGAATAAGACGCGTATTCAGACGTGGAATTTGACAACATTTCTTCGCTATAAATATATCTGACCCAGATAACCGAGATGCAGCTGTTTTGCGCACGTCACTTTCCATATTTGGAATTTCCATATATGGGATTTGTGTTAACCTCAATACCGATCAAGTTATCTTAGCATAAACATAAACTATATTGTGATTTATACAACTACGACCCTGGTAACCCTGATAACTAATAAAATATACCGGCCAATTCATTTTAAGATCGTTATTTCACTTTGCTTTAGGCATAAATACACTCTTAAACGCACATAAACGACCCATTGGCGTTAAATTAAATATACTCGGTATTTATTAATATTAGTTTTTTATTGCTCAGTATAGAGTTAGACCCTTGACACCTGTCAATATATTTGGGCTGAATTCATATGATGCGGTATTATTCCTCGAAATAAACAACAAAGCCGTCGTTACTTAGAAATGTCGTTTAGGCTAACATTTACACAAATCCTCCGTGTGTTCTCCTCAATTGACACGCAGGTTCTCAGTCGACACACAGGTTATCCCAGAAACCGGTGTGAAATAAACAGCCAAGGTTTGGCTGAAACAAGGTTGACATCAGACGACTGAAATGCGCATATATGAGTACTATTTAGGAAAATTGTACAGATGGGTCACCTTACCAGGGAGATGACATGGGGTAGGCGCACCTTCTGATGTTCCATCCATGAATAATGGTTGAGAAGAAAACATTATATACTTACCTTTGACCTAGGTATAGCTGTGATGACTTAAAGATTATATGATCAATATGTTTAAAGAGAGTTTATTTTTATTATTTCAAAAGATATGTGGGAAAATTGGTGGCCGATTATAAATAACAGTCTAACACCTCTATCCTGATTCCATTTACGGTCCGTATAAACACGACGAGACATACATATATATAACCTCTGACTATTTACTCTTCATATCATGCTTGCAATTGTTTTACTACCAATGTCCCACACATCTTCTAGACTGATAATAAACGCCTCATACTGAAAATTATAATAAATCCTCATACTGAAAATTATAACAAATGTTGAAATTTTCTAAGTCGAAAAGGGTTAATAACTCCGTCAAAAAATAATTGTTTCCGTCATCTATATACATGTTGCACATCTTCAATATTTAGTAACAATATTATGAAGTTTCAAATCTCTGGGATGAAATCTGTAGGAGGAGATGATTACAACATGAAGGTATTCAAAAGTGTGACGGACGGACGGACTAACGTACTGGCCAAAGTATACTTGTGGGGTGACCGCACATACCCAAGAATACTTGTGGGATGCGATATTTTGTTTGAGTAAATTGTGGGGTGCAACCCACAACTGACGATTTTTTAAAGAGCGTAAAGAGTTTATTTTATCTATCTAAATTATTAATTTCGATATTTGAAAAAAACAAAACTGGCCAAAATAAACTCCTGGGGGACCAGGACCCAAGAGTACTCATCGGACAACATATATTACCCAATTCTTTATATTATTGTATAATGACATGTAAAGTTGGTCTATCGAATACCTCAGATAAGTAGCTTGCAAACAGATCTAACCACATAAGTGCTAGCTACAACCAAGCACAGCTAAACAATAGAGTATCTGATACTCTTTACTTTGTTCAGTCAAGCGTTGGCAACGGCGCAAAAGCAAATAAGATCGTTGCTATTTTATTGCTTTCCGATAATACATGATGCATTATAATCACCATTATGCCAACACAGATTCGTGATCTATGTTTATCGTAGATTGTTGAAAGGACACAACTAAGTTATATGTGCAAACATGACGATATAGCCGATCTCTCTGCACCGATACGAATCACTTTGATATATTCGAGAATTGGCGAAATACAATTGTACCATTGAGAAGATCGAACCGATTCGTGCTGGAATTTGCTCACATCGATACATCGTTATCCATTTAACACGACATCGTGTGTATTCATATGTCAGGGAACATATATTAACAACATGACAAATATAAAGACACATATACAGCGGCATGAAGAGGTTTTCGAATTATCGGTAGACATTTCAAGAAATTAAGCAACATGCATGCATTTGACATAGGTTCTTAGAATTACAAGTAGGGTCCAGCTGGGTTCTTAGAATTACAAGTAGGGTCCAGCTGGTGCAATATGCGTTATTGTTGTGACTGTAATACGCTGGTAGTAGTCGGAGTATTCAGAATTAAAGGTCTCATTGAAACATCTGCACGAAGTGACGATTCTAGACTACGCTGTGTCCGCGCTATACTCATGGTGGAGGCACCACATGACAGAAACACTTCCAAGTTCAAACTAATTAATGGACGATTACAACTTACATCTGTAACGACGCGTTTAGCGGAAATAAATCAAACCAAATTCTTCTAAATGTGACCACACTCAGGCCTTGAACACAAAGATACGATTTCAATCGTTTAGCTATTAGTATAGAGTCGCTTATGTACTTTCGTGGGAATTATTTGAACAAATGTAGAGACTATGATATTATGATAGGGTATCACTTACTTTGTCCGAAAAAGTTTGTTAGACTTCATGGGTCCGCGACTGGAGAGAATTATGACGTCACAAAGATGACGTCATTGTCAGTTCAGTTCAGATGTAGGGTTGTCATAAGAACTGACGAATTCAGCGCATATTTCTTAATTGTTATACATTCTTTTCAGTTAGGGCAAATCATCAATAGTAGTTCTCGAAGTACAGTACCCAATTTCACGGGAAAATGTTATTCCAGTCAAAGATGGCTGCCAAAATGGCACTAAAAAATCAACAATTTTGCGATTTTCAAGAATCTCATGTAAATGACCTTCCGTTTGGTATCGACTGCGATTGTGACAATTCTGTGTTTAATTATTGCTTTAGCAATGTGGTGACCAATTGTATTGTACAAAACATGTTTGATCTGTCAAAAATCCACATTAGACAATCGAATTATAGCATCTTGTCAAAAATTTATTCCGATATTGTAGCAATATATTTAAAGAAAGAAGTATTCGTGCCACATACGGAATTATTATCACACGTCAACAAAACTGTTCATTTTCATCCAAGGTCGCTACCAAAATGGCAGTCAAAATACAAAAGTCAGTGTTCGTTACGGTACATCACCAAATGTTGCCCTGGCATTCCATCTGGGGAATTAAGTTAATCGGCTACTTTTAAGTAAATGCGCATAGCTTTAATTTCTTATACACATTAGCGATGTCCTATACGGCATACGCGGCATTTCTTCAAATTTCCTGATTTAAGAGAGGAGGGTGTTGAAGAGAAAATCCAACTCACTATGTGAAATTAGAAAGTATCTTAGACCGCCATCTTAGCTTGGGGTGGGCAAGTGTTACTATTCCAATGTCTAGACTTATGTGCTATACCCTAAGCCAAAGTACTAAGTGAGAAGTATTGGTGGTTACCATATCAAATGTGGTAATTGATGATGCAGTTAATCATTAGTGTTGTCGTGACATATCGGTAGAAAATGCATATAGTGTATCATAGCAGGTAGCAATACGCAATTGTTTATTGTGATAGCTATGAAGTGGGATTGTACTTCTCAGCTATACCATGAATCTTGGCAAGCAAGAAACAACACATCCTTGTTTATAAAACACAAACAATAGTAGAATTAATGGCTGTCAATTGGCCTGTTTGTCTCACTGTTGGTTGCGCTGTAACCTTTAATTAAATTTGCATGGTAACACCATTTGAACCTCGTTTAGCTGAACTTAGCAGGTTTTAATCGTATTGATAACCACGACAGATCAAAATAGAATAGACACCCATATGTGGGTAATATATCTGTATAAGCGGTAGTGTGCCGTGTCAAGCTTAAAGTGATATACCAGGTTCTGAAATATGGATGATTGTTTTCACCAAAGTAGTCCAACCACTTTCATTGCAAATGTGGAGTTTTGAAAAGTTAGTGACCCCACAGGACATGTTATTCAGTTGAAATGAACATTGCCATACACCATGGTTGGATGCCCACAAACGAGCAAAGTGGTATGTCTGGTTCTTGGCTTTCCTCGTGTTCAGTTAATTGGTGGTAGCCACACAAAGTGATTCACCCAATATACGAAATGCGGCTTGGCATGAACACGGTAGGCTGGTATGGACCATGATAGTATACAGCAAACTAATATCCCATATTGATTTATATGATTTACGCATGTGAACAGTTTAGCGAGACAATGCATTACGTTTGTACATCAGTTTAATAGGAAAGTGGTTCTGGGCAATGGTTATGACTGTGCTGCCGGTCGCACTTGATTAGCGGTTATTTTGAAGTTTATCGAAATCAACAGGGACTGCGCAACTGCTTTGCATATCAAACCATGCAGCTTATATGACGAAAGTATGTGAATGGTAAGCGCAATAGATACGAGCCAAAGATAGACAGGCGATACATATTATGATACTAATTCCCGCGTTTTGACAAACTGTACGTACACACGGAGGAAAACGGGTGAAACGTCCAATACTGAATGACATTATGGGGCAACGCAGTCCACTAACTTCTTACAACATAATGTGAAGTAATATTTGGAGTTAATAACAGCTCATGGCATGCCATGTTGATTCTGGTTGTAACGTTATCATGAACCAAAGGAAATGTGGAAATGAAGGAAGTTGAATTAGCACGCGTAACTACGGGGTGGCCATGGTTCACTATAATAATAATGGCATCTTTCAGATCATATTATATAGGCCGATCCATATATATCCTAATGCCTCAAACTGTTCTAATTATATTCGACTAGGAGTTATCAGATCAGTCTGGCTATATCCCATAAATTGTATATATCATGCTGCATTCATGCATCTTCATAAACCCTCCAACCAAGTGGCATATATAGATCAACTTCAACAGAACACGGTCATGGTGATGCTATTGTACGCAGAGCTACATACATGTTCACGTGAAAATCAATCCAGTTTGATCAGATAGACTTTAGTTTAAACAGTATTTATTCCATGAATAATACAAAAACTATTAGTATACGTTTAATCGTGGACCGGATTCGACATCAACTGTGCAGGCTTATGTGAGTAATTTCCGGGAATCATTTTATATTCACCCCACCTAACTATAGTGTTATGGTCCAGATACACATTAGCGCTACTTGTATATGAGACAAACTAATTATATACATTTGTACATACATGTAGTGATACATAAACATGCTAATATCGCTGTAATACAAGTAAATATATTGCTTGAGTTCTAGTTCAAATTTGTCAAGATCCCATCTTGGTCGTCATAGTAATGCACGTGTGGAAATGTAGCGGTACTTAGTATGAACTGGTAACAAGAAGCAGTCTAAGCATGAGGCAATCATCAACATTTCTTCATGTACATATGTACATATCTGCGTCAAATACACACCGAATGAGCTGTTACCAACATCATGTATATAAGTATTGACATTCCATGCCAACAAATTATTCGTCATTCATAAAATAACACTCTGAAAAACGCGTTCCCTAACTTCGAGGTATTGTTTATGACCTAACTGTAAACACAATGCCAGCTAAACGACCACCAGCGAGTTTCACATCGAGCGCCAGTGGCGATGACAGCATCGTTAAAGATAAAGGGAAAGATAAAAGCAAATCTGCACCACCAAAGAAATTCAAATCGTCAGACACTGGACAACAAAAGATATCATTTGTGAAATCTGACAGCTCTGACACTTCTATAGGCAAAGTGCTTGCTGAAATAAATGCCAAATTGGACAATTTGGTCACAAAATCTGACCTCGAGAAGAGTATTGAGCCCCTTGTTACAACAGACAGTTTAAACAGGATCATAACAAACCTGAGGGGAGAGTTCGACAGAAAACTAGAGGAAGTGAAGGATGTGTGTGACAGCAAGGTCTTCGACACAGAAACCAGGATGGACCAAATGGATAGCAAGATGTCTCAACTAACAAGCGAGGTCCAGGACAGGAAGAATGAAGTCAGACAACTAAAAGATGAAATGAAAGAGTTGCAAGTAAAAAACAACAGACTGGAGCAGCAAACAAGAAAAGACAGTATTCGTGTGTTTGGAGTGAGCGACGACAGTGCCTCTGAAACAATTGACCAGTGCGAGAACAAACTTGTAAAGATTATGCAGGACAGACTCCATCTTCCAATCGAACAGCGCGACATCAGCATTGCGCACAGAATTGGTAAATTTTCTGTAAGTCAAAAGTACCCAAGAAGTGTTATATGCCAATTCATTTCTAGGCGAGCGAAGAATGATGTCATCCGAGAAAGAAAATTGTTGAAGGGACAGGGAATTGAGATTAAGGAAGACCTAACAGACATAAACAGTTCCCTCCTAAAAAATGCAAAGGAATCCTCAACTGTGGAAGATTCCTGGTGTCGGTGGGAAAATTTATGTGAAATATACCGACAAATCAAAAAGCATCAAGCAAATCTCGAAATTAAGTGACATATAAATTTCTACATTTCAATATTTGCATTATTGCACATATATTCAGTCCAAGTATATTCTATACTGTCAGTCTAGGCTACTATTTAATACTACATTCAGTATAGAAGTCTCAAAGTAAACACGATATGATATTTCAATGTGCCTGTTTGTCAGTGTTTGATCATAGTTTATTTGAGTGTCATATTAATAGATGTATTATTATAGATATGTCTGATGAATTGGCATCAGGGGACACTAGTCATTTATTGGCTGACTTATGTGTTATATGTAGTATTGGGTTTGATGAAGAGCATTCAGTTGCTGTTTTTGGAGAAAGGCATATTAAAAAACTCATTAGCTTCGGCGAGAAATGTGGTCGACTAGACCTCGTGCGTTACTTAAATAGTCGCATTAGTGCAAGTCCTATTAGAAATATGTTGGTACATAGAAAATGCAGACGTGATTTTACAGATTCTAAGAGAGGGTTGTGCAGTGCTAGTGGCAATGTTGAGATGTCATCGACAAAAAAACTCAGATCTAGCCTGTTACCTTTCAATTACAAAGATGACTGCTTGATATGTGGACAACATGCCCATTTCGATAAAAACAATCCTCTTAGAACACAAGTTCGAAGTGTCACCACACTTCCACTGCGCAACAAGTTATTAGAGTGTTGCGCGAAAAGGGGGGATTCGTTTATCTTTTTGTTCAAACAAAACATCATGGATGTATTGATCTGGTTGCGGCTGAAGCTGTTTACCATGACAGTTGTCTCAATCGTTCCATGTTGACAAAATATATCACAGTACCAATGGATCGAAAGCCACAGTCCGGTCGGAAAATAGAATATGAAATGCAGCAATGGTTTCAAATTGTCTGTGAGTGAATTGAGTCAGAATCTGGTGCCGAATTATACACTCTCTATGAACTTCATAGTAAGATGGTAGAATTCTCTGGTGGGTCCGAAGTATATTCCATAAAATGGCAAAAGGAGAAGTTACTTGACCACTATGGGACCTTCATAGTTTTTGCTGAAGTGGATGGTCGAATCAACGTTGTTTGTTTCAGAAATATGGCCAATTTCATAATCAATGATAAGTGGTACGCCGAGAAAAAAATGACATTGAGGAAGAAGCCGAGAGGATAGTAATGGCAGCTGCCAAGATTATCAGAGCTCAATTGATTGAGATGGAGTACAGTGTACATCTTTACCCTAGCATGGATGACATTTCTGATGTTGAGCTAGGTAAACGCTTGATTACAGCCCATCTGCTAACTCTGTTGAAAGTTCTTGTTCCTTTAGAATTGAAGCAAATCAGTACTGGTCAGTCTATTATTCAAGCAGCACGACCACGATCAGTGGTATTACCGATTTTAATCGGCCTTGGTGTCGAGCTGGACCATATATTTGGGTGCAAATTGGCTTGTAACGGAACTATCGCGATTAGGCTTCTCGATTAATTACTATGAAGTTGAGTTGTACAAGCAGTCAGTAATCCAGGCCGAAGATGACGACAGTGTTCTTGCTTCATATTTCCCAGGGACGTTTACACAGTGGGTTGCAGATAACATGGACCATAATGTTGCAACACTAGATGGTCACGGGACATTTCATGGAATGGAAATTATTGCTGTATGTACTCCACGCGATTATTCCCCACTACAGCCAAGACAACAGTTAGTCATAAGACAACAAAGATCCAAGGTTGATGATATTGTGAAAGGCAAGGGAGTGCTTTATATTCACCAATACATGAGTTGTCCCGAAAAGTGACTTTCAATAGTCACATACAAGCCTCTGCTCCAACTACAGTTCGTACATACATTGCCCCGCATATATCAATTCAGATTTGCTCTTGCATGCAGGGCGGCTTTCCAGTAAGCGAGCACACCTATACCCAATTGGTCGGGTCTATATGGAACATATATTCTCCGAGTGCCCAAATGGCCCGTCCAATAAATCAGAAGTGTTTTTGCCTATCATTGATTTCATACAGAATCAGACTATCAAACAAAGCATTTCAACCCCATGCTTGACATTTGATCAGCTACTGTGGTTAATGGCAGTAGAATGTCGTTTGTCGACTCGGGGGATTCAACGTCATGATGTGCTGTCTTGGAAGCATTGGTTCCATGATGAAGGGATCTGGTTTGGAAGAGGCCATGGAAACAATATATGGTCCTAATGCAGTACAACATATGATAAGTGCAAATGCAATCTCAACATCTATTCGTGGCCACATACTAGTAGAGGTAGCTCTTTATAACAAGTTAACATCGGATGTCGTCGAATAACCCGATAAAGTACTGCCTGACATAACGGATACAGAATCGGCGGGCGAAATTGTCAACGCTGTAGATAACGAAACTGGTCTTCTGTCTGACACTGACAACGTTTTGGAAACACTTGATCCACATGTTGGACAGATATCAAAACTGACAATATCAGACACCAGATGGGAAAGAGGTAATTGTGGCGGCCGATGGCACTGATTTGTTAGTCCTGCTCGTGTACCATTGGAATGAAGACATGGCAGATATATACTTCCTTTCAAATGCAGGTAAGACAGTCAAGGGTGGTGGAAAAATCCAAGATATTGTGCAGAAGGACAACCAACATTCTCTTTATCCATACCTGGACTGGATGCGGCACAACATCAGCGACATACGGGCAAGGTAAAACAAGCATTCTAAATAAAATAGGGTCGCCCGAAATACAACAAATGGCGAGTGTCATAAGCAACATACAGCTGACGAAAAACTCGTTGACGATGTTGGTGTGAAATTGTTCAAGATGATTTATGCTGGCAAAAAGGATGACACTCGGAATGGTTTGAGGAAATTCTTGGAAATGATTTTCTTGGCCAGAGGATTATTAATCCGCAAAAATTACCACCGACGGAACGGGCAGCATATTTCCATAGCCTATTAAAGAGTTCGCATGCAGGTTATGATATGGAAATCTCTGTGGGACACACATATGGACCCAGCAGAGTGGGGGTGGAAAACCCAAGGGACACAATTAGTTCCAGGCATGACAGACCTAGAAGCTGCACCCGATTCATTGCTAAAATTTGTCCGTTGCAAGTGTATGCTAGTGCATGAGTAGGACTTCTTGTGGGAATAACTCATGCGCATGCGCATGTGTTGTAGCCTGCGGTGACTGTCGTGGTGATGGCTGAACAAATTCGGAGGAAATTCTCATTGATGAAGGCGAGACTGAGAGCTGAAAGTGGAACACCAATATGACAAAACATTACTTTCTTTAAATTTTGGTCCCTATTATGACACCCATCTTGGAGTATGAAGGTCACGTTGTAACACATATGTGTGTATGAACTGTTGTTCTTTTTAGCAAAATACATCATATATTATTCTATGAGTAGTTATACCAGGTTCAATTGTCGAGTTGATAATGTTTTGTATTTTCCGACTATATACATTGTATATATTATAATATCGGGGTTTCTCTGTCATATACACAACATAACCAATACTTGTCTATAAACATGTAACTATAATGACTTTAACGTATTACGCATACCTCATAGTTAATCAATACATAGTTAGTGTTATATTTTAAGTGTTTTTATATTTTCCATTTTTTTTACCTGAAATTTCATTTTTTGGGGGTAGGGTTAATTTTTTAAGATATTCTTGCTCTATTATCAATTAAATTATACATGTTTCATACTTTTGTATTGAGGATATGTATGTGCACATTTTAATACCATTTGCGATACATTCGATTATCCAATTTCCAAAAAAATATGCAAATTACTTGGAGATAATTTTGAAAAAGAAACACTTTTTTGCGCAAGTGAATGATTTTTTATTTTCGTAAAAAAAAATAAAAATAGGGCCGAAATTTTCGTCAATATTGACTAATATATAAAGGGTAATATAGACTGGGGTAATACTAGTAACAATTATAGTTATCTGTCAATGTCATCTTGGTACCCACTGTTTTACAATTTATTGCTAATTTGAAAATCAACACAAAGGTGACAATATTTCAAAGTGATGTAGAAAAAAATGCTCAAAGCGGATTTTAGCGGATTTTGGATATGTTGTTCTGTAGATGTTCCCGCGTGCAATGACATAAAAATCGCTTCTCTACCAATTTCTTCTAGGTCCAACCCTTCTCCGGCTATACTAATAACACCACAGATCTCTAGTAATTTCCGAAAACACGTTTTTTATAAACCCGACTGTTTCATAACAACCGCGAACTGTGGTGTTTGCTAATTTGCATAATTGTTCTCTTTAATTTGCAATTAAAGCACGCTATGTATAAATGGTGTTCCTACTGGACCTATCTATATCGACCATAATATTCTTTATTTCTCCAAATTGAATTTTCTTTCGGCTATACATTCCTACGACTTCACAGGAATACCCTTATGTTGCTTAACAGTCTGTAACAGTTGTCAATTTCTTTTGGCACCACTACAACGTGTTAGTTTCACATTTTAGCGTTCTCGAAATTAACATAAACCGAACATTTCGCGCATGTCTACTCTACTTCGAAGTTGCTTTACTCCTCCTTCCGTGAACCGATTCTCACCATGCGACCAGCAAACTAACCGGACAATAGCTCCGCAAATAGTGGGTTTATCAATTGCTACAAAATGTGAACGTTTTATTTTCTAAAAAGCGAGGATTCCAACATAAAATTAAGCTGGATTAATGAATATACGCGCGTACTTAGGCATGCCATTAAGAAGCGAATGTTGTGAGCCAAGAGAGTGCGTGAAGTAAGAAAGATATGTGTGATCGAGAGGAATGGCATATATGTATACACATATAAATGTCATTGACTATTTTGTATTTGACATTCCTCACTGTGACATTTAACAAAAAAAAAGTAAAAAAGAAGGTTCGTGTGTTACGTTGTCCGTATATTTACTTTGTCATATAACAAAACAGCTGTCACCCTTGTTTTCGTGAGACACGGGGATTTGTCGCCGCTCTCGACCTGGAATGTTACCCTCGGGCCTGGCGGCCCTCGGGTGACATTCCATGTCTCGAGCGGGCGACAAATCCCCGTGTCTCACTCAATCGCGGGCGACAACTATATATTAGTAGTGAAACGTGGCGGACAAAATGGCTACCAGGAGATAATCGTGGTCACCAAAAAACATTGTTTGACGTTTTTTATTCAATATTTCTATTTTAACCTGTTATAAGGAATCGGAGTGTGCATAATGAGAATTAAAAAAAGAATTAAGAATGGTGCACCTGAACCTTTTTTTTTTAGACATTTAAAAGTTAATTCAGGCATTTATATTTGATGTAATATCCTCCTATGAGAACTTCAAGAGATGTTCCTTGGGGCAAAATTATGACATTGCGCCAGTGGAATTAATAAGCAAGTGGCAGATAACAGGGAAAACCGTTAATGAGGGAGTTTCATAAGCCGTTGTCCATAATATAGATCTCTTTGTGGAATCTGAAACAACGGATTTATTTTGACAAACGGATGTACATATAGATTCTAGAATTTCGATGGTTGATTGGTACATGTTGCATTGCTAAAATACAAATCATTTTATCCGTAATCGGCAAATTAATCTTTTTCAATGGCATGGTAAATTATAGACCACATGTTCGTTATTCAACACAAATACGATTTGACTGGCCCCTTTTTGTTCTTTACATAATCATACGTTAACGACCTCGACACAACTATACATTCCCTGATACCCACATGCATGTCGACGATACCTGTCTATTAAGTATTCAGCAGTCATACGTGTGCTTTTCGGGGATCTTGATATAATGTTTGACTTGTCGAAATGGATGGTGTCGTCAATGAAGAAACATTTAAATTTATATAAATGGTTTTCTCTCTCACTTCTTCGAATGATTTTCTCGATCTTTAACTTGACAACCGAAAAACAGAACAAGTGTATGTCCATAAACATCTCGTAATATCTTTACAATCGAATTTTAACTGGGACAAGCAGGTCGCTGATATTTGTACCCGAGTAGCCATTATGGTACAGCTAATTCCAAATGAACCGATAGACCCTTGAACTTTTGTTAAAAACTTAATTATTACTCCCATTAATGAAATACTGCGTTGTGTCTTATATCTTATCTATCATATCTCGATAAATGATTACCCCATTCAGTTGGCGAATCTAGTCATTATCCCACCAGGAACCCGCTGATATATACCAATTATTTCATGATTACCATTCGATTCAAATCCAGGTCCATTCCCAGTGATTGGTGAATGTAACAAATCATAAAACTTCTGTTGACGATAAAACATTTCGAACCCAGAATATCCCGAACCAGCCCGGGACGAAATATATATATGTACAAGAATGTCCCTAACAATGGAAAGATTCTAAAACCCGCCTATATTTGTGTGAAGTTATTGGCGGTACGATGTCAGGTCTGTGTGCCATGTTATTGGGGGCATTTCAATTCTGGTAAGGTAGGGGTTAATAGCATTACTTCGGTGTGGTCGCGCCCCCGTCCGTATATGGGAGGGTTTCCAGGAGACCCAAGCACGGTTTTGGCTACTAAAACCACCCCGAGACACCACAAGTCCGGTCCGGTCTGTTCCAGTATGTTAACTTCGTTGACGGAAATATATTAGGCGTAACGGCATTTGGATGGTTAATTGCCACGCTTTGTTGGCCGATTCGCCCTTGTTTTTCGTGCATATCGTCGATGATAGTTTCCCTACAGATAAGTTTGGAATTCTTGGCGGTACGAGGGTCACGGGAGATCCATGCTGTGTGTCATGTTATTGTGAGCATAACATTGCACTTCTGGAAAGTTAGGGGTTAATTAATAGCGCCCCATGAGTGCCGCTATGGCCTCCGTCATTGCATGGGCAGGTTTTCCCTCTAGATACTCCCAGCTATCACATGGGCTGTCCGGTCCGGTCCGGGCTGTGTTTAGTCACACCCCATCATATCATAACTCGTACAGGCCACCAAATAATGAACATTTTGGACTGCAGACTTCGCAACAATTTCAGTCATCTAAATTTTGACAAATTTGAACATTATATCGCTGCTCACCCAGAGTATGCCTATGGTATCTATGCATGTGGTAATCCATGTAAAGATTCAAACCATTATTTTTTCCCATTGTCCTACGTATAATGAATCCAGAGCGCGTATACGTGGACAATATTTGACAAGAAAACCCGCGAAAACAATACAAAATCACATTTAATGTTTTAAGTTATTCCCTTCATAAAAAGAATCTTCGTGATAATGAACCCTCTCAATACTTTATAATATAGAATTAACCTTAAAATAACAAAAACCTTCGGAATAGAGAACCTTCGGAATAGCGAACCTTCGGAATAGTGAACCTTCGGAATAGCGAACATTTAGAGAACCTTCGGAATAGTGGACCTTCGGGATAGCGAACCTTCGGAATAGAGACATGCCCCCAATATTCATATTATATGCCCAGAGTTCAAAGGTATGGGCCCATAAATTTATAAATTTGGCCCTTAAAATATTGAACCCCAAATTGGAGCCCGCACAGAACAGAACTTAAGTTAACTGTACCTGTGTCATGTCCCAATGCAGGAGGGTCCATATATACAACAACATTCATATTATATGCCAAGAATTCAAAGGTATGGGCCCACGTAATGACATTAAATCTCAAGAAAACCCGCGAGAACAAAACAAAATCACATTTACTTAGTAATGTTTTAAGTTATTTCCGTCATAAAAAGAATCTTCGTGATAATGAACCCTCTCAATACTTTAGAATATAGAATTAACCTTAAAATAACAAAAACCTTCGGAATAGAGAACCTTCGGAATAGCGAACATTCGGAAAAGTGAACCTTCGAAATAACAAATATTCAGAATAGAGAACTTTCGGAATAGTGGACCTTCGGGATAGCGAACTTTCGGAATAGAGACATGTCCCCCAATTACACCGGTGGCGTAAACACATGTGCTAATCTGTGTCGGACTATCGTGACTCTATCGGTACGGTTTACTCAAGTACAAAATACCTAATAACCCATAATGCATTCGCCGATTGGTCCACGCGTAAATAAAATTACCAAAAACATCTTACACCTGGGGCGTAAATGAGCGAGTGTCTCAGTCACTGATATCTTCTTATCTTTGGTATCCCGTGCTACAACGATAACCTGAATGGGCGTTTTGTTGGCCATAACAGCCAGTGTTGCCTGTGTTAAATTATTTAAAAAAACTGGGAAAGTTCACAAAAATGTGAACAATTTTGATAGACAACAGGATTTTGTATTCAGTGAAGGCCAACTCTGTGTTATTGGTTACAGGAACATAGACCGATTTCTCTCCCGTGAGTTCTGTCATCTGCGCTTACAAGACATTTTTTTTCAAATTGTTACAATAACTTTTTTCCTATTTAAATTATTTCTCAGCTCTAAAATAGCTCTATCAGGTGGAAGAAGCTCATTTACTGACATTCGCTCTGTCATGGTCTGTTTTTGGGTTGAAAAATTGTCAATTTGAGTACAAAAAATGGGTAAAATTGAGCGTTTTGTGTGTGCAAACTAAGGGGCACAACTCAATGACACGTTTTACAAAGAAGGTAAAGAAATTAAAATATGCATGATGGGACCTATGTCAAAGATAATGGATCAGCATAGATTTGGATTACAGTATCCCCTCCCAGGTTGGCAAAAATTGCTGGAAATAGTGTATTGCTACCTCACAATCTGTTTTGCATATTTCTCATAACTTTCACATCGCTATGTCTTTCGCCATTCTGCCTGAAACTGCGTTCAAAGCGACACCACCCTGTAAAATATCTCTGACTGGAGGACGGTGCTCATCGTGCATTGTGTGTCAACTGACATCGAGGACACTCGGGCACTGTTCTCCAAAGGAACCCAGCACACCATTATTTTTCCAGCTTCCGCGGTAACAATACCATCTTCATATTCACTATATAGGAGAGAGGGGCTCCCACAAATTTCATACGCCTTGTGCCCCGATCCCGTGCCCGTGCCTCCACATTGCTGATTGTAATCTTAAGCTGTTATGTAATCTTAATCTATGTATACTACCGTCACAATACACATGTGCAACTTCATTCCACACAAATACCATAGGAAGTTCACTGCAAAAATTCAGATTATATGCGCGAGAGTATCAGCCGTTAATATAAAGTCATTGTTGGTGAACAATGTATACTGCTAGAAGACGCCACGAAAACAATAGATGACATCCCGGCCTTAGTTACATTGTGACATGTCGTAGTTGTATGCAACACTATTATGTATAATTATATATACATGTATGCGCAGGACGCTATAGGAAGGAACGTAAACGCGGATTCATTTTGTGGTACAATTGTTCACCTAATGCGCATAAGATTGTCCACTTATAAATGGACAATCGGTACCTAAAATGGTCGTTAATAAATGGACAATCCGACCACGCGTGGCACGCGAGCTTGGGATTGTCCACTAAATCAGACATATATAGATAATCGTGCATGTTAGCTTCATATTAAATCTGAAGGGTAATAACTCTATAAAGAATGTACCTTTACTAAATGACGGAGATTTGTGTGAGAAATTTGCAACACCACAACAGATAAACTTTTGTGAAATATAAGTCTAATTCTTCCTTTGGGTGGGTGCGCTTGGGGGAGGTTTGGGGTACCGAAGGGTTTTACATACAAGTTATGACCACTTACCTCACGGTTACATCTCCATAAAAATAGTCCACATGACAATTAATCCTTATATACATTTAGCGAAAAAGCCACTTTTGTAAATGTATTTAAATCGAAAAGTGTATCGTGACAAGATCAGCCCAAAATACCCAATAGCACCCTTGGCAAAAGCTAATAGGAACAATTTCTCTTCGTATTGAAACACGATGATGTATTAAGTCAATCCTGCGCGAGTCCAAATGCGCCCAAAATATTACGCGTTCGTCTTTCCAAACCCAATGACGTATCGATGGTGTTATGAGCTTGGTGTTATGAGGCGTTGCGCATTCACCGAGAAATAACTGCAACTAGCCACGTGGGCGCCGACCAATCAGAATGCTGGATTTAGTGATGACAACACTTTGTGTGTAAATATATAGAGTTATTGCCCTTCATATTAAATATGAAGCTAACATGCAGGATTAGCAAAACATGTCTTCATTTAGTGGACAATCCCAAGCTCGCGTGCCACGCGTGGTTGGATTGTCCATTTATTAATGACCATTTTAAGTACCGATTGTCCATTTATAAGTGGACAATCCTTGAAGAATTGCCTGCAATTGTTCGGTCACAAATCCTAATTTACAAACCACAATTCCATAACGACTAACGACAGCATCGTGCACTCTTTTGAAGTGCTTCGGAATGCTTTCAGTAGCTGGTGAGTTATAGCATCGCTGATATTCGTCGACTGTCGTCAATGTCATATACATGGGTATTTATATGCCAAGATAATGTTCAAGACAAATCATCATATATGTTAAGACATTGTTCCGATCATAATAGTGGTATTTCGAAAAATTCTCCCATCTGTCCGATATAGAAATCAACACGGAACGATCTACACGGGGTCTCAGCTGCCACGTGAGAAGTGGTTCGCATTCAGTTTTGGACACGGGGCGCATTCGTCAATGTCACGGTGCGCGCCTGCAATTTGACAACAAAAAGACGACATGTTGCAGAAAATGGTAAGTATCTCTATCGTTATCAAGGATATAATATATGTGTGAGCGTTCACCGATAGTTGTTGCTATATATAACAATACAAACCATTCACTGGACCAATGTTCGTCGGCCAAACTTCGAAATATCGAACCGATCAGTAGGATTTGGTAGCTATATTCCCAGTGTCTGTTTTTCAATGCTATTTTTACTACAAAAGCACACTTTATTAGCTGATGTTTCCTAATATTTCAAAGAGACGAGTTCTGCCTGTCTTAACGCGATATGAAATGTCAAATCAAAGGAATCGCACCATGTGCGTCTTTTAGTTGCAAGTCAAGCATGCCCCAGTGCGCATTTTCTGATGCTAAGGTTCGCATTCTGCAAACTTTGATAGGCGCCAGTGCGCCTTTTGAATAGCTCTAGCAGCCGAAATGGGGTAACACGCATCGGAATCATGTGGAATGTTTAAAAATGAGCCATACCTGAGTAATATATATATATTCCGAACAATTGTGGACACATTTGTTCCTAAGCGGATACTTTATGACACTTTATACTTTTATTATTCGTATATATATTACTAGAGGGTGACCCGACTTCGTCCGGGCTTTGACCTTGAATTGACCATTTTGAAGGTCAATGTCAGGTGGGGTCAAACACCAACACCCCAAAAATGGTGGAAATCGGCCCAGCGGATACCGGGAAATCGGCCCAGCGGATACCGAGATACCCTATGCATCAAATTTCGTCCGTAAAAATCCGCCAGTTTAACCCGATTTGATTTCCACTCAAGTATATAAACGCGCCTCATATACACACGCTCATTAATTATCAAGTTTCAACGTAAAGATAAATTACCATCGGTGTCCGAGATATCGCCAAGACGTCTAAATCAGTCAAATGCATCGGCCGGTTAAGCGTTAACGTGATCTAACGTTATGACCTCTAACGACGTCATAGAAGTTACGCATTGTTTTTATCCTGATGGAAGATAGTACCACTTCTTCTTGATAATTGAGGCAGATAACTAAAACGGATACATACGCATTATATATCGTTGGAAAGAGGAAACACGAAAGATTCTCACAGTGTCATTATTATGACTGGCATTTTATTATTCGCGCTGTTTCGAATCGATTTGTAAGCACCGAACTCAAATGAAAGTCCCGTAACACAGCGTAAAAACAGATTTGACCTCGGCACGTGAAAAGTTGACATCGGATCTGAAAATCAATAGGCCCATGTTCGTTCCCGGGTCGAATTACGTGTCCGTACCAAGTTTGGTCGAAATCGGTCCAGCCGTGTTCGAGTCCATCGCGAACACACACACACACACACACACACACCCTCACACAAACACACAGATCTACCAAAATATATAATAGACTAGAAGGTGACCCGACTTCGTCCGGGCTTTGACCTTGAATTGTCCATTTTGAAGGTCAAGGTCAAGTGGGGTAACGATTTGACCAGTCCAAAACACTGCCCGGACAAAAGTACCCGACAAACGTGCCCGTCGAAATCCATCCGGTTTTACCCGATTTGACCTTGAATTGATCATTTTGAAGGTCAAGGTCTGGTCGGGGTCACGATTGGACCCGTCCAAAACAATCGGTGAACAAAAGTAACCCAACCTATCAAATTTCGTCGAAATCCCATCAAAATTGGCGATTTGACCTTGAAGTTACCCGATTTCAAGGTCAAGGTCACGTCGCACGGGCAAATGAATATGTTTATGAGACTCGCCATAAGAAAGTACCCCCACATACCAAGTTTCATCGAAATCCCGTGATATTCGCGCGTTTGACCTTGAAATGACCCGATTTCAAGGTCAAGGTGACGTCGCACGGACAAATTAATATGCCTATGTTCGTCCCCGGCCGAAAATACCCCCACATACCAAGTTTCATCGAAATCGGTTGGGACGTTTTCGAGTTCATCGCGAACACACACACAGACACACAGACACACAGACACACAGACAGACAGATCTTCTAAAATATATAATAGATAGCTCTTGTATATATGCCGAGTTTATGAATATTTTGATACTCCCGTTTGAAAAAATCGGTCGTATGATGTAAATGGGTTGTCCGTCCGTCCGCCCGTCCGCTTTTGGTTTCCGGGTGATAACTTTAGATTGAATCGAGTGAACTGAACCAAATTTGGTATACATGTCAAGTTCAAATATAGGTTCTGTCTACATCCCCACTCTACTTCAGAAACGGGCGTATTATGCCACGCCCCGACGGTCTGCTCTTGTTGGCACATGTATTGGTATATAATGTGATCTCAAGTCTCTTTGTGTCCAGAATATAACCATAATTATGGCGCGTGTGGTTAGAACATTGTTTTAGAAGTTTCATGCATGGACCAACATGAATGGGAAGACCAGTAAGGGGTAATAACTTGTGTTTTCTTGAGTTGTGTATTAAGCATATTTCGAGTTATGTAGTTTTACAATTTAGTTATATGCACGTTCCTGTGGGTAATGTTAAACTATTTTTAGCTTGTTAAAATGACACATACCTCTCATATACCAATTCCCTGTATTATTGTATTTTTCAGAGCAATTTCAGGTGCTCCTATTGCCAACACTAGAGCGAATCTTCAGATGGGGCTTTGGACTATGCATTTTCTTCTCACCAATCCGAAGATTTTTTTTTTTTTTCAATAAAAAAGGATAGCCCTGCCAAACATGAAAAGGTTAAATACAGAACAATTCGATTTGGCACTACACCAAGGGGCATGACTCCAGCATTTGTGGTGTTACTGGTACTGTACCACAACTAGCAAGTGGAAATATGTCGAAATGCATGTGTTTACTGCTGCAAAATATGCAGTTAAATGTCAAGGCATCGGATCGGAACTGGGGCATTTGATCGGATGCGAACACAACTGATAGCATGCTATCAGAGGGGCACCGCAGCATTTTCGACTCATTTCAAAAGCCGATTGTGACTTAGACGTGAAATATGACCACGATGGGTGGTTTGAGAGTGAGGAGTTATCGAAGAAACTGGCCGTACAATCGAAAAAACACACGCGGTTGGTGTGTATTAAATGTAATTAGTCGGACAAGTTTCCATTGAAAATGCATTGAGTGGTCGCTGTCTTGAACATATGACAACAAGTACACAGTTTTCAGCTAAAATATCATTGGATCGATACCATTGAGTCATTTGAAAAATAACCATAGCATCAAATGTAGATTAGTCTCACCTTCGTCTGTCCAAAATGCGACTTATCTGCGATGACCTATTTTCTCGATCTGAAACGAACCGTGACATTGGCGAATGCGCGCCGTGTCCAAAATCGAATGCGAACCACTTCTCACGTGACAGCTGAGACCCCGTGATCTAGGTGACTCAAAAGTTTTCTATCTAGTGTTTGTTTTACAGTATAAGAACCAGCTCAACCAATATCTCAGCCGGAAGTCAGCATAGTGTTTGACCTGGACAAAATTTGTACAGAAATGATTTTATCATTTTTAGAATCAGTACACAATTCCGATATATATATATAAAATCAAATATATATAAAAAAAACCTCTACGAGATATATGCGCGCCGTTTCAAAATCGAGAGCATATTCTGGGGGTATCCGATATCGGCAAATTCAGGGATCATCATGAAGGGTAATTTTAGGTATCGGGCGTATTTCGTGATAGTTTTGGAGAAAAACTGGCTTCAAATGATTTAATCAGGAGGCAGGTCAGAGAAAAGGTGGCTAGAACAATGTTTGCTAAACATTTTTAGTACCATATGCCAACAATGTTAATAATGTGCTACGGTATACCCCGATAAATAAAATCATTGTTGGCAATTTTCTTGTTACCTCTGTCAAGGTCAATGGTCAAGGTCAAATTAGATATGCCAAATTTGCCTAAATTGGACTAAAAACCATTTTTTATAAAATTTTCGAGTGAAAGGGCTTAGACCGCCAGAAACTTTGTATCCACAATAAAGGTTCCCTCCCCATTCCTCTCATGTTGATTAGGTTGTCAAATATGTTGCCCATAACAACAGTTGCTATGCAATTAAATTACCCTAGCAACGAGACCAAATTCTAACTTTAATCATTTTATTTTTATGCCAAATATACCAAACTTTGCATATTGTTCACAATTTAATTGTTACTTGGCATATGTGCTTCAAAAAATATATATATTGACGAATACATTCTCTCCTCCTCTCTTAGTTATATACCTTGGACTAAGAACTGTTCTGTTGCATTTTCCCTATTTTTACAATTATTTTCGTGAAAACACGTGAACTCTAAATAACTTTCAAAACCGCGGACAAGTTATTTTATTCAACAACTCGGAAACATGAATACACGCATGCATGCATATAATGGAATATTCATAATGTTTAAACTAATATAAATTAACCCGAACTATGAACCACAAGGGCTTGTAACTTGGCTCCCTCCCATTTGGGATGTCAAAGATGCGGATGATATACAGGTACTTCGCATTTTGACCGTTTCTGCTTGAAAATATCCCAGTCCATATCCCATTTTCATCCCCTCGGGGTGGTACCACCGGGGGTGATGGGTGGGGGTCGGGCTGCGTGTGCAAGGGAGAAACGTGTATGTTTGTACGAACATGACATTTGGAACTTATTCCCTATTCCTTATTCTCAAAAATGTTTCTTTCGGCTGATTTGACGGCATGGGTGGGTGGCCCGCCCCAAATAACCCATATAAACACCCCAATTTCTGGTTAACCTATCGTTTCGCGTACCACAGCCACACTATCAAATGTTTTGCACTCTGCGAAATTTGAATTCGGTGACCTCTATATACAGCAAATGAGTTCAGCTTCATGCCCGATCGCGATTCAATTAGAAATTAATTTCCATCATATTGATATATGACATAGCCCCATACTCCAAGTATTCGTCATATTGGTGCGATTTTTTTTACCCAGATACACCTAAACAGAATCCGTCGAAAACGCGCATGGTTACTGCCAGAAAAATGTCAGATTTCATATTTTGCACACAGATCTCGCGGAGGATTTTTTATGTGGTGTGAAAAGGTCCTCGCAAACCATGAACATAATTTCAATTTTGTACAGATTTTGTCTTGGTTAGGCCAAATTTCTCGTATTTTGACTGGACTTTAAGTTAACATGGTTGTAATGTGTTTATTTTGAAGAAATAAAAAAATAAATCAAAAAGTTATATTGAAAAGTCTAATATTGTTACACTAGAGTAATCGGATGGCTCCATAACAACGGTTGTCTGGGAAATTTAAGCCAGATAAAATGTCGTCACGAACTATCCATATTTTCTGAAATTCCAGCAGAATATATATTGGATGGAATAGACAGGCCGAGAAAAATTTCGTAACGCGCTTGCCATGTTGCATCATTTATGATTATTATAAAACAAGATAACTGTATAGATACGCACAAATAGCCAGTATATAGCTGATCTCCACCAGCGCTATCCATTAATTCACTGGCCTATTACCGCATTTTGGTATGCTCGAAAGTGCCATATGTATCAGTCATTGATTAGTCTTTTGTCAAGCCAAATTGTATGTTTGAATAAACAAAATGTACACAAATTCAACCACAGTCTGGATACACACACATTTTCGCACAAATGGCTATAATTTTATCCGTCATTTTGAATTTACTCATAATATAAAAGATAAAGTTGTCAATGGGTATACAGCTTGATACATGCCAAACCCACATAGATAACAACTTAGCAGTTTTCCTCGCAGTTACTGGGCAACAACAATGTACAATAGCTTAACATGGGAGAAAAACAAGCGTTTTCACCAAAATGGTTGCCATGACAATTTTCATGGCAATTTTCCAGCTTGGCATGATATCCAAAATTACTTATTTTCATGTGTTGTACATGTGTGCCAAAATTGGCACTTTTACCATAACATACTCGAATTTTCAGGATGTAGTTTCTGGAGGTGGTATATTGTCATCATCACCATCATCATAGTTCCACAATATACAGTCGAATATGGTAACAAATTATCGTGACGTAACAAAATATATCATGGAATTCAGTGACTCAGACTCTAACTTTATAGCGGCCAATATGAGCTATCTGGTTAGATCAGGAAATCAGACAAAATTATCCAGAAAACATATACATGTCAGATATTGTACCAAAGTTGAGTAGTAGATTGGGTGTTTGTAAATTAACATGGTGCGAATTATATGTTTATTGTTCATAATTATGTCTTTGAAAGAATTCAATTTGAACCCAACCATTTTAGAGATGTTCAATTAAAATGTAGTTACTTTGACCACAATGTTTTCATCCCAGCCATACATATGTATACTTCCGACGCCCAATTCATTTAATACATAACCCAAAGTCAAGTTCATTAGTCGAAACTACACAGGTGCCATTGATCAAACATGGTTTGTATACACTCATTTCGTGAGTGTTCCATTTTCATCACCCATCCTTTCGGTTAAATATAACAGATAAGTACACAGTACCTGGACAACAGTCGCGACTCAGTGCGATAATGCATGCTATCCCACAAACCATGGATGTCTTACGAAACGTGAGAATATAAACCTGTATCACTACAAAAACATTGTGGAATGATGGTATACCTAATATAACAAATATTATTCTGAATACTCTATAGGCGGGTTTGTGAGTTCGTTTTGAACTACATGTATATTCGAAAATGGCGTTACCTATATATTCACTCACCTAATGTTATCTCAAACTCTTTTCTTGTCACACTCAGATGTATGGTGTTACGTACTGTTTTCATCTTGTCTCTCAGTGAGTGAAGTTCCTTCTGGGAGTTTATCACGTGAGTCTTATATTCGTCTACTGTGTCAGACACCGCTGACACAACCGACAAAAGGTCATCAATCGGATAATGCTCTATATCAACGTTCACATATTTGGGAGCCATTAGGATCTCAGAATATTCACTAATTTCAGATGTGAATGAAATCAGGTCAAACTTGTCTTCGTCTTGTTTTATTTCCATCGGCTGGTCCAGGTTATTATGTTCACCTTGCGTGTCAATGTCGTGTGAGCTAACTTTTACGGGATTGGACACATTTTTAGACTGTTCCGTTGAGATGTTACTGTCGTCGGTATGATGGTTCGGTTTCGTCTTGGTCTCCTGTTCAACGGCTGACACTAGACTGTCCAGTGACGATACGCTGCTCCTGTTCTGTCGTTGTTTTTCTGCCCGCGATCCCTGGGACCGTTTGCTGCTATCACTCGACCTAACCCGCTGAGAATCATCATCCTTCCCTTTCTTTGTAACTTTAGAGAACTTGGGTGACATTTTCTTCGTATCGATCGCTCTATGGGCGTGAGTCCCTGACATTTTTGCAATCTAGCTATAGCTCTAGGGTCAACTCTATGTATCTCGGCGTGATATTACATCATGATTCAAAACTCTAGTCCTGTATATAAAGAAAGTTTTCTTTTAAGCAACAAAACAACTAGAAACATCCGAACAATGCCGAAACCAATCGTATTCAACTTCCGTCAGAAAGAGAGGTATGTGACTTAAGCACTGGCAGACATTTAGATCAAACCCGATATCTCTGTCTATTGTTGTTTGGCGCGCTATCGGCCTTATTGATAGATTGAGTTTATAGGCGCCCATTGATATCATTAAATCGAACCACCAAAGGGGTGTTCCGGGTATGTCTATTTGCATTGTATTATAGCACGTTCAATCCTGTGTGCAAATCAACCTAACCTACTAAGTGTTTATTGGCGCCGAGGAACTTTGTGGCTTCGTGCGATAATTTTTACAGACGTATACGATCATGCTATTGCCTTATTGTTGGTCGGCTTGGTTATGAGACCTCTGGATGCACAAGAATTTTAAATACAATGGGAACCGATGTGAATATTCCGAGAAGTGTAACTCGTCCGTGCATGCATATTGGTGTAACTGTATTTGTTTTAAATTACTGATGTTCATTTAAAAAAAATGATTATAACAGGTCGTTTCATTGCACATTTAGGCGACACGCACTCCCAGTCCTCCTGCATACAATCGTGGGTGCTATTTCTAATGCAATTGTAATTACACATGTAGTTGTTAGTTCCCAGTAATCATAATGAATACACCGGCGGGCTGTTATAATTAGAAGCACACGATGACCAAATCCACGGGACATCCTTACACTGTATTTCAGTGACTGAAATAAAAACGGTTTTGTTCTATACTTACCTACTTATCACATACACTTCCTTAATATATTTAAATACAAACATGTGTCAGGCTTCCTAGACCGGCCACAGATGAGGGTAGTGTCACACGAAAGGGTAGAAATTTTGACGCTATCTCCAATTATCCTTGTCCCATGGGGGTTCCAAAACACTGAGGTATCCAGGGCGGAGCAGGTGGAAAATATATTTTTTGACCTTTTTGGTGTTTTTGACCTGCAAATTTCAGTATAATCAGGAAAACCAATAAAATAAGACAAATGTTGAATCAAATATACTTGAATATTAGATATTTATTCTATCTGGGTTGCTTAACATTTTTGATGTGCGAAAAGTTATATTATCCAACAAATTTTGTGAAAAATTTACAAAATTCACAAAAAAAAGCATGAATTGCAGTGCTTTTAAAAAAAAAAATCCAGAAGATTTCCTATAAAATTTTCATTTTTCGGTATAAAGCTCTCATTGGTGCATCACAATTTTCAGCATTATATACCTGATTTATTAATATCAACATCACAAGCAATGATATCCAACAATCCGAGATATTTCAAAAAACTTAACCCACCCCCCCCTAACTGATTTTCTATCTGAAAATACCTGTCAGAATAGCCCGTTTTCGTTTTGTTTTGTTAACCAATTCAGAGTCTTATCATATATCATGGAATTTGCATGTATCTGAGGAGGTTTATGTTATGGTAGAGTCTAGTTTGTTTAAATATTTGATTTTTTTGGGGTAAATTGGCTAAAATTTGTATTATATTTAAGTGAAATTTTTTTGAAAAATTCCCATGACTTTGTCAGTTTTATGGATACAGCTGCACAACATGCACAACAATAAGCATAAATTCTTCCCCAGTATCAGACATGAAATGCTATAATCATGTACCAGACCAGAATTGAGAAATAAAGTAAAACTTAACCCTACCCCAAGATAGTGTTCTCAATGCTTTCAATTTTATGCTCGAAAGGTCGTTCATACTAGTTGATAACATTCATATAATAAATTGCAATAGTTCTGCCCACGGATTATGTAATTTCATCTTCCCTGGCACTGTCAATTTCATCAAATGTGATTGTATCAGTCAATAGAATTTTTGTGCAACATCTTACGGGAAGAATGGTTCAAACAACTCAGGCTGCCTATCGGCCGTCCATCCATGAAGTGCTACACCGGGAGTGGTTGATTTGGCAACGGTTGCAAGTATCCACTGTTTTGCTATCATGTTGGCTAGTTTTGCGTGTAGAATTAAAGAGTCCTCACATGGTGGAAGTGCAGAAAGATCAACTACCTTTTGCTGATTCTCGAACTTCTTTTGGAACTTTACCCACCTAACTTAATTAACTTTTCTCGAATGTGGACCATACATGTATAACGCACATGTTAACTCCTTGATTGTATCAAGCGTGTCACAGTCCAAAACCCAATTTATTCCTAAATAAGCCGTGACTTCCATATATCTTGATGGTCTTTCCAGCAACTTCCAGTAGTGTTTTTTCCCTTTTTGGAACAACGATGAAAGGTAAGTATTACCTGTGAAGGAATGGAACCCAACAACTGCATTCTTCTGTATATTTGGCTGCCAAAATGTGGATAGATATGGTATATATTGACCCAGCGTGTCCCGCAATCGCTTACAAATTGTGGTTGATGTATAAAGTTGGCTATTCTGCCTTCTATACATTGAATACTAACAGGTCTGATGCACCTTAGTTAATTTTTACTAATGTCACCACTGACATTACCAGAAATATTGGATTTTTCTCTCACAAACTTGACATAAATAACGCCACAAAAAATTTAATGTAAAATGCAACTATGTTTGGTATGAAAGATGTTTATTGTTTTGGTCTACCTTAAATGTGTCACACTAATGTGTTTACAAACTAAATTACTCAAAATGGCAACAATTTTTTACATATATCCCGAACATTATTCTCTGCGTTTCCGAAACTGTAGCAAATTATGACTCACTTGGTTATTGTACATGTTAGCTAATCAACTGACAACTAAATATTCTGTTCTGGTTGTCCCATTTCCTTATGGGGTATAAACATTAATTTTAAAGTTGCCTTATTTGTTTTTTTCCCCGAAAACCTCTTTTTGGATACTGGCTATATATTTTTTAATAAATGGGCAGAACTTTGAAATGGAACTGAAATGAATCATAATTTGTGGCTATTAGGATAAAAATTGATCAACATGATACAGGCTGGATGTCAATATGGCAACAGGGAGTTACCGTGTGGTCACAGGTGAGGTGAATATGTAATAAAGGGAGTTATTTTATGGTCATGAATGCTGTGAATAGGTGTACATGGTTAGCTATATGGTCATGCATGGGGTGGCTATGGTGAGATTTATATGTATGCAAGGAGTGAGAGTATGGTCATGTGTGAGGTGAATATATATACAGGGAGTAACTGTATGGTTGTATGGTTATGATTACCCAGTACAGGTGTACACAAGGTGGCTCAATGGGCATTGCTGTGGTTTACATATATGTAAATAACGAGAGTACCTACATGGTCATATGTGTGTTTATGTATATATGGGGTGACTGTATGTTCATGGGTGAGATGTACAGATGTAACTTGTGTGGCTGTAGTGTCATAGATAGGTGTATATGTATACATGTGTTGTCTGTGTGATCATTGGTGGTTGAATGGATAAATAGATGTGCAGCTATGTGTAATGCGTATAGGTGTACATGGAATGGCAGTAGTCATAATGTGTATATGTGTACCTGATGTATGCTGATTGGTAATTGACGAGTGTGTGGATGGTCATATGTGGATGTAGATGCATATGTCGAGTGGCTATATGACTATTGACGTGGCAAATATATATATACTAGCAGGGTTACCCGGCGTAGCCCAGGTTAATGTATGCTGTGGATATTTGTTGGGAATAGAGAATGCTCTTGCTTAAAGTGTTATACGTTTTCTCATAAATTGTATATTCAAATAGCATCACAAAGCATGATTATTACAGTCATGGAATATAAGTAGTGGCTCACCTTGTCAATTGTCATTCTGTTTATCGCGATTAATCCGTTCCACCAATAATGAAGTATTTATTTATTTACAACTGCGTATACATTAGACGTTATAATATGATACATGAATATCATAAACACATTAGTTCAATAAAAGATGATAATTGGGTTTTACATATTGAGATGTATCAATCAATCTAGTGGGTTGGACTAAGATATCGAGGACACTTGGCTATCATATCTCCATGAAGATACAGATGTTTCAAAGAAATTTCCAGCTGCTCCTCTGTTCATGGTGCTATATATTGGCTAAATATTCTTAGTTTAAACGAAATGTTGCTGCGCACATATATCAGCTACATGTGCCAGGCACAGAGCAAGATTTTGAGTTGTTTATGTCAGTCGATGAGTCTGTTCTAAAACCCTTGTCAGTATTGGTAGGATCCTGAAAAGTCTTGTGCTACTAACTGCATTTTCTTGTATATCAGAAGAAACTATATTTGACTGCACACTGTGACCACTATTTTTGAACAGGCCTTCCATATCTCTTGACAAATTGTAACTTTTTGTGGAAACTGTATTGAATGGAACAGACTAAATTTTGTTATTATATATATGCAATCCTATGACGGTTCGAGGTCTCTCAGTTTGCACGAATATATGTATCTCTTCAATAGAATGATAAATATACGTTTAATGCTTCTTCTAGTTATCTCTTTTTGCTAGCTCATTGTGTGAATGCCTTGATTGCCATTCCCATATAAATATGACTGTTAAGAAGATATAATTGTTCAAGTGACTTATGTGGAGCACCATGCATATGTCGGGATTGTGAAATGTGAACGCCCAACTACTTAAAATGATATGGAGATGGCCTGCTGACTGTATATAACTTATATGTGGATATCGGCGAATAGCAATCTTATCAATGATAGTGCTTATCCACTCGCCGTCCGTGACGCAAACGACACCAAATGTGATTTAATTCATGGTACATTGGTATATCATTAGAGAAAAACGTGTTTGAATTTGGTGGAATTTGGTTTATTAAATCAATTGTTGATGCAACGCTGACTCGAACAACGCCATATTGCGAAGGTGATTATGTATTCGTTTGGTGGAAATCAGCGACAAAACTATTTCACCATATTTTTTAAATCCCCCCTCCCACCAACAGCGTCATTTTATAAAATTTTAACCCGCACCATTATCTTCCTTGTAAAAAGTTACCCCTCTTAGAACGCCTTGGTGCCATCTCGATTGTACCGGGTGAAGTTATATATAGAACGCACACAGACAGACAAAAAGACAGACAGACAGCACGATTTTATTTCTTGTATCATTTGAGAAGAACGTGTCTGAATTTGATGGTAATTGGAACTAAGAATATTTTGTATCAGTTTTGGTGACCCTCCCGTCCCTATATCGGACTCAAGCTGCACACACTAAGACTCATTATAGATTAGAGATGCATATATATGAAATTGGTGAAAATTGGCGAGTATACCAATTCGTATCAAATTTAAGGTCCCCATATCTCTCACCCATAGGGCACCAATTTGGTGTATATAAACCACACGATAAGATTCCTCGTATCACGGAGAAGAATATGTCAATCTGGTGGAAATCGGCACTAAACATATAGATATAATTTGTTGTGTCCCTCTCATCTCTATACACCACTGACTCGAATGGCCCCACTTGTGACATCCTTAAACCACACGATTACACTACTGATATCATGGAGATGATATATGAAATTGGTGAAAATTGGCGAGTATACAAATTCGTATCAAATTTAAGGTCCCCATATCTCTCACCCATAGGGCACCAATTTGGTGTATATAAACCACACGATAAGATTCCTCGTATCACGGAGAAGAATATGTCAATCTGGTGGAAATCGGCACTAAACATATAGATATAATTTGTTGTGTCCCTCTCATCTCTATACACCACTGACTCGAATGGCCCCACTTGTGACATCCTTAAACCACACGATTACACTACTGATATCATGGAGATGATTGTTTATAAGTTTGGTGATAATCGGCGACTAAACAATTTTTTTTATCAAATTTGGTGCCAATCGTCCCCCTCCTCCATCTCTCACCCAAACAGCACCACTATGGCGTCTTTAAATCACGATTAGATTTCTCGTATCATGGATAAGAACGTGTATCAATTTGGTGGAAATTGGCGCTTAAAAAAATTGTGCATCAATTTTGGTGCCCCTGTCCCTATCAATGCAACCCTGATTCGAATGAGGCCACATTTGACAGATTCCAAAAACAACAATTTGGCGTTGTTAAATCGCACAATTAGATTCCTTGTATCATGAAGAAGAATATATATCAATTTGGTGGAAATCGGCGCTAAAATTAGTTTTATCAATTTTGGTGCCCCTCTCCCCTTCCGTTCATCCCTGACTCAAACGACGCCACTTTTGACATATTAAACCACACCGTTGGATTCTTCATATCATGGGGATGATTATATGTAAGTTTCGTGGCAATCGGCGACAGAACAAAAATCTGCCCCCCCCCCCCTTCCGTGCACCCCTGATGCGAACGGCGCGACTTTTGCCATATTTAAACCACGCCATTAGATTCCTCATATTATGGGGATGATTATATATAAGTTTGGTGGCAATCGGCGACAAATTTTGTTTTTGCCCCTCCCCCTTTTCTGCCCCTGACAACAACGGCGTCACTTTAGAAAATTCTAACCCCGACCATTATCTTTCTCGTAAAAAACTACTCCTAGTAGACCTCTTTGGCATCATCTAGATGGTCCCCTGTGAATTTCTATAGAACACAGACAGACAGACAGACAGACAGACATTCGCAAATATAGATATAGAAGAAGATACAGTGAGTGACTATATGGCCAATAGTGAGGTGAATATGTTTTCAGGGAGTATCTGTATGGCCAATGGTGAGGTGAACAGGTATACAAGGAGTGACTGTATGATCATGAATGTGGTGAATATGTTTTACTGAGTATACATATTTATGGTCATGGGTAAGGTGTAGGAGTTTACCTGGTGTGCCTGCATGGCTGTATGGTCATGTGTAGGGTGTACGGGTATACATAAGTGTGGATGTATGGTTATGGAGAGATATGTGTATAAAGTGAGTGGATATATCGCCATTAGTGAGGCGCATATATGTTTACCTGGAGTGATTCTATGGTCATAGTTGGGGTATATGTATATCTTGCATGGCTATTTTGCCATGGGTTTGGTGAAAATGTATACAGTGAGTGACGTATGACCAATGGTGAGGTGAATTTGAATACAATGATTGACTGTATGATGATGAATGTGTTGAATATAGGTACACAGGGGGTGACTATATGGGCATGGGTCAAGTGTATGAGTATACCTAGTGTGTATGCATGATGACTCATGGCTGCATGGGCATGTGTGGGATGTACATGTATACACAAGTGTGGATATCTATGGTCATGGGTGAGGGGTACGTATATCAAGCGAGTGGCTATATGGCCAATGGTGAGATGCATTGCATATGTATACATGGAATGACTCTATGGTATTAAATGGATGGGGTGTATATGGCGAATAGGTATACGGAGATTGACCGTATGGCCAATGGTGAGATGAATAGGTATACAAGGATTGACTTATGGTCATGAAAATGGTGAATATGTATACAGGAGTGACTATATGGCCATGGGTCAGGTGTATGTGTACACAGCGTGAGTGACTATCTTGTCATTTGTGTGGTGTTTATGTGTATATATGGAGTGACTATGTTACTGGGTTGGTTATTCATGTGTACCGTGGGTTGCTATTGATTTCCACAATAACTCAACGACATATTAATCGATAGAGAGGTCATGTCAGAGAGTTCTCCATCTTGATGCCGTTTATGCACGTTGTAGAAAACGTTAAATGATTTCCCCCTGATAATAGCTAATCAATTTTTATGCTTATGGGCAGGTGATTCAAGTCAAATGTACAGAAGAATGCACGTATTGGGTTCCATTCCTTCACGGGTAATGATACCTTCCAAAAAGGAAGAACAAAACTTGTCTGGAAGTTACTGGAAAGACCATCAAAATATATCGAAGTCATGGCATATTTAGGAACGTATTAGGTTTTGGACAGAGACACGCATGTGCCTTATATGTTCAACGTTCGAGAAAAGTGAATCAAGCTAGGCGGATAATGTTCCCACAGAAGTTCGAGAATCAGCAGAAGCTACTTGATCATTCTACACTTCCACCATGTGAGGAAGCTTTAATTCTACACTCAAAACGAGCCAACATGGTAACAAAACAGTGGAGATTTGCAACAGTTGCCAAATAAACCACTCCCGGTGTAGCACTTCATGGATAGGCAGATAGGCAGCCTGAGTTGTTTGAACCATTCTTCCCGTAAGAAGTTGCACATAAATTCTATTGACTGATACCATCACATTTGATGAAATTGACAATGAAGATGAGATTGCATAATCAGTGGGCAGAACTATTGCAATTTATGATATGAATTCTATCCACTTAAGTATGAACAACCTTTCGAGTTTAGTATAGCATAAAATTGAGAGCATTGAGAACACTATATTGTGGTAGGGTTAAGTTTTACTTTATTTCTTAATTCTGGTCTGGTACATGATTATAGCATTTCATGTCTGATATTGGGGAAGAATGCATGCTTATTGTGGTGCATGTTATGCAGCTGTATCAATAAAACTGACAGGGTCATGGGGACTTTTCTGAAATTTTTCACTTAAAAATAATCAAACTTTTAGATAATTTACCCCCAAAAAAATCAAAAATTTAAACAAAAATAGATTCTACCATAACACGAACCTCCTGAGATACATGCTAATTCCATGATATATGATAAGGCTCTGAATTGGTAATGGAACGGAACGAAAACGGGCTATTCTGACTTGACAGGTATTTTCAGATAGAAAATCAGTTTGGGGGGGGGGGGGGGGTTGGAAATATCTCGGCTTTTTGGATATCATTGCTTGTGATGTTGATATTATTAAATCAGGTATATAATGCTGAAAAAATTTATACAGCACTGAGAGCTTTAAACCGAAAAATGGAAATTTTATAGGAACTATTCTGGAAAACTTTTTTGAAAAAGCACTGCAATTTATGCATTTTTTGGGCATTTTCGTGAATTTTTCACAAAATTTGTTGGATAATATAACTTTTTGCACATCATAAATGTTAAGCAACCCAGATAGAATAAATATCTGATATTCAAGTATATTGTATTCAACATTTGTCTTATTTTATTGGTTTTCCTGATTATACTGAAATTTGCAGGTCAAAAACACCAAAAAGGTAAAAAAAAAAGATATTTTCCACATGTTCCGCCCTGGATACTTCAGTGTTTTGGAACCCCCATGGGACAAGGATAATTGGAGATAGCGTCAAAATTTCTACCCTTTCGTGTGACACTACCCTCATCTGTGGATCGGTCTAACCGAGGTCAAAGTCATATCTAAATGCGTGTTGGGATGGGCAGGAAAACAGCCCAGACTGTGGTTATGCCCAGTCCATGCAAATTACTCTGTCTAAATACTATGTATTATTGCTATATATCAGTTTTGTTATGGCATAATCTGATGTGCTGACAAATACCATATGGCATGTCCTGTATCGAATGAATGTGTCGGTGTTGGAAACCCACAGTGTAGCGGCATCATTGAACAGTTCCTCTTATCTGTGCCATAGGCTGCCCAGTAATGAGCCCTCCAATCGCATCCATATCAATAAATCCCTTTGTTGTGATACATGTATGACTTTCACACCAGGACCAAGAATAAGATCGATCAGAGAAGAGTGCACGCTGTGTGATCAGAGTGAAATAGGGAATGAATATCACTACATATCACTTCGACCTGCCGGCTGTGACACTGGACGGCTGAACCACACGGGGAGGGGTGACCGGTCGATCAACGGTCACCCCCATCTTCTTATTCCACTTTGCCAGTCTGGCGGCGTCCCTTCTCCGTCTAGCTGGTGTCTTTTTCTTCGGAGGCCCCTTCTTCAAGTTACGGCTGGTTTCGGCGTTCCTGTCCCGGGCAGAAGATCTCTGGATACCAGCATCCACTGTCCGGAATGCAACGCAAAGAACCAAATAGCCCCTGTTAGCTTGGAGATTCCAACTAACAGTGTCCACTATCTGAGATCTTTGCATTGCAGCCAACGCGGCGTCAGGGATTATCTCCATTGTCCGTCCTAAGCCTAATCCAAAACCCAATTAAGGTTACAGTCCGCACAACTCACTCGTGCCAACGCTCTGACAGAGAGGAACTAATGCAGCCAAGCAATTCTGACTGGTTCGCTCCACTCCCTGCCAGAGAATGGTGCACTCAGGAATGTTATTTGGGGGGGGGGGGCTAACACCGGGATCTTCGAAGGGCCGAGAGGCCCTTTCCTTAACCCCTCATGTTTTATGGCTTTATCTTTTTTTGTTCTTTTTCTTCTTGGGCCTCTTCGCCGGTGGTGGTGCAAACGAAGAGGCATCCGATGGAGAGGTGTAGCTCGTGCTGCTGGTGTTGGTCTTTACTGACTTCCCTCTCCGGTACTCCAAGTTCCCATCCACTATCCGGTATTGGAGGTTAGTCGGGTCACCAGAGTCTGCTGCTGTGTATGTTATCTCATTACACAACAGCTCGATGTCGGCCTTGGTCATGATGTATTTGTGTTGTTGAGCTGCCGCAGCTTGTATTCGGCTGACCAAGGTATCTCTTAACTGATGGAGCTGTCAGGTGGTTCGCTCTCCCTGGTGGTAGAGATGGGGGACATCTGGATGTGATGGTACTCCGGTGTCCGTGGTGGCAAGCTGTCCAACTCCACCTCGAAGCTGGCGGCAGGAACAGCAGGGGTGGTTTCCTGCTCCCTTCTTCCGCTTGCCTCGACGACGACAGCAGGGACCTCCGGCAGATCAACGGAGTCCCTGCTAGCTGGTGCGATGTCGCCTGTCTCCATGCAGGTCGGTCGTCTGGGCGTCTCTCAGACAACTCCGACCTGCCGGCTGTGACCTTGGACGTCGGCTGAACCACAGGGGGGAGGGGTGACTGGCAGATCAACAGTCACCCCCATCTTCTTCTTCCATTTGGCTCGTCTGGCGGCGTCCCTTCTTTTCCTCGCAGGCGTCTTTTTCTTGGGCGGCCCCTTATTCTTCCCACCCTTCATTGAACAGGAGGCAGTCTTGGCATTAGCTTCCCGGGTCTGTGATCTCTGGATGCCAGCATATGCAGTCCGGAACTCCAGACAAAGGGTCAGGTAGCCCCTACTAGACTGGAGACTCCAGTTAGCAATGTCCACTACCCGACTCCTTTGCACTGCGGCCAACACAGCTTCAGTGATTAAGTCCATAAGCCTAATCCAAAACTGTCTCACCGGCGTTAAGCACGAGGGCAGCTGCACCCGGTGGCGCGGCCACACGACTCACCAGTGCTCAACGCTCTGACAGAGAGGAACTAATGCAGCCGAAGCAATCACAACTGGTTCGCTCCACTCCCTGCCAGAGAGAGAATGGTGCACTCTAATGGGGGACTGGCTTATATGTGAAATGAGCGGACGTCTGAGAAACCACTTCTATGTATTTGATGTTTTCTTAGGGCGAAGATGATCACTAAAACATACACTGTTTTTCAAAAACTTTTATTTGAATTAAGCATGAATATATTTACAACTGAAAAGGAAAATATATATTACAACCAGCAATAATTGGTAATGCAATGAACATATTTACATTGGTAATACATGTCATCAATAATTAATTTCACAGTATGCTTTACAAGTTTGTAAAGTGCATGTTGTGGCTAACGTTTCTGCTTCATTTCGTAATGGTTCGTATTTTCTTGTAACCGATCGAGTGCTTTTCTATCTTTTTGAAATATTCACCCTCAAAATTTAGTTGAACTCTTACATTTGTAGCATTGTCGCTTTTAAAGAAATGTAGAGCAAATATGCAGTAGATACCACACACGGCTGTACTTTGGTGTTGAAGATGCCCAACGTTAATTTTACAATCGATATAATTTCTTTGAATTTATCAGTAACTGATAATCCAATCAAAATATGTTGCAAAGTTTCCATCAAGGAAAATTACCATCCATTGTTCTCCTGATTTTTCTGATGTGTGCCTCTTTATATGTATGCTTTTACACGATGAGATTTATCGTGTAGCAACTGACATTTTGAGCACACCACACATTGACATGTAGATGGGAACGAGTCATTTTGGGGTCATTCGGCTAAAAAAAAACAAGGCCGCCAACGGCCATATTGGATTTCAAAATTCAATTCATTACAACGGGCTACAGGCCGTACCTTTTGTCTGATCTTCATGGTGTTAACAATGACATGTAGATGGGAACTAGTCATCTGTGGTAATTCGCCATAAAAACATGGCCACTAGCAGCCATCTTGGATTTTACTCTTCGCATGACTAAATTATTTGGTACGGGCTACAGGTCATACCTTTGGTCAGATCATTATGAAATTTGGCTTAGCTGTTGACATTGACATGTAGATGGGAACGAGTCATTTTGGGGGTCATCATGGCTGCCAGCGGCCATTTTGGATATCAAAATTCAATCCATTAGCACGGGCTATTTAAACATATTTTATTGTATATCAATTATATACATGGGGATTGGGACACAAGTTTTGTCAACTTATTGACGTCCCTCTCCCACACAAAATGTATAACATAACATTTAAACAAGATGACAGGATGAAATTTGTGAACATTTAAGCAGGAAAACAGATGTGAATATTTGTACACGAGTGTGCTATGAGTGGAGTTTTATTGTGTTCAGTTTTACCCTCACGTTGTGTCTAAAAAATTCTTTTCAATGATAGGTTGACACAACAGAGAAAAAGATATGATCGAAGTTACCCAAAACGTTTAGTTGCAGTAATATAGGACTGAGTAATATGAAATAGCAATATATTTCTTCTGTGGTCATTTTCAGAAATTCCACAGAGAAGATGCTTAATATTTTCTATTTTTTAGTGATTATATGAAAGTTATTTGCTTCAAGTTTGTGGTAAAATATTCTTCTCTGGTTGGTGAACAATGGACATTGTAAGAAGAAATGACTAGCATCCTCCTTCGGGAAACAACATTGACATTTAGGACTATCAGCTATGTGATTATTTGCATGTCACTCTTTAAGTCGCAACAATAGTTTCGGAGTTTACAATGGTTCACACTAACCTTTCGATGACCTGTTCTATAAAGTGGATAGGGTTTTGGAGCAGGGGCGATTATGTTTAGGTGAGTTTTAAAATCGGATATATTTTCAGAATCTATGACAAATGAAGGGAGCTTATTCCACTCATGTGTTGTATCTGGGAAGGATGATTTCCTATAATGTGCGGTTGACCAGTGGTACGAGTGGAAAAACGCGGTTGTCTAAAATTGTACGGTTGTTTGATACATGTGCTGCTCGGGCTGGTAGAAGTAGGGTGAGATATTCAGGAGTTTCTTCATTAGTTATTTAAAAAAAAGTGTTTGTATGTGGTTTCTCCCTAAGGCTCCCTAAGGTTGGACCACCCCAGTTCGAGTAAAACATTTGTATTGGAGACAGAGCGGGTTAAACCGGTCCTGGCGGCGTCCACATGTATACGTTCAAGTTTGTCCATCAAGTATTGTGGTGCACAGTCCCAAACTACATCTGCATAATCCATTATTGGTAGAACGTAAGTTTTGTAAATTTTTTCTAACGTGTTTGCACTTAAGCTGTAATTGAATCTTCTTAGTTGTGAGATGCTGGATGAAACTCTCTTAATTATATTATTAATGTGATCGTTCCAGTCTAATGTGGTTGAATTTCGACACCAATGTTTGTATGTGACGTTTCGAAGGAGATGTTTGGGTCTTGGAATACAAGTGTGGGGTTCGTTTGTTTGCCCGATAACGAGAATGATATGCTTTGGTTTTCGGTTGATTGAAATTTACCAGCCATTTCCACGCCCAATTTGATATTGATTCTATAGGTCTTAATTTAGATAGAATTCAAGGATGGTCAGATAACAATGAGATGCGATAATGCATGTGTCGTCGGCGTACATTCTAGTTGTTGAGGTAAGGTTATCCGGGAGACAATTTCTGTAGGATAAGAACAGAAAAGGTCCGAGTATTTACCCTTGAGGCACTCTGAGTATGTATTATTCACCAAGACTCTTTGTTGTCTGTTAAAAAGATAGTCCTCCAACCAAATGGACAGCTGACCAGAAAGTCCATACTTGTCTAATTTATGTATCAAACCCTCTCGAACGCCAGACCCTCTCGAACGCATTTGAATTAAATATCACACAAAATAGCACAGGTGTGCAAGTTGTTGTCGAGGCTCTGATATAGGTTATGATACATATCCAGAAGTTGATATGTTGTATTATGTCCTTCAGTAAAGCCGGATTGGTGTCGATATAGGAGGCAGTTCTCCTCGAAGAATACATTAATATATTTGAGTACCGTTTTTTCGAAAACTTTTCCAAGAATAGGGAGAATAGAAATTCGGTGATAATTTAAACAGTCCGCGGGATCTCCTTTTTAAAATATTGGTATTACGTTAGCTTTCTTCTCGTTCGACGGAAATTTGTCCATATTTAGCCATTTCTTGAAGGACAATAGAAGCGGAGTGGCAACAGCAGTTGCCGTTCCTATCAACATTTTAGCATTAATTTCATCGTGGCCCTGAGCTTTATTTGTTTTGAGGTTTTCGATTACTGTAACAATACCTGCGTGTGATATGGAAATATCAGTGTGTTTATTGCGCAAATGAGAGGAAAATCTGTAGTTGATGTCCTATATCTTTTATAGATGAATTTTTTATAAAGTTTGCGTTCAGAAGTCTAGCTTTATCTATACTATGTCATTGCTAGCGTATGAAACTCCATTTGATATGACTTCGCCGTCAGCCGAATAAAGTGGTGGTATTTTGTTTGTCTTCTTTTTGTTCAAAAGATAATTGATGATTTGCCAAAAATCTCTAGATGATCTCTAGCACGGGCTATTTGTCATTGACGTTAGTATTGACATGCAGATTGGAACGAGTCATGTCGGGGTCATTCGGCCAAAAAACATGGCCTTCCAGCAGCCATCTTGGATTTTACTCTTTGCATGACTAAATCCTTTGGCACGTGCTATCGGTTGTACCTTTGGTCAGATCATTATGAAATTTGTCACAGCAATTGACATTGACATGCAGATTGGAAGGAGTCATTTTGGGGTTATTCGGCCAAAAAAATGGCCGCCAGCAGCCATCTTGTATTTTAATCTTTGCATGACTGGTCCATTCTCAGCAAATCGGTGCATTTGAGGAACGAAAATCGAGAAAATTCAAAATCAACAGTATCGTTCAATATTGTTCGTTTATGCAAGCAAGAGTTATGCTGAAACGAAATGTGTAATATTGACATCATTGCTCTTTCGAGTACATTGCTATGGTACCTGGAAAGTATGTTTGAAAAATCGTGTATTTTCCCTATTGTAACATACGTTACCAGTGAACACACATCGGTAGGGGGTGGTTTACATCGGTATTGAACCATTTAATGGTTTCACATTTCCCTCATATGAATTTTGTAAGATGGGCAGCAGCCAGAAAATCAAAACATAATTAAGTGACAAGCATACACGGTTACACATGGTTAAGATCAAAACGCGATACAAAGTAATAATTGCATACATTTTCTAATAATTACGTAGTCTATTTTATTGCTTCATAATTCGTTTCCTTTCATTTGATCATATGTATGGTCTATGGCAAATGTTTTCTTCCACAGTATATTCGAAGATTCATTCTTTCAAGTAACAATGAGAAATCGATTTATTCGCGGATTCTTCTTCGAAAATTAAGCTGCCGTCACACACATACCATGGTAACGTATGTTACAAACTGAAACATCACTATATTACAATACCAGAGGCAAATAACATATTCAGTTTTATGGCTAACGCCGACAAAGGCAGCATATAAATTCATTTGTATTAAGATTAGCACTATCATATCTCTGTAGGAATTCCTATATATATTGCTATCGAGAATGATTGCACTGGTATAGTGAGTGCGAATTGAGTGCTACCCTATGCTGAACCTGCATGCATACAGTTACACGGTCTCATGTTTTAAACACGTTCATGGCTTACGTAAACTGTCACGATAAGTTATACATAGCTATGACCGGCATCTGTACAGCGGAATAATGATGTGCTTGTCAATGATCAAAGTAACGTTTTCAATGGTTTCGTTTTCGACGGTGGCTGTCGGGTTTCCAGGTACATGATATCTGCGGTTACATTGTATATCACATTAGTGCCTTGACATTAGCGAGGACACCGATATACCCGTATAGAAGAATGGCGAGCAGACATTTTTGTTGTTGCCATAATATCTACAGTAAGCAATTAGAAATCTAGACATCCGTCCATTTCGATGTTTTCGAATATTATATACAGTATGCAAACCAAACATATTTCAGCTGATATTTAAAAAAAATATTATACCAAACTTAAATGTCAAAACATATTTTCGATTGAGTTAAGTAACTGGTAACATATTGATGGTTACCACAAATGCCCAAATTGGCTAATTTGCCCTTCCATATATATTATTCCCAGCCTGGTGCTTTTACATGTATGCATCTCCAAGTTATGATCCGTTAGCTTCGATCATGACATGAGTCATGCATATAATTTCAGTTAGTGCCAGTGAGTGGTCCGTGTATTTTCTGCAGACATATATAATTATCGGCTTTAATTTATCAGAACCGTTATATTTTGAAGACAGTTATATAAGGGGTAATACTCATAATAATGGAAGTCAAAGTTATAGTTGAACAAGGGTGATTACTCAAATCGCATGGCCACCTGAGGCGCTATTTCGCTAAAATCCCGATTCAGAATCTGGATTCAGATTACAGATTGGTCCCCGTACGACTTGGTTCGGCAAAAGAACAGACCAGAAATTGGCATAATCAGTAAACGAACAGACCGTAATCTCAATCTCGTGGTAATCCGAATCTGGATTCGGATTCCGATTACGGACTCAAATGTTCGTAATATAAACAAACCGAGATTACGCCACCTCGGAGTTAAAAAACACAATAAAACATAAGAATCCGTCTCTTGTGTACAAATTATTGCAGAATATAAACCATCCATATCGAGGAATTTAAATGCGGAGACAAATTTGTTTTATTGAATGTAAACTGGGAGAATATTACTGAAATTAGCCAAATAATAATGCTATTGATAGTAACGCTGGGGGAGCACTTCGGTTGATGGCGAAGCAAATCATTGTTGATTGTCACTTTCATATGTCCATTTCATAATTCCATCCATAAAATACCGCCCGAACGCATGTCGATTTAGAATTCGGCGGATACGTCACCATTGACCGAATTCATATGAACCTGCATGGATATGTCTTCTGCTGTGTTCGTTATTATAATGTTTCTTCTTATTCAAGAAATAGTAGGATTATATGATATCGATGGATTATCAGATACACGTATGTACTATCATCTAGTCTTATAGAATTTTCACGTTTAAAATGTTTTGTTTCGTTAAATGCAGTCGCTTTGCACAATAGTATATGTATAGACAACATAAACATGTTCTAGGGACGTGGCTAGAAGTTTCCTCAAATTTCCGGCCAACTGCACCCCACGCCCCCCCCCACCATTGAACCAAACATCAATCTCACAGGTTCGCAGAATTCCATTTGCTCCCCTTGGAAATATCCAACCTGACAAACACTAAGATTGGAAAATTACCAACGTTTACTAGTTGAAAAAATCAAACAATGAGAACAATGCCAACCTATATATGGTGTCAAATTAATGTCCAACTAATGTTGTGTCATGCATGAAATTTCCGACTGCTGGAATGTACCGAAGTTTAGTTTAGACATATTTATTTCAAATACATGTCAAATTTAGATAACACATGCTATATAACACATACATTTGTTTATACATACAAAGGAATTGGGGGACAAGTGCTGACTCACTTAAGGGTACCCCCTCTCCCATATGTTATTACACTGACAAAATAAATAATTAGTAATGGCAAAACAACATGACTACCAAAACAAGTTGAACATATATACAGATCACTGGACACCCCTTCTCCAGAGTTAGTCATAAGTTTGTGTATGTATTTATTTAAAATCGGGTTTGTTTGTTGCGTTTGCTGGCTTGTACGTATCATTATTTGGAACAGTTAGTCAAAATAATATGAATGACTGTACAGCTAAGCAAATTGTACCAAAGTTCGGGGTGGGGGTCGAGACACCAAACCAACCCCTGTCGTCACGTCCCTGTTCAACTGACAAGTTTTGTGTGTTCTTCACAACATCTTCGGAATTTGATTCAAGAGGCCTAGAGCTGTCACGTTTAGATATGCTTGCCCTCATCAATAAACACACTTTAACTTGAAAAAAAAAATGCGATTAAGTCGGATTGGCAGCAAATTATGTGCCGTGTATATACACATAGAAGAAAAGCATGACTTTCACAACAAACATGAACTTTATAAATATAAGATACAAATGATACTTGTGTCAAATATATGAGCCATGTATGACGCTGGGAGACCACGTAGATTTCAAAATCTGACCTAGAATCGGGAATTAGCCCCGCCCCAGTAATCGGCTTCGGATTCTGAATCCGGATTTTAGCGAAATAACGACTCTGGCGCATTCCCTGAGTACCCTTAAGTGAGTCAGCACTTGTCCCCCAATTCCTTTGTATGTATAAACAAATGTATGTGTTATATATCATGTGTTATCTAAATTTGACATATATTTGAAATAAATATATCTAAACTAAACTTTGGTACATTCCAGCAGTCGGAAATTTCATGCATGACACAACATTAGTTGGACATTAATTTGACACCATATATAGGTTGGCATTGTTTGATTTTTTTCAACCAGTAAAAGTTGGTAATTTTCCAATCTTAGTGTTTGTCAGGTTGGATATTTCCAAGGGGAGCAAATGGAATTCTGCGAACCTGTGAGATTGATGTTTGGTTCAATTGGGGGGGGGGGGGGGCGTGCGGTTGGCCGGAAATTTGAGGAAAATCTAGCCACGTCCCTAGAACATGTGTCTGTTGTCTATACAGAGACTATTGTGCAAAACGACTGCATTTAACGAAACAAAACATTTTAAACATGAAATTACTATAAGAGTAGATGATAGTACATACGTGTATCTGATAATCTATCGATATCATATAATCCTACTATTTCTTGAATAAGAAGAAACATTATAATAACGAACACAGCAGAAGACATATCCATGCAGGTTCATATGAATTCGGCCAATGGTGACGTATCCGCCGAATTCGAAATCGACATACGTTCGGGCGATATTTTATGGATGGAATTATGAAATGGACATATGAAAGTGACAATCAACAATGATTTGCTTCGCCATCAACCGAAGTGCTCCCCCAGCGTTACTATCAATAGCGTTATTATTTGGCTAATTTCAGTAATATTCTCCCAGTTTACATTCAATAAAACAAATTTGTCTCCGCATTTAAAATTCTTTGATATAGATCGTTTATATTCTGCAATAATTTGTACACAAGAGACGGATTCTTATGTTTTATTGTGTTTTTTTTGTTTACATTACGAACATTTGTGTCCGTAATCGGAATCCGAATCCAGATTCGGATTACCACGAGATTAAGATTACGGTCTGTTCGTTTACTGATTCTGCCAATTTCTGGTCTGTTCTTTTGCCGAACCAAGTCGTACGGGGACCAATCTGTAATCTGAATCCAGATTCTGAATCGGGATCTTAGCGAAATAACGCCTCAGTGGAGTTTAAAATGCAACATAATTATGTAATATATTGTTTAACTTTAATCGCACGTCCCCCGAAAACCATTATTGGTTATCAACCTGCTATTTTGCTTTGTAGACATTACAAAACAGCCAATATATCCCATTCGTATTTTCCAGTAAGTGCGGCTCAATAAGTTCACGGAAATGTGAAGATCCCTACACATCGCGATAATCAAAGGGGATATTTTCAAAGAATCACGTGTATCGCACACGATTCATCATAACCTCATTAATTATCATACTGGCAGACAGTTACCGGCATATTTGGATAACCGATGTCCTAAACTCGCGTTATTATTGCCATACAGTGAGATATCTTTGTTTAAAAAAAAAAATATATTTTAGCCGGTAACGTATGTTACAGTAACATACGTTACATCCACATACTATTTTAGAACGAAATTATGATATTTTTCCGATCAGATAATCTCACTTGACCTCGGTGAGATATTCAAAACATATGGTAACGTATGTTACAGGCTTAAAACAAACCATCAGATTCGGCGAAATTCAGCCGTTCCAGTGCATCCAAGCTTATGTATTTCGAAGAACTCATATATCGTTCGTATAAAGTCGATGGACATCTAACACTTAGTGCGTTTTATGCATGTTATAAACCAAATAGTGTTCGTGTGGAACCATTTTTATATTCGGTAACGTATGTTACACGAATCTGGCGACAGCTGCTTCTGGTGTTATATTTTTCTTGGTCACGATCGCAAATGGTCTTCATGACGTACAACGAAGACAACAAACACTCTCCCAGCTCCAACAGGAATACTGGCCTCGGTCGTCCGACATTATACCTTTTGTGAGCGATTCTTCGTAGAATATTGGCTCGGCGACAGTAACGTATGTTACATTTCCGCATACATAGGAGCAGCTCCCGGCACAAATAATCTACAACGTGTTTACGCGTGTAGTGTTCCAGTTGCGCGGGGATAAGGTCTTCCCGCACACGGCATTTTTGTATCTCTGTCGTCGGTATTCTAACGGAAAACCACCGGCATGCACGGTTTTGCTGAGAATGGACCGACTAAATATTGGTACGGATTGTACCTTTGGTCAGATCATTATGAAATTTGTCACAGCTATTGACATTGAGATGTAGATGGGAAGGAGTCATTTTGGGGTCCTTCGGCAAAAAAACATGGCTGCCAGCGGCCATCTTGGATTTCAAATTCAATCCATTAGCACGGGCTGCAGGCCGTATTGTTTGTCTGATCATCATGAAATATGTCATGGTTGTTAATATTGACATGTAGATGGGAAAGAGTAATTTTGGGGTCATTCGGTCAAAAAATATGGCCGCCAGCAGCCATCTTGGATTTTACTCTTTGCATGACTAAATCCTTTGGCACGGATCATCATGAAATTTGTCATGGGTGTTAACATTGACATGTAGATGGAAACGAGTTATTTTGGGGTCATTCGGAATTTCATTGGAAAACATTGCCGTCAGCAACCATCTTGGATTTGACTTTATATATATCTCTTCATGTTGATAATCTAGTATTACTTAGACATTTCAACTTTCCGCATTCCTGGTCGCTCCATTGACTGTAACACATGCAATTATTCCCTTTTCAAGTTGAGTTAGAATGTCATTTTTGACACTTTCATTATTTTTTAATGCTATTTCATGCATGATTCAGACCTCTATTTCAATAGCAATTAGAACAAATAACAACGAAAAGATACATGTCAGCCGAAACCAATTCAAATGTCGTACAACAGAACTGAGAAACTAATAGTTTAGTGTATTTTCCGCGAACTGGCAGCGCGTCATCAACAGTATAACGTGTGAATCGTTAAGGTGTTCGTCACTTGTTTGGCAATGGGTGTGTTTACGTTATTTGTGTATCAATGCAATAGCCGCTGCATGTTTGGCGATGAACATTTCAACAACTTGAAACGTATGCCCCCTTTGTGAACACATATCATACGTGACGTATGGTGTGTGAATATTTCATAATTATCATAACTTTAGCTTGGCATGTCCGATTTTGAAAATGTTTTCTCGTGCTTTCTCACCAAGCGCACACTATTATACACACATACAAATAATTAAATAATCAACTACATAGCCGTGGCCTATATACACAGTTTCCACATTATAGCTCCAATATATTTTATATATGCTTAATAATATAATCGCGAGGGCGTTACCATTTCTGACAATGATTTTATTGTGGATTAGTGTGAAGCAGATATGTGTAACATTATAAGGAGAAGGGGTAAACGCGGTGATGCGGTTGCAGAAAACGTAGTACGTTTCGTTTCGCGTATAATTATGCATATGGCGGCATTGTGGCCTTATGGTGAATATAATCAAATATAATTTCCAGGTATAAACATATTCTCTGCGACAGAGGATGTAGGAAATTGTTGTTAAGTTGGGAATTTATTGAAGATAGTCCATGGTACTCCTTCGTTTTTTTTTATAAATTGCGTCATGGTATACCACCAGAACTCCTCTGTTGTATGCATAGAATTCATCACTGTTCCAGATTGTGGCCCGAAAAAATTGTTATTCAAGACTTCACGAGTGACTCTGGTGACTTATAAATTGCTTCGACAGTTCTAACAAGATGATTTTAATCAAATATAACAACTGGATATATTGAAATTAACTATCAATTAAACAAAATAAATTAAAACTAATTTGGCACTGCAGAAATAAAATTTGAAGATAATAAAACTATAACTATCATATCACATTATGCTAATCAATATAAAAAATATTGCCTGCCACTGCCTGACTTATGATTGACTACATGCATTTAATTATATTCACTTGGTTGATGTTCTACCAATCTGTATTTATGATGTTCCTCGCCATGTACATAGAGGCCATACAAACCTATTCTAATTCATATCAAAGGTTGTTTCTATGTGTACATGTATATTAGTCAAAAGTTACATTTCATTCTATTATACGCAAAGGAATTGTTTTGGGTGACTCAGGGTGACTTGACCATTTTGTAAGACAATTAAGGACATTAAGAACATTTTTAAATGTGCAATCACTGTGACCTCAATACATTAATGGATTTTAAATGCAGGTTCTCAGTTAGGACCAGTAGGAAAAGAGAAATGTGGTCCTTTAAAGTATCGAACACGTTAATAGAAATGAAACACATAAAACTGCATAAAACAATAAAAAAAACAAAAAACACATCCTTGAACTGTGTAACAAAGCATTGCACAGTATCAATAACAAAAACATATCCGAGAAAATTCACCGGGAAAAAAAATGCAAAAAAAAGGCGGTGGTGGGTGCCAAGATATGCCAAAATGAAAAAAGTACCTACGTGTCCAGACCTTTTTCCATACACCCCCCCACTTGATTTTGGCGGCTATTTTGGGACAATCATTCTACAGATATGATTTGCGATTAAGTGTTGTTTGTGTATATTTAATTTTAATACTAATTTGGCATTAGGTGATGCACATACCATAGAAATTCACCATTTTTCGATACCAACTTCCACTGTGGACGTCATTTTGAATAGAAAATTGTGCTCAAAGCGGATTTTAGATAGATAGATAGATTTTATTGACATACTACACCAGTACATCGTGGATGTTAAATTACAAAGATATAACATTTCCATCACAATACATGTATATACACAATAATACATATACAACCTGGACAGAAGAGAATGGTTCAGCTAATTTATATATTATCGAAGAGAGATATAGCCATGTACAATAAATCGCCTACCCATTGTTTCATATTGATCAAGTTTTATATGTAGCCAGAGTCGCCTCACGTACTGCAAATAACAAAAATGTATTATATCGGTAATAAGCTGGGTTTGCGTCGTCATTGCGTATTAAATAATCGAATTTTGTGTTCTCATTTCCATTTCGATATGTGATTCAGGACACTTCCTCGCACAAAATGAGACCAAGAAACTTTCATTACAATTTTGTTCAGGGTCTAACCTTCTGACGAACAGCCTATTAATTAATGTCTGATGTGCACATCTGCCGCCCAGCGACACATTGTTGTTCCCGCGTGTTGCTCGGCACCTCCGTCCATATTCATGAATTATTGCCGTATTGTCCTATCGTACATCGCCGAGCGGGATTACTCCACATTCGTGTGTGGAAAAGATCGATGAGACAGACGTCTGTATAACGATTGTTATTATGTCGTCGGGTTATATTTCGAGGTGTATTCGGTGCGTGTGAATTTGCCATGTGGATTTTCTTGAACAATTCCAGAAATTGGAGATTAGTGTAACTATCTGAAGTGCGTAAGTCTTTATGTATTGTGTATAAAACAACCATCCATTAGTTGTCAATGACAAAAAAGCCGAACCACAAACAGCTGTGGATCTCTGCTTTATCACGTGGCTTCCATGCGGTTGTGTGGGTAGTCGTATATGGCAAGCCGTTTTCACATTTTTTATTTATTTATACTTAAGTCCAAATCAATTCACTAATTGGATTTAAGTCCAAATCATTTGGACTTAAGTGACTTAAATCATTTGGACTTAAGTCCAATTAGTGAATTGATTTGGACTTAAGTCCAATTCATTTGGACTTAAGTCCAATTCATCTGGTTTAAAACGATAGTCCCCTTCTTTGTAATGGTATATTCCTGCAAGTCTTGATTGACAGTCAAACTCCATACAATTGCGTCCCTTTTGCCACGTGGCTTGTTTTCTGCATCATTGAAAATGGTTCACTAATTGGACTTAAATCCAAATCAATTCACTAATTGGACTTAAGTCCAAATCATTTGTACTTATAAGTCCAAATAATTGGAATTAAGTCCAAATTATTTGGACTTAAAGGCAGGGACGTGGCTAGAGGGTTTCCGTTCGGGGGGTGTCCACCATGGGAAATTCCAACTGCACCCCCCCCCCCCCTTGAATCAGAATCAGACCGAACACAAGTTTTGCATAATTCCATTTGCACCCCCCCCCCTTGTATCTCAGTGCTCTTAGGCCTAATATCCCATATCTCCATAAACCATGGTTCTATATTCCCGGTATGAGAACATTCAGATATTTTACATATTTAACTCCATACAAAAAAAGCACACGGCTATGGGCAACAGACCATGACACACCAGGCTTACCATGGCTGTTCGGCCCGATGTGAGAAAATTTTGAAATTTGAAACAAGAAAATTGCAAATCCTAGCATCTAGACTGGCCTCAACTGAAGCTTTCCTATAGTGTTGGAAATTTCAAACCTCATACTCCCCCTCAGGTTGGAAAATTCTCCAACTGATGACCATTTCAGTCCACAAATTTGACCAAATATAGTAATTGTATTGGCCACAGCGAAGACACAATGACACACCGGGCCGACCATGGTTCGGCCCGGTGTGGGAAAATTTTGTAATCTGAACAAGAAAATCGCAAAATCCTAGCATCTAGACTAGCCTCTAGCCCTCCTAGAGTTGGAAATTTCCAACCAAACACTCCACTTAGGTTGGAAAATTTACAACTGATGACAATTCCAATGACAATGTTGACCAAATGTATGATAATATTGTTTTCTTAAATTAACTAGCAGTTTTTGACTGGCCATGGCGGAGGGACCAGGACACAAGCTTTCCAACTGTTGGAAATTTCCAACCTGACACCCCCCTGAGGTTGGAAAATTTCCAACTGATGACTATTTCAGTCCAAAATTTTTACCAAAAATAAGAACATTTGCAAATATTGGTCCAAAAACAATTAATTCCCCCCAGGAAATTGTTTGAAAATCAAACTACAAGAACATTTTCAACATACTTTTGGTGTGAAATTTCCAACTAATGTATTGGCAGGTATGAAATTTCCAACAGTTGACAATTTTGACCAAAGTTGGGGGGGGGGGGGGGGGGGGGTGATACACCCCCCAAACCCCCCTATCGCCACGTCTCTGCTTAAAGGTACGGTTGGCCTTGGCGGTGGGTATCCTGTGAAAATATTTACACCCGCCAAAAACCGCCACAAACAGAAAGAACATCAAAATGTAGACAGACTTTGTCCGTATACAAATAAGAAATATCGCATAAACAGTATGTTATTGTCATCTGTTTGACCATTATTATGTAAACAAAAGGATAAAAGTAACTTTTCTGGTGTTTGTTTATATTATGATGGTAAACATAAAGAGCGTTCTTTGTTGGTGAATTCCTGATATGGAACTAATAATGAGCGTTTATGCCCTTTGTGTGTGATTAGCCAGTAGCATTGTGCTGTCTTCTGTAACACAACCAGGCTCTTGCTTGGGTAAAATATAGTAGGTCTTTGTGATAACATGCTGTTTACGCGATGGTCATGGTATATATGAAACTGTATGCGTTTTAATGTTTTTCTGTTTACGGCGATTGGAACAAATATGAATATTTTCGACAACTAAGGCCTCACGTGTCTTTAAGTCCAATTAGTGAATTGATTTGGACTTAAGTCCAATTCATTTGTTAAGTCCAATTCATCTGGTTTAAAACGATAGTCCCCTTCTTTGTAATACTATATTCCTGCAAGTCTTGATTGACAGTCAAACTCCATACAATTGCGTCCATTTTGCCACGTGGCTTGTTTTCGGCATCATTGAAAATGGTTCGAACCCGAATTTGCATCTTAATAAATTCTAACTGCATGCATGAACGAAGTAACATTAATTCACGATTTGATTCAATTGTTATTTAACAACATATAGGCTACACGCAGTTTCGTTTATTAGCTCAGCTTACTTTGTAAGTTTGAGCTATTGCCATGGTTTGGCGTCCGTCGTCCGTGTGTGTGTGTGTGTGTGTGTGCGTGTGTCCGTCAACAATCTCCTTTGGCGCGGGCTACAGATCGTACCTTTGGTCTGATCTTTATGAAATTTGTCATGAATGTTGACATTGACATGTAGATGGGAACGAGTCATTTTGGGGTCATTCGGCCAAAAAAACATGGCCGCTGGTGACCATCTTGGATTTCAAAATTCATTCCATTGGCGCGGGCTACAGGTCGTACTGTTCGTCTTATCATCATGAAATTTGTCATGGATGTTAATATTGACATTTAGATGGGAACGAGTCATTTTGGGGTCGTTTGGCCAAAAAACATCGCCGTCAGCAGCCATCTTGGATTTTACTCTTTGCATGACTAAATCCTTTGGCGCGGGCTACAGGTCGTAGTTTTGGTCGGAACTTCATGAAATTTGTCATGGATGTTAACAATGATATGTATATGGGAACGAGTCATTTTGGGGTCATTCGGCCAAAAAACATGGCCGCAGCAGCCATCTTGGATTTTACTCTTTGCATGACTAAATCCTTTGGCGCGGGATACAGGTCATACCTTTGATCTGATCTTTATGAAATTTGTCATGAATGTTGACATTGGCATGTAGATGGGAACGAGTCAGTTTGGGGTCTTCTGGCCAAAAAACATGGCCGCTGGATTTCAAAATTCAATCCATTGGCGCGGGCAACAGGTCGTGCTGTTCGTCTGATCATCATGAAATTTGTCATGTATGTTAATATTGACATGTAGATGGGAACGAGTGATCTTGGGCTCGTTCAGCCAAAAACATGGCCGACAGCAGCCATCTTGGATTTTACTCTTTGCATGACTAAATTCTTTGGCGCGGGCTACAGGTTGTAGCTTTGGTCAGAACTTCATGAAATTTGTCATGGATGTTAGCAATGACATGTAGATGGGAACGAGTGATTTTGGGGTCGTTCGGCCAAAAAACATGGCCGCCAGCAGCCATCTTGGATTTTACTCTTTGCATGACTAAATCCTTTGGCGCGGGCTACAGATCGTACCTTTGGTCTGATCTTTATGAAATTTGTCATGAATGTTGATATTGACATGTAGATGGGAACGAATGATTTTGGGGTCGTTCAGCCAAAAAACATGGCCGCCAGCAGCCATTGCCATCTTGGATTTTACTCTTCATCATCTGGCCAAAAAACATGGCCGCTGGCGGCCATCTTGGATTTCAAAATTCAATCCATTGGGCGGGCTACAGGTCGTGCTGTTCGTCTGATCATCATGAAATTTGTCATGGATGTTAATATTGACATGTAGATGGGAACGAATGATTTTGGGGTCGTTCAGCCAAAAACATGGCCGCCAGCAGCCATTGCCATCTTGGATTTTACTCATTGCATGACTAAATTCTTTGGCGCGGGCTACAGGTTGTAGCTTTGGTCAGATCTTCATGAAATTTGTCGTGGATGTTATCAATGATATGTAGATGGGAAAGAGTGATTTTGGGGTCTTTCGGCCAAAAAACATGGCCGCCAGCAGCCATCTTGGATTTTACTCTTTGCATGATTAAATCCTTTGGTGCGGGCTACAGGTCGTACCTTTGGCCTAATCTTCATGAAATTTGTCATGGATGTTAATATTGACATGTAGATGGGAACGAGTCACTTTGCGGTCATTCGGCCAAAAATCATGGCCGCCAGCAGCCATCTTGGATGTTATTCTTTGGATGACTAATCCTTTGGTGCGGGCTACAGGTCGTAGCTTTGGTCAGATCTTTATGAGATTAGTCATAGATGTTAACAATGACATGTAGAAGGGAACGAGTCATTTTGGGGTCATTCGGCCCAAAAACATGACTGCTGGTGGCCATCTTGGATTTCAAAATTAAATCCATTGGTGCGGAATACAGATCGTACTATTTGTCTTATCATCATGAAATTTGTCCTGGATGTTAATATTGACATGTAGATGGGAACGAGTCATTTTGGGGGTGTTCAGACAAAAAACATGGCCGCCAGCAGGCATCTTGGATTTTACTCTATACATGACTAAATCCTTTGGCGCGGGCTACAGGTCGTAGCGTTGATCGGATCTTCATGAAATTTGTCATGGATGTTAACAATGACATGTAGATGGGATTTGTAAAGGCTGTTGACATTGACATGTAGATGGGGAACGAGTCATTTTGGGGTCGTTTGGCTAAAAAACATGGCCGCCAGCAGCCATATTGGATTTCACTCTTTGCATGACTAAATCCTTTGGCACAGGCTACAGGTCGTACCTTTGGTGAGATCATTATGAGATTTGTAAAGGCTGTAGATGGGAACAAGTCATTTTGGGGTAATTCGGAAAAAACATGACTGCCGGTGGCCATTTTATAATTTACTCTTTGCATCACTAAATCCTTTGGCACACCATAATCACCACATCCCTGATTCGATCATTATGACACCTGTCATGAATGTTGATATTGACATGTACATCTTGTCTTACCTAGACATTTAAATTATAGCACCTTTCCCATTCCTCCATTTACTGTCTACCATTAAATTATTCCCCTACCCAAGTTGAGCTACAGTGTCATTGACACTTTCATTGTGTTTACAAGAATTTCTCCCCAGCAAGTATGTTTTTTTTGTTGTCAGCCATTATTAGTTGAGAGAATATTTTATGGGTTTATTTCGTTATGACAGAAGGCAGAACACGTGCGCTATTTTGGAGCCTGCGTGTGCAACAGAACCTGTTCAATTAACAAACTGAGAAAATTGAATGATGAAACTTGAAATATCTGTATAGTAGAGACTAAACCTGATTATGAAAGTTTTGTATTCATACGACTGCACCGCGAAATAGTCCGCTTTATATTATAATTATATTTCTGAATGGTGCAGGAAAAATATCATAGCATGGTGTGATTTCAAATAAAATCTTATGATTCGCGTAAAGTTCTAAATAAAAAAACTGAATTCTACGAGTATATACAGCAGTCATGTGCATTTGGTTGTTTATGAATGATAGTCTGAAGTTGAGCAGTAGCACCAGCACCGGTAGTGCGCAAATTCACCAGCTCACGGAAGGAAGAATATCGTATATTTTATAGTAACAAACTTCCAGTTGCTTAATCAAGTTACAGACTTCACAACATTAAACAATTATATTTGAGTGCTTGTTGGGGCGCGTCATTTACAGATATGATTTGCGATTAAGTGTTGTTTGTTTATATTTAATTTTAATACTAATTTGGCATTAGGTGATGCACATACCATAGAAATTCACCATTTTTCGAGACCATGCAACTTCCACCGTGGACGTCATTTTGAATAGAAAATTAAAATCGTTAAAACTTCACAGAAAGAAAGTCTTTTTGATGATTGGGATAGACGCACATCACACGATTCCACATTCAACAGATTTCGTCATGTTCATCTAGATCATTCGCTATCCTCTCTATGGAAAACTTGTCGCAAATACCCAAATTTCTCAGACGATTACCGCATCGTAGCTCAACTAATTTGTTCACCTTCGTGCAATCTATTACAGAAATGCGAATTGTGCCAGTCTGTCTTTTTTGACGAAATTCAACATACGATTTTGGAATGCGCGTCTCTGAACAAGACAAGAAATGATGTCTGGTATACAATTCTTGAACAATTTGGAATTTCTTGCTTTTTAAAACTTGATACATATACTTGTCCAAAACAATTAGAAATTTTCCTGGGAAATTTATCGGATCTACCACTTGAAGATACAGATCTTGAGTCATATGAAGCTATTCACCTTTTCACTGTAAGTTGTGCACGCTTATGGAGAGAAGCTATATTCCGGAAAGCCAACCGTCCATAGACTCTTATTTTACACGAGAATACATAACTTAGACGTGAATTGAAATATTATGACTCAGATATTTCTGTCTGATGCTACATTAGCTTAGCCGAGTCTGTAAATAAACACATGTGGATATATTCATAGTATTCATATCAAACTTGAAACCGACCTAATGTACGTCCATACATTTATGTGATATATATATATATGCGCCAGTTCTTGGTCTGCGATGCTTCGATTCGGTGTCTGCGTGGGGTACATTTTTGAACCTCATGGAAAGTTCCCCATCTCGATTCATCGCCGTCAACAAATGACGCATCAGTAGCACGAAATCGATAATAACCCATCTCTACTCCAATATTGTCATTAATCGTCTGCGCCATCTTGTACTTTAGGATGTTCTGTATATATGTTGGGTTATCTTCATTTGTCATTTTGTTTTTGTTCACCTTTTGTATTTATTATATCAACTCTTCATGATATGGAGGATAAATAAAGATATATATATATTATCGAAGAGAGATATATCCATGTACAATAAATCGCCTACCCATTGTTTCATATTGATCAAGTATTAATATGTAGCCAGAGTCGCCTCACGTACTGCAAATAACAAAAATATATTATATCGGTAATAAGCTGGGTTTGGGTCGTCATTGCGTATTAAATAATCGAATTTTGTGTTCTCATTTCCATTTCGATATGTGATTCAGGACACTTCCTCGCACAAAATGAGACCAAGAAACCTTCATTACAAATTTTTCAGGGTCTAACCTTCTGACGACCAGCCTATTAGTTAATGTCTGATGTGCACATCTGGTTACAAACAACTAATTATATAGAGTTACTCTTCTTGAATTTGTGTAGGGAAACTCGAGTCAGCATAAAAAAAAATTCTGGCTGCTGATTGGTTGATTATCATTGAGGGAAATATCCCTAATCGGGAACAGAAAATCATAGCCTACGTAAATATGGCGATCGTGTATGTTTAGATGTCCAGGAAGAGTCTGGTGGCGTCCAGAAGTTACGGAAGGGGTCTGGGTATTTTTATGCTGCTGATTTTTTTGCAGTAAATGGGGTAGTTGTGGAAATGCAAGATTATCGTTTGAAAACAATACCGAAAAGGGCGCGTTTGTTGTCACATACTGGTGCAGAGGATGACGTTCTAAGGGAAAATTGACCACTTGAAGTTCAACTAGGTCAAACCCATGGCCGGCGGGACTTTTAGTTAACACTGTCGCCTATGGAAAATAATTAGTTGTGTGTAACCTATAGGCAAAAAATTCACATTTTTCAAATATCGTTCAGGGCAGCGAATTTAGGAACACTGATAAACAAAGACTCACTCGTTTTGTTGAGTTATTATATTTTCACGCCCTACAGACCCATTTTCAGATTATGCGAGACATTTATTAACCCTCTGTCGCCGGAACTTCAACTTTTTCCGGAGGCGAAATTTTCTGAAAATCATCCATTTTGTGCATATGGGTGGACCTTTAATGTTAAAAATAGCACGGTCGAGGTGATGGAAGTTTCTCTGAGAGAAATTCGACTCAAACTCCTAAAAAGTACTAAAATTTAAAGGGACATCCGCCTATCATTGAACCAAACCATCATCGGATGGTGAAATTTTGAGGGGGGGGGGGGTCTATTTCAAATGCAATTAAACATTGTATTGTTCAAAATTAGATAAATTCCTTAAAACGTATGGTTGATATACGTGACTAGTTTTCAAAACTTATACATATTACTTTCTATCGTGTGCGTTATGCACGCGAGTCGGTTTTTACAAATTAAATTATGATGAAAAACCATGAATTTGGGGTGTGGTCACATTTGTGGTCATAATATCCCCATTAGTGAGTGGATGGACATGGGACATGCGACACTGTGTAGTATATATGTCTATGACAAGCCTAACATGAGACATTAGTATCTTTTCTACTAAACTGCGCTTCCAGATTTATCAGGATTCTATTACTGGTGTTATTTCTTACCCCAAAACAATTGTTAATTTTAAAACGGGGTATGTGGGTTAAATGACCGCTGGGAGATAATAGGATGCCCAATGACTCCTATATTTCTATTGTATCACGGTAAAGCTTTTTTGTAAAATTGGCGCGGTTTACACGATAAAACTGCAATTTACTTTTCAATTATAGGTTACAAACAACTAATTATATAGAGTTACTCTTCTTGAATTTGTGTAGGGAAACTCGAGTCAGCATAAAAAAAAATTCTGGCTGCTGATTGGTTGATTATCATTGAGGGAAATATCCCTAATCGGGAACAGAAAATCATAGCCTACGTAAATATGGCGATCGTGTATGTTTAGATGTCCAGGAAGAGTCTGGTGGCGTCCAGAAGTTACGGAAGGGGTCTGGGTATTTTTATGCTGCTGATTTTTTTGCAGTAAATGGGGTAGTTGTGGAAATGCAAGATTATCGTTTGAAAACAATACCGAAAAGGGCGCGTTTGTTGTCACATACTGGTGCAGAGGATGACGTTCTAAGGGAAAATTGACCACTTGAAGTTCAACTAGGTCAAACCCATGGCCGGCGGGACTTTTAGTTAACACTGTCGCCTATGGAAAATAATTAGTTGTGTGTAACCTATAGGCAAAAAATTCACATTTTTCAAATATCGTTCAGGGCAGCGAATTTAGGAACACTGATAAACAAAGACTCACTCGTTTTGTTGAGTTATTATATTTTCACGCCCTACAGACCCATTTTCAGATTATGCGAGACATTTATTAACCCTCTGTCGCCGGAACTTCAACTTTTTCCGGAGGCGAAATTTTCTGAAAATCATCCATTTTGTGCATATGGGTGGACCTTTAATGTTCAAAATAGCACGGTCGAGGTGATGGAAGTTTCTCTGAGAGAAATTCGACTCAAACTCCTAAAAAGTACTAAAATTTAAAGGGACATCCGCCTATCATTGAACCAAACCATCATCGGATGGTGAAATTTTGAGGGGGGGGGGGGGGTCTATTTCAAATGCAATTAAACATTGTATTGTTCAAAATTAGATAAATTCCTTAAAACGTATGGTTGATATACGTGACTAGTTTTCAAAACTTATACATATTACTTTCTATCGTGTGCGTTATGCACGCGAGTCGGTTTTTACAAATTAAATTATGATGAAAAACCATGAATTTGGGGTGTGGTCACATTTGTGGTCATAATATCCCCATTAGTGAGTGGATGGACATGGGACATGCGACACTGTGTAGTATATATGTCTATGACAAGCCTAACATGAGACATTAGTATCTTTTCTACTAAACTGCGCTTCCAGATTTATCAGGATTCTATTACTGGTGTTATTTCTTACCCCAAAACAATTGTTAATTTTAAAACGGGGTATGTGGGTTAAATGACCGCTGGGAGATAATAGGATGCCCAATGACTCCTATATTTCTATTGTATCACGGTAAAGCTTTTTTTGTAAAATTGGCGCGGTTTACACGATAAAACTGCAATTTACTTTTCAATTATAGGTTACAAACAACTAATTATATAGAGTTACTCTTCTTGAATTTGTGTAGGGAAACTCGAGTCAGCATAAAAAAAAATTCTGGCTGCTGATTGGTTGATTATCATTGAGGGAAATATCCCTAATCGGGAACAGAAAATCATAGCCTACGTAAATATGGCGATCGTGTATGTTTAGATGTCCAGGAAGAGTCTGGTGGCGTCCAGAAGTTACGGAAGGGGTCTGGGTATTTTTATGCTGCTGATTTTTTTGCAGTAAATGGGGTAGTTGTGGAAATGCAAGATTATCGTTTGAAAACAATACCGAAAAGGGCGCGTTTGTTGTCACATACTGGTGCAGAGGATGACGTTCTAAGGGAAAATTGACCACTTGAAGTTCAACTAGGTCAAACCCATGGCCGGCGGGACTTTTAGTTAACACTGTCGCCTATGGAAAATAATTAGTTGTGTGTAACCATCTGCCGCCCAGCGACACATTGTTGTTCCCTCGTGTTGCTCGGCACCTCCGTCCATATTCATGAATTATTGCCGTATTGTCCTATCGTACATCGCCGAGCGGGATTACTCCACATTCGTGTGTGGAAAAGATCTATGAGACAGACGTCTGTATAACGATTGTTATTATGTCGTCGGGTTATATTTCGAGGTGTATTCGGTGCGTGTGAATTTGCCATGTGGATTTTCTTGAACAATTCCAAAAATTGGAGATTAGTGTAACTATCTAAAGTGCGTAAGTCTTTATGTATTATGTATAAAAGAACCATCCATTAGTTGTCAATGATAAAAAAACGGAATCACAAACAGCTGTGGATCTCTGCTTTATCACGTGGCTTCCATGCGGTTGTGTGGGTTGTCGTATACGGCAAGCCGTTTTCACATTTTTGATTTATTTAGACTTAAGTCCAAATATTTGGACTTAAGTTCAAATCAATTCACTAATTGGACTTAAGTCCAAATAATTTGGACTTAAGTCCAATTAGTGAATTGATCTGGACTTTTTAACGTCCATTTCATTTGGACTTAAGTCCAATTCATCTGGTTTAAAACGATAGTCCCCTTCTTTGTAATGGTATATTCCTGCAAGTCTTGATTGACAGTCAATCTCCATACAATTGCGTCCATTTTGCCACGTGGTTTGTTTTCGGCATCATTGAAAATGGTTCGAACTCGAATTTGCATCTTAATACATGCTAACGCATGCACGAATGAAGTAACATTAATTCACGATTTGATTCAATTGTTATTTGACAACATATAGGCTACACGCAGTTTATTGTGTTTACAAGAATTTCTCCCCAGCAAGTATGTTTTTTTTTGTCAGCCATTATTAGTTGAGAGCATATTGTATGGGTTTATTTCGTTATGACAGAAGGCAGAACACGTGCGCTATTTTGGAGCCTGCATGTGCAACAGAACCTGTTCAATTAACAAACGGAGAAAATTGAATGATGAAACCTGAAATTAGGGTTCAGGCCCCTATCTGTATAGTAGAGACTAAACCTAATTATGAAAGTTTTGTATTCATACGACTGCACCGCGAAATAGTCCGCTTTATATTATAATTATATTTGTAAATGGTGGAGGTTAAATATCATAGCATGGTGTGATTTCAAATAAAATCTTATGATTCGTGTAAAGTTCTAAATAAAAAAACTGAATTCTACGAGTATATATAGCAGTCATGTGAATTTGGTTGTTTATGAATGAAAGTCTGAAGTTGAGCAGTAGCCAGTAGCACTAGCACCGATATCGATTATCGGTAGTGCGCAAATTCACCAGCTCACGCTGGCTCACGGAAGGAAGAATATCGTATATTTTATAGTAACAAACTTCCAGTTGCTAAATCAAGTTACAGACTTCACAACATTAAACAATTATATTTGAGTGCTTGTTGGGGCGCATCATTTGATCTTTTAGAAAGAGGTCGCCGCCGATTGCACGAAAATACGTTATGTATGTTGACGTTTCTAAGGACGCTGTCGTTAACAACGGAAACCAGCTGGGTGCATTCTAATGATGCCCCATAACGTGGTTACCATCCAGTGACGTCACCCACGAACTGCTGGAGGTCAAGTTGTGCTCGTATAACGCCATTTGTGTAACCTAAATCGGTAAAGGGGCTGAGAAATGGCATGAGTTCCCTATTTGAATCCATCTGGATAGTGACCATTTTTGGATCGGGTGTATGTAAAGAGTGCCTTGGTGGCCACCCTACAATTAACCCCCTTTGTTTCACATAAATATAAATATTTTCGAATAAGGAATGGAAGTCACCTTCGTGCCATGATTGGGGAGGGGGGGGGGGGGGGTAACCGAAACTGATAGTGATACAAATATGTTTAGCGCTAGTTTAAACCAAATTCATACGTACGTTCTTCATCAATGATACGATGAATCAAAGTCTTATATAGATAGGCTACGTACGCCCCGGAAAGTAGGGAAAGGACCATGCATCCCATGTGTCAAAATAAATACATTTATGGCATGTCCAGATAGGTCATCTAGTTCCTACTTAGCATTTGGACTTAAGTCCATTAGTCCAAATAATTGGACTTAAGTCCAAATATTCATTCAATTCTGACATGACTGAATTACATGGCCATTATCCCACAACTCCGCCATATGAGCAAAACCAGACCTGCTTAATATCTGAAGGGGGTGTTTCTTATACAGTTGAATTGGACTTAAGTGCAAATGAATTGTAAAAGTTTAAGTCCAAATACCACATAATTGTGAATTCGGCGAGGAATTGGACTTTATCAGTATTTACACTTAAGTGTAATTCAATTGGACTTAAGTCCAATTCGTCGCCGAATTCACAATTATGTGGTATTTTGACTTAATTAAGTCCAATTCGCTATTTGGACTTAAGTCCAAATATTTGGACTTAAGTACAATTATTTGGACTTAAGTACAATTATTTGGACTTAAGTCCAAATAAATCGAAAATGTGAAAACGGCTTGCCATAGTCGTACATGCATCGATCGAAGTATGGATGCAATCGAGACACAGGTACCTGGAACAAAATGACACCACTCCCAAAAGTACATAACAGAGTCTCTGCATGGTCATGTTAATTTGCTATGGTGCTCGTGGGTCCGGATGCTGAATTCCTATGATGCTGTTCGGTCAATATGCGATACTGTTAAGGGGGGAGGTCAAGTAACACATTTTGACTGGGGATATCCAGGCAAATCCCCGCAGCTAAAGTTGTTCCGGGAACGCTAAAGCAGGCATATTATTTAAACAGACATAATTATTTGCAACCTCATGCTAATGTTTTACTAACGACCTTCTGTGCCCATAATTGACATGTGTAACAGTTTAAAACATATTATAACTACAAAAACACCATATTTATGTTACTGGGTCCTCATATGAGATATATATATGTGGGCCTTAGTGGAGATGACATGAAGCGATGGCATGTTGCATATGGGACGGTGAGGTGAAAAACTTCCTTCCCGACATTTGGAAAGAAATGTAAACTTGAAATAAATAAACTATCCTGATGTAACTAAGACATTTAATCCTAGATCATTATGTGCATGGAACAAGAGCGAGCTAATGTCTCAAACATTGATGTGCCTATCATTGGCTAGAAAATTAAACAATTAAACTAGCCTTCCACAGGAAGGTGAAGTTCATTGTGATTTTGTGAGTGACAGAATCACATGGGGTTAATTAAATGAGACAGTATAGCTTCGCGTAGATATCAATAATCACAATTTGATTCGTTAATCTGCATGCCCCATCCAATAGTGGACGGGGGAGGGAGGCATTTAATTCACTCCCTGTGATTCTGTCACTCACAGAATCACAAATAAACTCCACCTTCCTGTGGAAGGCTAGTTTAATTGTTTTGTTCTATTTCGTTCCGGATTCCAATTCCGGTCATTAAATGATACTTTAAATCCATACAAAATAACTAGCCAACACTCATGTGCAACCAGTAGTATGATATCCCACAAAAAATCATGATAGCACACACAAGTATCGCACATGCCTATACCATTGACATGAGACAATCAATATACAAATGCTTTCTGTCAATCAGAATACCGAAACACCACACTGAAGTCTCTGGAGAGCACATTATCTAAATAAGCTTATTATAAAACTTTTAGAATGTACACTCTTGTTTCCAACCAGCTGTTGCTAGAATGTTCTGTAAAGGTAAATGTCTAACTAAAGCCTTTGAAGTCATCGCACTTCGAACACTGTGAGCCTTAAACATGGTTGTACCTATATATATATATTACCGTTCAAGTACAGTACGTACACAGCGAGACAAAGTGCTGGATGGTACAATGCGGTGAGGTTTCACATAGCTGACAAACTGTGGATCACTGTTCTCCCTAACATTGGAAGTAACAGAAACATGCGACTTCACCACCGAATGCACACAATGTATCCTCAGAGAATTTCCTCAATACAATGGGAGAATGTGCTGATCCAGGTGAACTGGGTTTTAGTGGTAATGTGAAAAGGGATGCAATTTCCGAAATGGATAAACGGTGGTGTCTGAATTCTGCTGACACAAGACAGAGCTACTAACATGACTGTCTTAAGGGGGTTTGTTCCAAAGATAAAGCAGCAAGAGGGTGCAATTCATATATATATGAAAGCACCTTGTCGACATCTCAGGTATGAGTATATCGACACAATGTTGGTCTCAGAGTAAAAACTTTTACATAAACCTGATGCCCAATGGACGAGAACCCACTGAAAATCCCAAACACAAATCGCCCCCAATGCCGCTCTAGCTGTATTCAAGGAACTATATCAAAGACTACGCTAATAAAGTTCGGTGAAGAAATACAGCAGTTCATTTACAACTGGGTGAATGTAATTACCCATCAGGCAAACATAATGTCCGTACCATCCGACGAAATTCCCTGACTTTGGAAACGATCCCGTAGATTCGGCATGCCATCAAGCGAAGTCGATTACACAGAGGATGCATGCATCGTTGGTCCGGAGGCAACACTAGAGGATGAGCAACCAGAAGTTCCATCTGAATTGGGAACAAATGCTTGAGTTGTCCAGATTGGTGCTAGCAGAATACAATCTGTCTTCCTGGACCTTCATCAGACATGTGTTGGTAAGGCTGATACCGGAAACATATAACAAAAGTTCGAATGCCAATTTTGATCAAAAGCTCCACTAAAAAAAAGCCTCCGGATCAGGAAACCAGGAACAGTATTTCTCACACTGGAAATTAATGCGGCTAGCAAACATATCAACATCGGGTTGTCCAAACTTTTCCACAATACCCTGGAAAACTGTTGGTTTAAGTTGCCACTCATTCCTGTCATTGAAGAACATGGAAGCCCGATCATCTTCAATATTACTTGAGCCTGGGATTTTTCATCATTAACATCACACCCAAGCAGCCGACGCAGAGTAATTGTGAAATGAATACCCTGCTGGCATTCTTGAAATGACGACGCTACCAGAAATGTGTCATATATGAAAGAGTTTATTTTGGCACCATTTTACCCGGAGACAAGAACATACTGGTTTAAGTAATTTTGTGAAAATACAAGGTGACTTGATAACCCCATTAGCAAACAGCGATAATTATACATTTTTCCATTCCACACAAACCTCAAAAACTTCCTGTGCTCCGGAGCCACCGAGACGGAATAGTATGCATTTTAAAAATCAATTGAAGCCACGAAACATTTAGGAACTACTAATTGTAAAGCTGAATCAAAGTTTTCCATTTTAAATTGAGGATCAGATGATAAGATCCATTTGGTTTAGGTACGAGAAATATATAGGGCTAACAAAGCCATTGGAATCCCAATTTATTTCCTGTACCACCTTCATTTGGATTAAGTTTTCAATCTCGGCAGATACCCGGACGTTTGGAGTTTATTTTACACATTAAACTCTCTGCAACGGCCATGATATTGTTTGAAGCGCTGCTTCCCAAAGTCCTGTTCTTTTACCATAAATTATCTCGTCCGAAATTTGGACCACAAACAAACTTGCCTCTGGAACTTTTCACATTGCCTCCAGCACCAATGGAACTGCCGATTCTGTTGCAGTCATGCACCTATTGGCCGAACAATGCTTTGCACATCATCACCAAACAATTCCCCAGTAAATGGCACGGAATGTGAGCACAAATGAGTACACTCCTTCTGTGGGTCAGGACATAATAAACCGTCTGCTGTTTATCCAAAAGCGGCTGAGGTATAGAGGACTGAGCCAACGCATGTGTTAACTGAGTAAAGAGGGTAGCCCCTGTTGTAGCATAATCAACATGCTGTAATTTGATGTCCTTCTGGTGAGAGGAAGGTGTCAATACATCCAATATTACGTGGTTTACACGCTCCTGCTGACACAGAGTCGCACAATTTTCAGATCGAGAAATAACCCCTGGCTGTAGAAGATCCTTATACTGGTTGCCCTCCATACCAGCTTTGAACCAATGATTCACACACTTAGCCAATTCACCATCTACTCGCGATCCCACTGATTCACTCGCGTTAACTCGTTAACCAAAATATGTGAATGTACTGGTACTGGGGGCATCATATACTGAATGATCTTGTTCAGCATCTTTCGAAAAATCCCCCTCCTCCGAATAATCATTCTGATTTTCAGACTCTTCATAGTACGAATCTTCGTCATATTCACATGACTCATCGTTTTAGGAAGAATAATACCTCGTACTTAAGTCATTCACACGGTTTCCCTATTCCTGAATTGCTCTTGTTGAGTTTCGGCGATTTGTTTTAATTGTTCAAGGACAATATCCTGATATTCTCTGTCTTTGGTTGTGTTTTGGATGTGATGACAATGATGACATTGGAGATTTTTGACTCATTTGAGGCAATTGTTATGTGTACCCATACCATAGTATTGACCACTCGTCGTTAGTCCGTTAGTCCGTCCGTCTGTAGACCCTTTACGCATGGTACGATAACTCAAACATTTTCTAAAGGATCAGAACCAAATTTTGTATATGAGGTTCTCATAACAAAATACAGATCGAGTTTTGTTTACGGAGTTAAGGCCCTTTTTTTTACTTAGAATTCATGGATGCTACGATAATTAAAAAATTATATCTTATCAGAACCAAATTTGGTATGCGAGTTTATCCACCTAAAATACAGTTCGAGTTCGAATATGGGTTTGATCAGATTATTTTAATGGAGTTATGGCCCCCTTGACATAGAATTCATGCATGCTTCGATAAATCAACCAGTTTTCATCTGATAGGAACCAAATTTGTTTTGTGAGTTTCTCAACTCAAAATACAGATCGAGTTTGAATATGGGTTAGATCCTTTTTATGTTTACCCATACCATAGTATGGTAAACATAGTGTCGTTGCCCGGATTGACCACTCGTCGTTCGTCTGTCTGTCTGTCTGTCTGTCCGTCTGTCTGTCCGTAGACACTTTACGAGTAATGCGATAACTCAAACATTTTCTATCCGATCGAAACCAAATTTTGTATATGGGTTTCTCAGCCCAAAATACAGACCGAGTTCGAATTTGGGTTTGATACGAGATTTTGTTACAGAGTTATGGCCTTTTTTCAACTTAGAATTCACGCATTCTGCCATAACTCAAACATTTTTTGAATATGGGTTTGATCCGATTAATTTTAAAGGAGTTATGGCCCTTTTTCGAGAAAAAAAATGAAGAAAAAAAATTCGTTCGTCCGTCTGTCTGTCTGTCTGGCCGTCTGTCTGTCTGTCTGTCCGTAGACACTTTACGAGTAATGCTATAACTCACACATTTTCTATCCGATCGAAACCAAATTTGGTATGTGAGTTTCACAGCCCAAAATACAGATCGAGTTCGAATATGGGTTTGATCCGATTATTTTTAAAGGAGTTATGACCCTTTTTCGAAATCGATTTTTTTTTTAATTTATTTTTAACTTTTATAATAATAATAAAAAAAATGTCATTGACATTGTCATTTGTTTTCATTTAGATATTGATGACTATGATAAAAAGATTTCCAATGTGTCCCTTCAATTTTTTTAAATAAGTTTTAAAAAATGGAAAACTAACACCATTATAACTCTGCCAAGGGTACCCCGAATCACTACACCAAATTTTGATTAAATCGGTCCAAAATCTTGTGTTATGTACTGGTAAATATGTTTGGAGCAACATTAAATCCAATTCACCAATTGCCTTTGGACTACTTAGCTATTGATACGGCTATATTATTTTCTGATGTCACTTATGCCAATGTGCAAATAATCTGATACATAAGGCTATGGCATCTAATTTAAAATAAAGATTCAACAATAAACATCACATGATATTAACAGTAGACTTGGACATCTGTGCTGCAGAGTTATATCTTCAGATGGTCTGATATCATTATAATTGTTATTGGTTTAACTGATTACCACTCAGACCGCAGCTGACTACAACCCCCAGGTTACTTTGACATTGTGACATTAAAAACTCAGCGCACCTTGCCATGGCGACGTAATTTACGTCCCATTTCCTCAGAGATTTTGACGTTTTAGTAGGCTTTAGCATGTTTTTACCTTAGTTCTATGATCGCTGTCATTCTAATTTCTAAATTCTAGAAATGGCCTTTCGTGGTTTCGCTATTTAGTATTTGTTGAGAATTTGTTGTTTCAAATTACCAATTGAATAGACTGTGCCACCTTTCCATAATGTCACAATTCCAAGTTTAAATGTTAAAATGTTTCAACAGTTATCAAAAGCAATCATCGTTTTTATTATTTTTTAACAAATGTACTTTCGAGCAAGGTTAGGCATGAATGGAATAAAATGTTCTGATTGGATAGAATATACTTCAACCGCATACTTCATGTAAAATCAAAACAATCATGACGATTAATGGAGAAAGCCACAAAAATTGGTTTTTACTTTTATTAAATAAAAAGGTGTCAAAAGGTGCTTCTGATGAAATGACGTAAGGTGACAAAAGGTGCCTCTGAGGACATGACGTAAGGTCACAAAATGTGCTTCTGAGGAAATGTTGTAAGGTGTCAAAAGGTGCTTCTGAGTGGTAATGAGTTAATAGAGAGGTCAGTGTTCAACATAAACAATTCCTGTGATATTTTGACAGCTCTGCTATATAATTGATATTAATGGGTCAGTGGTGAGGTTGCTTATCTGTATACTAGGACACATTATTATTGTAAACTTAAATTGGACTCTCTTAACCCAAGTATTCCATGTCCAGGTCACACCTACACATTTAACCCTTGGACTTGCTGGCTGTGGCGGTTTAGCATTACAGATCCTGTACCAGTGCATTCTCTTATATAAATGCCAGTGACCCATAAATTCCAATAATTTGTGTTATGTACATTTGTCTATAATAGTACATAACAGTATACTCTATAATTCAACACCAAAACTCTCATTTATCCGATCATATTACATTTTTATCGCCAAGGGATGGGTTAACATCTGCCGATCGTGATCGGCCTCTCGTTTTATACCAGAGTTATGGCCCCTTTTTAACTAAGAATTGAACAGATTTGAGATTTTTATGCTTACAATATATAACCATAGTAGCTTACAATTAATTACATGTGATATCAGTTAGCTGTAAGAGAGATACTTGAGTAAACCTGTATTATGGGAATTAGAGTTATTTTTTAGCTATCATATGTTCAGCACAGTGAAAGGTGTAACCCATCCATGAATTGGAATAGTGTACTGTATTTTTTATAAAGTTACACAGTCCTATAATGATATCTGATACTCACTGCTGCTCATATAAAATGACTGTAATAGCCATCTGTTGTTGATTGCATTTATATAGTGTGTGGACAGTGTTGGCCCAGGATTTATCAACTCCCACATAGCTATCTGGTTTAGCCCATCAATGCAGTGTTCAAGTGACATACCTGGTACAGTCACCTAATTTTATAGAGTTACAATGGTTAACCCTGGTCATAAATTTTATGTTTTTGTATATTTTTCATGTAATCATTCTCCTATCATATCCCTTTCACTTGTATGGATTTTTGTAGTTAAAATGAACCCTTAATTCTCAACATTCCTGGTACTTAGTAGAAATACCTTTCATCTGATATATCTCATTTTATTGAGATGTATGTAAATTTGGTATATGAGGTTCTCAGCCCAAAATACAGATAGAGTTCGAATTTGGGTTTGATCCATTTTTTTTAAATGGAGTTATGGCTTTTGGATTTTCGCGCCCGAACTGAAAATAGCTGATAACTATCGCCAAGGTATGGGTTAAATATCTGCCGATCGTGATCGGCCTCTCTTTGGCTCAGTAAAAAAAACTGAAGTTTGACCTTGTGGATGAAGAGAAACTTCATTTCATGCCGTTGACTTCTCGACAGATTTGACGACGGGCTTTATCCCTTTTGTCTTTGCTCCCAAACCGCAATTTAGCATTTTTCAGCGGGAGACTTTATCAGTAACTCATTGTGCTGGAGCGGCTTTCAGTTCGACGAACTAGACTCGTTACCATGACACTTTTTGTCCGTGTATTCACGCAAATAACTCAAAATTAAGTTCTTGATAGAAAGTTTAAATAAGCTAGAGCTATAATATAGTCAGATTTCTTTGAATCTGGGGGGATTTCTTTGAATCAAATTATCGCTATTGGTAGACTATTAAAATTGTAAAGAGTCAAGCACTCGCACGACAGAATACGATTGCCATAAAGTGATTAATGGCATCTGGGCATGCGCGGAGCTATATACTATCTCATTTAATGACAGGAATGGGATTCCGGAACAAAATAGAATAACTGTCATCAGTGCATCAAATTTATCAGTGAATTATTTGCATGTGTATCAACTCAGATTATATGTTACTCTCACAACACCTAAAGTATCCAAGTCCGGCATAGTGACTGCTTGTCATTTAGTATAATTGAAAACTAACAAAAGCGGTATGGAATAATGCTAGATAATGGGCTGGTTGACCGACAAATTAGAAATAGTTAAGACATTTTATGGAATTGTGTGTATCATACACAATAGCCTAGGTTTGCAGATAACAGCAATTTATCAAATAATATTTCCAATTACAGCCTGGTAAATATCCTCTTTGTGTTTTTATTTTCTCAATATGTCAACTCTAGCTGGATTAGAGCTTAACAACTAATATGTCATGGATACGTCTACAAAATGTCAACTCCGACAACTCCGACAACTCCACGACGGGACGCGACTCGAGTAATGCAAGCATAATATTGCTTGCTTTGTCGCACCATTTTATATTAATGTCCACCGATGATAAGGTCACTTGTGGAGACGGCATATATAAGCCATATAGGCTTACAGCCGAATCCACTCCCATACACAAGGAACATGGTAACATGAATTACCAATATATTATATTGTAACAAATTATTATTGGGAATAAATATTATTAAACCAATGTCAACAGAGAGTCGAAAATGAAGATTGAGTTAACTGTCATGAGTTGTTGTCAGCTTCAAATGTATTACAGCCAAAACACATGTTTGGTTCATGTAATAGCTTGCATGGGGAAGTGATATCTCACGCGATATGTAGGGATATGCTGGGAAATTGTTAATTTGTTTTTGGAAAATTGGATGCATATATACCTTATACAGTAAGTTGTACTAGTGTTTTGTGTGCACCTAACTACTTCTGGTGGGTTACTTTATTTGTCCACTACGCCGATACATTAGAATTTACATTAGCACCACCATTTATAGACAAATGCCTATCAGCCATTAATTGATAAAAATCTTCACATTTGCCTATATTAAAAAAAATTTGAATTAAAACAGCTTCTGAAACAGGCTAAATTGCTATTTGAACTAAAGGCTATAATTTCCCAGTCATACGAGTGATATAAGTAGGGGGTGATTGTCAAAACGTTGGGAGAAAAAACAAATTGTGTGCAGGTTGGGGGGGGGGGGGGGGTGGGTGCAGGTTTGTGTTCAGGTTTGGGTTTGGTGGTGGGTCCCTGAAAAATTCCAGATTCCCAACAAAAAAAACCTTCCTGCAATTTTTTGTACTACACCCCCTGGCGACTGGGCTAGGAAAAGTACCAAATTTTGCTATAAATTTATTTGTGATAATTTTGTTTCCGGAATTACAACACCTACTTTCGAAAAATCAATATAAAATTCAAAAATAAATACACAAACCTTCTACTATGACAAACTGCAAGCCGATCCACCAGATATATATATATGTATTGTTTTCAATACCGTACAGATCACACCCAAAAATATTTGCAACTCTATATTTTGCTGTGGAGATTTGCATGGAAATGTCCTTTCAAAATTTGTCATTTGACGTCCTCTTTAAGAATGAAAATGTCAGTGACCTTGCAGCTCACATTGGAGAGGGGATACTATCATACATTTTGTTCAATGAAGCGATATTGAATGTGGACATTTGAAAGGTTAAGTAGTACTTGAGGCGTCAACCCGGAGAATAATATGACGAAATATGTTTGCTATTTAGGGCATCTCGAAGGATTTAGTCATGCAAAGGGTCAAATCGAAGATAGCTGCCGGCGGCCATGTTTGTTCTATTATCGAAAATCGTTCAAATTCGATATCTCCCATCTACTATCTAGGAGTGAACTGACCATGCCTGTAAATTTTCAAAAACATTTCTCCAATATGCAGGGTGTGCCGATTGATTCAAATGTGAAATCCAAGATGGTCACGAAATTCGGAATAATATGACAGCTATCAACTAAAGGTCACGCCGCCCGAAGATTCATATGAAGTTTGGGATGAATCAGATGAAAATTGTTCGTTGTAGGTCATGCCAAAGGGTCTCGTTTGTTTGACCATAACTGTGGTTATTTCAATGTATTGGGCGGGGAGGTGGTTGACCACGTGAGTTTGTGGTTAATGTGCATTGTCACATTTTATGTAGTGGGAATACAAGATGTAGTTAATTTCAGTTTGCGGCAGAGGTATGAACATTAAGGTGAATAATTAAAGTTCAAACTGCGATGTCGATGTTATGTATAATTGGACAGCCCTAAATATGTTCCTGTTTTGTGTATTATTCAGAGTAGTATCTCCGAGGAGGATTTTCTCGAGGTTAATATTTTTACACTCATATGGTAGTAAGTTGGTGACATAACAAACATCGTCGATCTGTAAAATAGACAACAAAAAAAATAATGATTTGCTTCTTCTGTCGGGCACAGGCCTAAAATTACTAAAATACCAATATAGACTATACCATTGACAAGGTTCAAATGATCGATCTTGGCTAAAACCACCAAACTATCAAAGCCCTTATAAATTCTAGAAATCGATATTTGCAGCCAAAATATACTCAGATGAAATAACCTATACATGCTCATATATGTTCCGCAAGTCATTCCGAAGCCACCCATACCTTTTTTTATTTCATCCGATGTGTTTGTGTCCAATTTTTCATCTTTATTCATCAAACGAATTCCAGAAACGTGTCTGCGAATAGAGTGACAATGCCATATCAAAATGCAAAATAATGCAATCGCGGCAATGAAATGGCTGTCAAAATGGCCGAAACACCAAGCCATGCTACGACGAAAGCAACATCTTGGATAACCACCTAGAAGTGAACATACATATTGATAATTTGCAAGTATGTTGTTAAATATGTTTAAATGTACACATATCATTGAACAGATCCACCTGACGGATTTATCGGTAACGGCAACGCAAGTTAAACCCAATGGTTTCCGTCTTTAAAGTTCGGGTTTTCTGCTACGAATGCATCCAATAGTCGGTCCAAATTTTTTTATTATTTCGGGCTTGTAGCACACGAAGTAATGTTTCGTCACACAGTGCGTGGTAGTTACATTTGGAATGATGATTAATTATTGAATGTAACACATAAACTGAAGTGCACACCCTTGTGGTGTAAATTCCAGTTACATTTCCGGAATTTTCAACACTCTCAGTGATAGTAAACCATACGCATATGTCATAATGCTGATTATGATGTAAAGAAACACTCATCTCTTCAAAGTAGATTAACACCATCTCACCAGATCGAAAAGACGGTAGTCACGGTCCATCGTATATGTTATTTAAGAGTAATTTGCCTGCTTCTACAGAAACGGTTTCTTAGTAGACAATTTAGTTCAAATTACTTCAGTAGACACTTTACAATTGGACTATGCTACTATGAAATGCACAATACTAATTTTCAGTATCTTGTTGTTCGAAAATATTTTATCATTGCTACATATGTACTTGGGGTAAATATCAGCTCATCAGCATTAAAGCTATTATTTCTGCGTTGACAATTCACGCAATATTGCTATTTATGGTTTTGTGTGCACCAGATATATGCAACATATTGGGAGAAGGGGTAAAGGCTGTGATGCGGTTGCCAAATACATTCAAATATAGATTCCATGTATAAAGAGAGTCTCTGCCACAGAAGATGTAGGAAATTATTGAGATAACAGCGAAATATTCGTGTTTCATTACTTGACCTGGAGGCAAAAAATGACTACTAATTTAAGACAAGGACACTTGGATCTACACATTTTACCCAATACTCTACGAATATCACTCATACCGTTCTATAGTTGTGAATATTGACATATTTGATGTTGTAGATATTAAAATAATGATGAGCCGTCACATTCGTGAGACTGCTCTGAGTACATATATTTCTGCATCTAGAAAAGGTCAGAATAAATACATCCCTATTAAATCACATTTAAATGTTAAATTGCACATATATCAGTGATATCACGCGATTCAAGATAAACAGGACAGACAAAACTGCGTTATTTTCTGTTTCTGGGCGCCCAAAAAGACCAGATGTTACCGATTAACAGATTAACAGATGTAACCGTTCGCTTGCTCGCTCTTTCGCGAGATACATTAGAGAGAAATCGTAAAATATCTTATCAAAAGTTTCCCATTTACTCTTAAATCATAGATTCTCGCATAATTCGAGAACATGTTCACTCTTATAGGACTAGCTATTCAATTTTACACAAATTGTATATTTCATTCGATTTTGTCCATTTGGCGGCAATTTTGGGACAGACATTCTACCGATATGGTTTACGACTGAGCATTGTTTGTGTGTATTTCATTTTATTATTAATTTGGTATTAGTTGGTGCATCTACCGCAGAAATTCAGAATTGTTCGATACCAACTGCCATCATGGACGCCATCTTGGATTTAGTCCAGTGCATTTACGAGGAAAAAGTTCCAAACCTCAAACTAATTGCAACACAATGTGTATTAGGCCAAACTTTTTTATTTTAGTGCTTTACGGATCCGCCGACCCTGTTTTCTGTGGCCCGACAAGGAAATAAAAATCAAATATAATTTTTATTTTTATTGTCACAGCCGACAGCTGTTTCTGCTTATCAGTAACAAATTATCTAACGACATTTCACTGATTAAAGATGCCTAGGACACACCAACTTTAGATATCTGTGGCTTTAATTACTTTTAACTACATCCAAGTTGAAAACTGAGAAGTCAGCTTGAGTTTATATGTGTCAGCCACCAAGATACCTGTATGCTTTCTATAAATCTTGACATCTCTTTAAAACTTTAAATGGCCTTTAGAATACATTTTGTATTCCTGGGAATTTATGGTGATCTTTATGACTGAAGACCAATAACAATCCACAAGGTTTCTTAGATAGGAATGACAAACTAATGAGTATGTGGGTTTGCTCAAGTTACACATTAACTTTTTATCACTACCACTAATCTCACCATTCCCATCTCTATACTAAATACTCATTGGCCAGACAAGTAGATTCCTTAGGAAATGTTCAGATAATAAGTTCAACAAGTTCTAAACTTATTATCTGAACATTTCCCACCAACTAATAGGAATCCTTCTGCAAATATATTATCTGTCGGCTACTTATTTTTCCATGAATCCATCCAGATGAATAATGGACATTTTCAATGTATACATTATAACTGAATGGGGGAGTCCATTTATTCAATAATGTTGAACAAAAACAAACTCTTTATTTCTGGATTTTTTCAATATTATTCAATAATCTGAGCTATGTTTAAAATAATAGTGCTGGATTTGAATTTTGTGATATACATCCAAAAAGTGTTCTCTATAAATGACTGACAGAGAATTATAAAGACACAGTTACCACCTTAGCGAATGTCCAAAAAAAAAAAAATGATTCAAGCATTTTTATTTTTATTTTTTTTTCGACCGACCCTACCAAAACAAGGTTTAAAAAATCCGTAAAGCAGAAAAATAAAAAAGTTTGGCCTTAGCAGGAATAAGTCTATTAACCCATTATAAACAACATACTAAAAATAAAAAAGGACCAAGAAAGGCGAAATTGATAAATTATGTAAAATCCATTTGTCAACATTTTGTAAAATACTCAATTTATGGCTTTTGAAAGATATTTATAAACAAAATCCATTTCACAAGTGCTTCCATTATATATACATGTTGAATATGAAATTATGATTACAAAAAAAGAAAACATTTTCCAAATACGTTGAGTATTTTTCAAATTATGTGCCTCCAAAATTGGGAGTTTGTCTAACTTGAATTTCGAAGCCTAAATTTCTAAGTATGAGCTAAAATCCATATTTTATGGTCAAGTATTTTAAAAACTAGAGAAAAATGAAGGGATATCTTGCTGTTTTATTAGTTTCATCACTATATTGCGCACAAAAACAAATCTATGATCGAGAAGACAAAAATATTCTTAAACAAAATGTGTGTTCCATTGTATGGACTTAATAGCCAAATTTGTCTTGTGATACAGAACTGGTGTGATGTAATACCATATTTGAGATCATACAACTCAATAAATTTATATCTATATGCCATGTATTTCTCATAACTTCTTGTATACTATGGTAGATACACTGTCATGGAACATATGTGCCAATATCAACTTATGGCCCCATGAATCCTTAGACTCTTTAAAAGTGCCATTTTGGAGTGTTTTTGGAGTGTTTTTGACAATTTTAAAGGTTTTTTTTGGGCACAAATAGTTATCAATAATGAATGCAATTAGTGCTTAATGTGTAATTTGTAATGTTTTAACGGTAGTCCTAAAACACTTAGCGTTGGAAAATTAGTATTACATTGGTTATACTGAATTTCACATATTTTTCAAGAAACTGACTCCAAAATTTGAACGTTTGATAATGGGGTAGGTGAAATCACATTGTCATTGGAGACAAAGGGTTGTTTTATTCCAGTGTGTGTAAAATTCCTCCATATCAGAAGATAATATGTTACACTCATACACAATTATATACGTTACATGATATCACATTATAAAATATAAATAATGGCAATTCGTTGTCGATTATCATAGGAAATTAGTGTATATGCGAAATTCATCTACACAACAAGCAAATAAAGCAGACACAATGTCTAAAAAGTTTTTCCTCGTCACACATGAGGTGTATTTCCGAGCGTATACATCCACCGAAACAGTATGCTAGAAACGTTCTGTCGGTCATTGAATCTAATATATTGTAAACTTCAACTGTATAGTTGTCGATGTAAGATACCAGACAGAGTTTCGCGTTGTCAGTGCGAACTCGGAAGAGCAGTCAGTGTACATATGAAACGACTGGTTGGAAAACGTTCGTTGGCAATGGTGACATAGTGAATTGTTGTCGCGTGTCGTTCTGTTGAGAATGTTAGCCATCTGAATACTTAAAGCAGAGAAGGGCACATTTTCTTTTTGGGTGTGTCAACTTCATTTAAACCTAATACGAAATTAAATTTTTCGTCGTCAGTGTAGTTAACGAATCAGGAATACTCAGATTGAACCAAGTGATTGAAAAGTTAAGACTGTTCTTTATTCCTGAAATGTAGACATGGAATAATCCTATTTTCAAAAGCATGCCATGTTAGTGGCATATTTATTAACACCAAAAACAATTTTCATTTGACTTTTATCTGGGAGAAATGTACTTAATCTACTCTCAGAGTCGGATGATTTCCGAACTATATAGTCTGGAGTGATCAGCTCCCGCCATATAAGGCTATAGGTTTAACACAACTATGGTGAAGTTTAATTTTGGCATAATTTTTTCTTCGCACCGTAGAATTTACTTCTTATACAAAATGAAGCTGCTTGTGTGGCTTTATCTAGCCCAGTTGACAACACGCCTGATGATTTGAAGAGTGAGCCGATATATTTATATTCATTCACGTTCTCTATGTTTTGGTTATTAATTCGAAAATTCATATTGTTTAATAGCGCCCGCTCTCCCGCGGCGAAGCCGCGGAAGCGAAGCGACCAGGGTATACGTATGCGAATATGAGATATATACTAATCGACTTTTTCGGCCCAATCTAAAAATAAATTGAAATCACCTAAAATAGGATAATTTATTCATAACTGAAGGGTCAGCCAGGGTCAGCGGAGTCCAAAATTCTATTGTTGGCAACGGTCGCCATTTTGTATTGATTCATGCCACCTCGAAATGTGTAATTGGGCAAAATGCTCCAGGGCAAAATAAAAAACTTTGATCTAACAACTGTTAGCTATACTTCATCATATGTAGGAACATCATGCTCCTAAAGGCAAATCTATTTTCAAAAAGTTAATGTAAATTGAAAAAAAGCTCTTGTTAACAAAAAAGTAAATTGCATGAAAAAGTTTTGTTTACATATTTCATAAAATGATTAAAAATATTTACCCCGAAAGAGGAATCTAGCGACCTTGCTGGCCGTTTACATATTATCTTAAATTTTCTAACGGTATTTCAGCCTAAAAAAATTATGAAATATTCTCAAAGTTCAAGGCCGACAAACGGAAACTTTAAGTTCCGATTGAAAGATCGCAGAGTCATTTTAAGATTGCTTCTTGGGAAACCAGTAAAGGCGTCATGACATCAAGACGTACATCATGACGTCACTACCTACACCGGCGCGCAAAATTCCAGACAGTACTGCGTCGATGGCCAGACAGCTGAGACTCGTATTACATGGCAGGCTAAATATCCACATTTACGTTATATGTGATTATTTACATACATTGTATATATCATTTTCTTGTGTCCCATTATAATTAGGGTAGATACACACATGCATGTAATTTCTGTATGTAAAATACACCAATACTTGACAACATTAATCACCTGCGCGCGAGCGGTTCGTTGTTAACAGGCCAGACAAGTGACCAGTGCTAAGCGAAGTCAAATTGTCTTCTATCAGTACGCATTTAAGGCCAGTCCAAAACATGTCTTCTCTCACGGATGCGGAAATTAATCAAGTCTGTGTGATATCTGGCATTTTATTAATGCACGACCACCAGAAGCCATACGTCTGACATATACAGGCTTGATGTAGAACATTTTCAACCATGATGCTTGTTTGGGTGGGGTCTCGAAAGCTTCAAATCGCTAAGGGACTTAGTTGAATGTATCGGTCGGAATAATCTGGGCAAGAAGGTACAATATGATATGTTTTACTTAAATAGCTCAGAGTTAGCCACCCCCGCCTGGTAGCTTTCGGGGTCATATATGGCCCCCTGCATGCGTCGGGGAAATCCTGATCCACCACTGCTATAAATAAGAGAGGACTGGTAATTATATAAATAGAAAGTCTACCATATGTGTTATCCTACGAACAATTATGTTAAGTGGCCTGGCGACTCGGTCCAAGATAACGGCTTATCTACATTCCGGCTTAATTGGAACTAGAACTCAGTGCGTTCAACACGTAGGCAATGATTGGGTTGTCAGTGGACACATATTACATCGTCTGTATGATCCATGTAAAACGCGAAATACACGATAATTACAGAGATTACATGCATGATTGTGTGTATCCACCCTTAGCGTTTATCATCAAATCCTTCTATAAAGATAACAATTCATCCGATATTACCATGAACAGTAACAAGCGGGCGCAAATTACGCAAATTTATTTATAGTAATGGTGAAATCCCACATCTTACATAAATCTTGTAACTTATTGAGTGAAGATTGCAGTACATCGTTAGAATTATATATAATGAGTCTGTTTAGGGCCAAATCCTCTGCACAAAGAAGACACGGGTGTTTCGTATCAGCGAGGGTTACTGGGTCACAAGAGAAGAAAGGGCGTCTTGTTGACGGCAGATTTAAAATTGGGCGTAAGTGTATTTTGAGTATGATAGTGCTATAGTACTATATATTTGATAGTCGTTGATAAAAATGGGCGTAAGTATATTTTGATTGTCATTGATAATATTGGGCATGAGTAAATTTTGATCGTCATAGTGATATGGTACTTTGTAATACGACCCTGCCTAACTATGCTTAAAAGCCATGTCCTGATTGGCCAGTGGCCCGAGTTACCATGGCTATCTCGTTCCAGTTTTGTGGTACAATTATACTTTTTCCAATTGTACCACGAAAAAAATCGGTTTATTCAGATCGCGACTTTTCCTGTCTTTTCTAACTCAACGGAGTACACCCGCACCCGCAACCCTTTGAATTTTGCTACATCTTGACAATCTTGCGAATTTTCTAGCGATTTGTCGCTTGAAAGCAGTTTGGTTGCCTATGAATATGGTCCAGATGATGTTATGGTATATAGAGGATCTACAACGAGTCCCCAGTTTATAGCGGAATATACAAAACGAGTCCAGTAAATTAGGTCTGGACCGAGCCTTTGGCGAGGTCCAGACCCTCGCCAGACCTAATTTACTGGACGAGTTTTGTAATTTCCGCTATAAACTGGGGACGAGTTGTAGATTCTATTTATTACATGATCCAAAACATCGACAAAACATACTTAAATCAACAAATGGAACGAGAAACTAACATCGGCTTCTATAAGACATGCGATGACGTTTCACGTAACTATTTGTTGTTTGCCCGCGTAAAGAAATAGTCCCAGATAAATAAAGACTATTTGGCGCTTTTAATGACGTATATTTAATAACATAACTTTTCAAATTCTTCATTCATGATAGTTTGTTGGAAAAATATTGGAAGTCATAGTATTTTTGAGACGTAGCGTACGGAATGTTAAAAGACAGCAAACCGGAAGTCAAAGGTCACCTGGCACTATTTCCTGTTATTAAACGAACGTTTAATAACACAATTTATAGAATGGGTTTATTGAATGGAATAAGGATAGGATCGTGTAATAAATTGATATATGTTACGACCAAAGAAAGTTACTAAATAAGTATATTAGCCTCAGAGAATCTCTATCCGTGCTTGAATCATTTGCTACTATGTCGGGCCTGAAGGCTAATATAGACAAATGCCAAATAGTCTGGTTGGGCTCTCAGAAAATGAACACATCAGTTCCTTCAGAATTCAAAATTAAAGTTTCGAATACATTCACAGCCCTCGGAATTAAATACAGCACCAATATGTCCGAAATACCAGAAATTAATTTCAGAGACAAGATCGACAACATGAAAAAGATAATAGACAAATGGAAATATAGACATATCTCACCCATCGGTAGAATAACAATTATCAAGTCTATTCTCATTCCAAATATTGTACACCTTCTCCAATCCCTCCCAAATCCAAAGCAAGATATCCTTGACGAAATCAATAGAATTCTATTCAAATTTGTATGGAACAATAAACGCGACAGGGTCAGTCGTACACAACTTTGCAGGGGTTATGAATATGGCGGACTAAAATGATTAATATAAAACATTTCAACGATGCTCTCAAAATAACCTGGATGCGCAGATGTATCACGAAGTCACCCCCATGGTTGAACATAACACCCCGAGAAATTTCAGATCCCTTACTAGCGACTTATGGCTCAAAATACATCAACACTGTTCTATCAAAAACTGGGAACCCTTTCTGGCGCGACGTTCTTATGGCTTGGAAGAGTTGCTTGAAAAATATGCCAAACGATAACTCACCCCTAGCGACTCAGACTGTTTGGAACCACGATGAACTCCGAATGAATAAAGACGCAATAAATAGTAGCGAGTGGAAGGAAAATGGCATCTTATTTATAAACGATCTTATCACACCAGGAAATAAACTGCACACACTTGAAAGTTTCACCGCCAAATTTGACATACCCACCACTTTCTTGACATTGCAAAGTGTCAACACGCAGCTCCGCATTTTATCAAAACAGACGAAAAAAGATCTCACTAGCACTGACACCCCCTTTATTCCAAACAATATTCACCTGCTAACAAAAAGTAAACATGGATGTAAGGAATTTTACAACCTCCTTATCTCAGACAATGGTCAATTCCCACTGTGTGTATCAAAATGGAAAAGAGATATGGGACCTAATACAACCACAAGTTCATGGTCTCATATATTATCATCGCCATTCAATTGTCTGCGAGATTCTAGATTACAATGGTTTCAATATCGGATAAATACACGTATTTTGGGAACCAAAAGGTTGCTATTTCTTATGAAAATATCTGTAGACGATTACTGTAACCGGTGTAATTTACCTGAGAACATTACCCACATATTCTATGAATGCTCTGCCGTAAAATTATTCATAAATGACACACAAAAATGGCTGGATGAACACAAGCTGGACATCTCTATCACTCGTAGCAACATAATGTTCGGCCCTCCCCGCCAGCAAAATTTCAGTGTCAAAAAATTATTTCTGACATTGCTTAAATATTACATATACAAAACCAAATTTGACCCCCGATACCTTATCCCTGAAATCATTTCTACGTGAACTTGATGAGAGATACCGGTTAGAGAAATATATAGCACTAAAGAGAGATATCCTCAACGACTTCGAATTTGAATGGTGTGAGATATACCTTGCCCTGTCAAGTACTTTGAGGACAAATAACTATTTGTGATTATGTTCGTTTTTTCACTTGTTGATGGTTGGTCGAATTAACGCTATATAAATACCGGGCACGGATAGAGGCATTTTTGTTTTATCATATCGGAGACTATAAATTACATGGATATTTAAAAGCATACAAAACGATTTCTGATGACATTCCAGTCATAAACATAGTCTGTGTAATCAAAAACACGCATGAGGTGTCTTCGAATTTGAACGTGTGTAAGGCGTGTGTGAGTTGCGAGCGAAAGTCCCCCCTCCCGAAAATACCAGGACATTATTTTTGTTATTGTCATTATGCTGTATTTTAAATATATGAATATGTCCATGTATATATTGTCAATAAAGAATTAAAAAAAAAATAAAAAAAAAATAAGTATATTAAATGACAAAATAAATCGGTAAAATTGTATTTTCCATGGGGCCGGGCTGTGCATTCGTCGATTCGAATCTCGATCATATTCGATATTTCGGAATCAAGTTGAAACTGAAAGCGTTTGTTCACCAGAAGGGAAATAAGATTAGTTTAGTAAACTAGATCATTTAGATCGCTTTGTGTAAGGAAAATGGTCCATAGTCGATGATCATATTCATGTTGTCCCAACAACGTTCAACACAGAAATGACCGCAATCGTATTTCCTGTACAATTTAAATGAAAGAGCACGGGCGCCGCTGAAAACACATCATTTTTTAGCCAATCACAACGATTATTTACGCAAACAAATTACCAGAGTACTCCGTGCAAAGAAATCGAGTACGCCCAATACGAATTACACCACCTGAGACCGAAAAAGCGCAGTATTTCGTTGACTATTCAGTCGAATTATGACCAGAAAATTTCAGTCGTATTACAAAAGAAATAAATACACCGTGTATCGGTGTGTATGATCAAGTTGTACCACAAACAAACTGATTGTATGACTCCGCTACGCGTCGTCCTACAATCAGTTTTTAGCTCACCTGAGACAAAGTCTCCGGTGGAGCTATAGTCATCACTCCTCGTCCGTCGTCCGTCCGTCCGTCTGTCTGTCCGTCTGTCCGTCTGTCCGTCTGTCTGTCTGTCCGTCCGTCAACTTTTTTAAAAACATCTTCTCCTCTGAAACCATCATACCAAATTGGTTCATATTTGGTGTGGATGTTCCCTAGGTGACTCTCATTCAGATTTGTTCAAATGAGGTCACCAAGTCAAATAGTTTTGATGTCAGGACCATAACTATTTTTCCACATAGTAATTCTTAAAACGACTTCTTTTCTGAAGTTGTCAGGCCGAATGGGTTCATATTTGGTATGAGGGTACCTTGGGTGACTGTGGTTCAGATTTGTTCAAATGAGGTCACTGGGTCAAATGTGGGTGGGGCTATGGACATAAATCTGAATTTTTTAAAAAAAATTTCAATTTAACTTATTTCTCAATTTAACCCAAAAAATATATATATATATTTTATTTTTAATAAATAATTTTTTTTTATTAAATAAAATAAAAAAAAACTCATTAAAATTTTGAAGAACCTATGACTACATCTTTGGGAGGGGAGGGGAGGTACCTCTAGTCACTCCACTATATTTGGTTGAAATCAGGGGTTTGGGAGAAATCAGGAACAGACAGATGTACAGAAATGTTCAGTAAATTGCTTTAATCATATGTATTCTCTACTACACCAAGCCACCCATGTGCTCTGATGGACCCATGTTTATACAACTGGCAGATGGGTAGATAACATCTGCTGTGCTTTCCATCCCCAGAGAGTGTAATTCATGTCAATTGTAATTTAAATGAGATTAATGGTGTTATCAATGAAGCACCCTTGTTTACATTATCACTCAGTGGTCATTAAAATCAGATTATTTTCATTTTCTCCAAGTTTGAATTAAGAGAGTCTGGCATTAGCAGAATGAGGTTCCCAGAGGGTGATTTATGTTGCTCCACACAGCAGGCTAGCATAACCAAATACACCCTCTGAGAACCTTATTCTGCTTAGGCCTCATCTTCTGGAAAGTATCTAGAGTCTCAAGATCTCATTCTGCTTAGGCCTCATCTTCTGTGAAGTATCTATAGTATCAAATTTACTTTGTTGTTAGTTAAATTTCCCTTCTAGGAAGTTTATATATCCCCTAATTTGCAGAAGATAAAATTCATGATTGAGGTGCTCAATGGGTGAACATCACCAACTTCAACTGGGGAACTTCAATCTTATTCTAGGTCTTCCATAGCAGTTGAGGGCCTTATCAGAATGAGGTTCCCAGAGGGTGAATTTAGTGATACTAGCCCGCTGTGCAGGATAGCGTCACTAAATTCACCCTCTGGGGACCTCATTCTGCAAATAACAGACAGACTATTTCAAGGCTTGATTGTATAATACATTGTGTTGCTTGAGGCCAGACATGCACAATGTAGGAACAGACATGCTTTTAGTGATGCTATCCCACACAGCGGGCTAGCATCACCAAATTCACCATCTGGAGACCTCATTCTGCTTAGGCCTCATCTTCTGGGAAGTATCTATAGTATCAAATTTACATTGTTGTTAGTTAAATTTCCCTTCTAGGAAGTTTCTATATCCCCTAATTTGCAGAAGATAAAATTCATAATTGAGGGGCCCAATGGGTGAACATCACCAACTTCAACTGGGGAAATTCAATTTTATTCTAGATCTTCCATAGCAGTTGAGGGCCTTATCAGAATGAGGTCCCCAGAGGGTGAATTTAGCGTCACTAAATTCACCCTCTGGGGACCTCATTCTGCAAATGACAGACACACTATCACACTATTTCAAGGCTTGATTGTATAATACATTGTGTTGCTTGAGGCCAGGCATGCACAATGTATAAACAGACACGCTTTTTGTGATGCTATCCCGCACAGCAGGCTAGCATCACCAAATTCACCCTCTGGAGACCTCATTCTGCTTAGGCCTCATCTTCTGGGAAGTATCTATAGTATCAAATTTACATTGTTGTTAGTTAAATTTCCCTTCTAGGAAGTTTCTATATCCCCTAATTTGCAGAAGATAAAATTCATAAATGAGGTGCCCAATGGGTGAATATCACCAACTTCAACTGGGGAACTTAATTCTTGTCCTTATCAGATTTGTGAAAATGGGATCACAAAGTCAAATAAGGGCAGAGCAAGAGACTTAACTATTTCACTACATAGTAATTCTTAAAATATGTTTGCAAGAACTAGTTGGCTTATATAGAATGGAATGTTCTTCCTTGACTGCAATTCAGATTTTTTTTAATGGGGTCACCTGGTCAAATAGGGGCCAAGCGAAGGACAGTTTCCCTCTTAATATGCTTCCTTCACAAGGACCATCAGGTCTATTTTACTGATATTTATGATATGTATGAAGGGTTCTTTGGTGTCTGGGATTCAAATTTATTCAGATGGGGTCACCAGGTTAAATAGGGTGGGACCAGGGACATAACTATATGTCTCTATAGTAATTCTTAAAATGTCTTCTCAAGAGAGTTTGGACTATTTAGCTTTAATACATATAGTATGGAGGAATCAGGAGGATCCTTTAGTGACTGAGATTCAGATTTGTTAAAATGAGGTCAACCTGTCAAGAAATGGCAGGCTATGGGGAGTTAACACTTTTGTGTCCAATAAAATCATCGAAATACCAAATTCATTAAAACATCTACCTTGGAACCACCTGACTGATTGGTCTGACATACATGTATTGTGTTTTGGGTCCATGGATAATTGGGCTTCAAACATGTTTAAATGGTTTTAGAAAAAGGCGCTTGTGAGATTGGAAATTTCCAACAATTGAGAAAGTTTGAGGTGTCGGTTGTGAAATTCGAACCTAAGACTTGGGAGTCTGGAGCCCGGTCGGGAGGGGACTTGTTGAGCTGGAGGAGGGGGGTGATCAGTAGTGTACAGTTGGCAATTTCAAGGTGGATTTTCACCAAGCTACATACTTGAAGTCTCTCTAGCCACATATCCTGTTTAAATCTACTTCTTTTAAAGTGATTATGAAAAGAGCTGACTGTTTTGGTCTCCAGAGTCCCAGTCTTATCAGTCTTTGCAGTCTGGTGAGCGACCCCACAGTCATTGACTGTCTTGTTTGTGGTACAACTTGACCATACACACCTCTACACGGTGTATTTATTTCTTAAATATATTTGAGCGTCATTATTAAAATTGGGCGTGCGTATATCTTGAGCGTCATTACAAGTTATATAGGTACATGTGTGAAGAATTGGCTGATAGACCAACCAAGAACAAAATCTGATGCAAATAAGTTATACAAATCGTAAGGTTCAGTAGAACCAACCAAGAAAAAAAATCTGATGCAAATGACTTGGACAAATCGTAAAGGTTCAGACAATGACAATGACCAACAATCTTATCACGTGATCAGTAAATGCGCCAATCGGGTGCCCACAATGTTTTATTTGCAATAACTGAACGTCATTGCTCTCACATAAATAATAAAGAGCGTTTATTCTTTACCTCTCTCTACCACGATTAAGTTATTGAGCATAATGTATCACTATTTCACCAGAGGCCACATGTTAGACCATGTACACGTAGACACAGCATACGTAATATCAGATTGAACAAAGCTGATGATATGTTTCTTTCATCTTTTATATGATGGCGCTATTTGCTATGAACAATACTCGATAGACCTATTTACCGCCTGTACTCAATCGCACATAAGCGAAACAAACGCTCTTTATTTAAATAATAGGGAGGCTACTCTAACGAGGAACACTCTTAGTTGTTCAATAACCAATAAAATAGTTATCAAATTCGATCACCAATAGATCTGCCTGTGCAAAAAAGAGGACCTATAACAATCATTAACTTATTTATCGATCTATGCTAGAACATGGCCGTAACAAAAACATGACCATCAAAACACCAAAGCCTTACCGTTATGCATGAATATAATTTTACCATGCGTAAATATTGTCAGCTTATCGTCTGATGAGCAAATCCGATGTTTACATACTTAAGCTCAGGTTTGACTAGAATTGTATCATGTGTACATATATATGGTCATAGCGTGGCGAGCAAAATTTGATGTTTACACACTTAAGCTCTGGATAAACAATACATATCGCATATGCAGTGGAGTGTCGGTGTACTTCATTGTGAATTAAGTCACTCATGGTTATATATTTACATACTAAGTTTGATCATCACTAAATCCAGCATTCCGATTGGTCGGCGCCCACGTGGCTAGTTGCAATTATTTCTCGGTGAATGCGCAACAGCTAATAACTGCAGGCTCATAACAACATCGATACGTCATTGGGTTTGGTAAGACGAACGCGTAATGTTTTGGGCGCATTTGGACTCGCGCAGGATTGACTTAATAAATCATCGGGTTTCAATATAAAGAGAAATTGTTCCTGTTAACTTTTGCCAAGGGTGCTATGGGATATTTTGGGCTGGTTTTGTCACGATACACTTTTCGATTTAAATACATTTATAAAAGTGGCTTTTTCGCTAAATGTATATAAATATAAGGATTAACTGTCATGTGGACTATTTTTATGGAGATGTAATCGTGAGGTAAGTGGTCATAACTTGTATGTAAAACCCGGTTTTACACAAGTTATAACCACTTACCCCACGGTTACATCTCCATAAAACAGTCTACATGACAGTTAATCCTTATTTGACTACAAACCATAAACCTGTTACACCACAACCGTGGGTTATTGTAATTTAATGAAAATTTTACACGGAGGCCTACGCCATCGTGATTGCTTCAAAAATAGTACAACTTCCCGTTGGTAATTACTCATACGAACGAGAGCGTATGACTTACTGATTACTACACGAATGAACCGAGCCTTGAAATTTATATTTCACATCTTCCTTAAATGTCTCAATAGCTACAGACATAGGCATAGTGTTATGCTCGTCCCAATTGGTGATCCATAGATATCTACGCTGAATGATACTTTTCGACATTAATGTAAACTCAATATTTTATCTCACCATGTACAAACGTATTCTCACCATGTACAAACGTTTCTGCTATCGCCTTCTTGTCATTTTATAACAATGAATTGTCAATTTAGTATATGGGAGAGGGGCTACCTAAGTTGAAATAACTTATGCGCCGATCCCTTTTGTATATTTATATTCTAGCCATTGATAGTCACATTAATGTTTGAGGCAGTGCTCTTTTTCCAAGCACACAATGATCTTGGCTTTATGTTACCCTCACACCATAGCGTATGCTGAAACCTATGAGTTGCGTGTAAAAATATTTGTATACGCACCAAACGCAACCGAAATAAACAATTTTGTCAATTTGTAACATATTCGACCTATGGGTTGCGTGTGAGTTGCGTGTGGGTTGCGAACTGAACTTATGATCCCCCAATATCTGCGATCACCGGCGTACGAGTTGCGTGCGAGTTGTGTGTGAGTTGCGTGCAGAACTTACGAGTTGCGTTTGAGTTGCGTTCAAAACTTACAAGTTGCGTTTGACCTGCGTGCTAGTTGCGTGGTATTTGCGAATATCGGTCACGTGATAAAAACCTATAGAAGCTGATCCGATTCATTATTTTCTTCAGTACTGATTTGGTCATCGAAGAGTCAACACATCGGAGGTCCACCAACAACTGACACGGATCTAGAAAAGGCCCACTATTTATACAATTTCTCAACACGCACGTAGTACGCCACTAACACGCAACTCACACGTAACTAATAGGTTGGATACGCAGGGCATAGGTTGGCGATACGCTGGGAATAAGCACAATAGGTAGGGGGTACGCTACACACGCAACAGGATCGCAACAGGCACGCAACACGATCGCAACAGGTACGCAACATGTACGGTACCAAAACCTGGCCAGATACATCAAATGTGGACCTGCGATCACCTGCGTTCACAACTTATGAGTTGCGTACCTGTTGCGATCGTGTTGCGTGCGTAGCATACATGTTGCGTCCCTGTTGCGTATAAATTGATCGCAGGCATTCACAGAGAATTATTGAACATGTTCAAAATTTCCGAACTTACTCTGCGTGTGTCTGCGATCACCTGCGTGCTTGTTGCGTACTTCAAACCTATAAAACTTATTAGTTGCGTGCGAGTTGCGTTCGGAACTTATGACCACTATTTTTTATTCGCAACCATACGCAACTGGTGATCGCTATGGTGTGAGGGTAACATAACGCTGATTACTATAGTAAACCATTTAGCAGGAAAATTATTTTTCAATCTTTCCGATTGTTTGGTAGAGAAAATGATTGTTTGATCTTCTGACCAACATTTATCGACGACGATAATTCTATTTTCGCATTCCGGCTAATCTGTTATCCGTACATTTGTTCGTACTCAACAGACTTTCAAATAAAGGAAATCTGGTGACCTTATTCTACAAAGCAGAGACTATGGAAACCAACAACACCATTTGAGTAAAGTATCCCTTTAAAGCACTTCGAATTGTTTTACATTCATGCGAGTCTCTGGTGTGACTGCAGTACCCCAATGGCAACTCGCGTATATGTCAAATGGCCGATTACTGAACCCGGTCAGACTGTGACGCCTCATCAAACTGACAATTCATATAGCTTTGTTTGAAGTACAAACATGCAGACCAAGTATCCAAACATCGTATTATCGCGCGCTATTGAAAGCTCTGGATATTCCATTTGTCTGCGTCACTGACAATTTATTTGATTTTCTTTGCTATTACAGGGCACATGTCGCCCGAGTTCCTTACTGTACTATGTACGGGAGCAGCTACATGTTTGACACAGATGTTTAAACTGGCGGACTCAAGAAAGTAGACAGGGAATATCTTATCAGGTAAGTCTTGTTCTTTACACCGCGTTCTCAGATAATGTCTCGGTCATCAGCTCTCTTGTTGAACTATTTCGACTAGATGCATGTTGTACTTGTTATATCTCTAGAGCTGATCCAATAGGCGAGGTGTCAGATGAGGTGAGGTGTCACCCGAGCCGGGAAGTTATGGCACTATTATTTTCGTATAGGTAAACTGTTGTAGTTGTGTGATCCGGATGTTGCACGGACCTAATAGGACGCTTTTTAGTTTTATGGTCGATATCCCGATGCTACCCTTCTGTAAATTAGGCATATATTTAGGATACCCCTATTTTATAAAACACACCTATACCCCTCATTCAAATGAGAAATTGTGCAATATTCATCAGTTTTCGTGATGGTGGGATGACAAGTAACCAAAGATATGATGAAATTAGCAGAAGCCTGCCAATCGAGTGACGTTGTCATCTCGTTCTAAATGTCACTTGCCGTAAATGCTCCTCGATTCAATCAAAGTGATCCGATTCAATTCTTCTGAAAAAATATCTAGCAAAGATACCTCTATGATGTTTATATCATTGCAAACTAATGCCAATATACTACAAACTGACGCTTCATATTGGTCCATGGGACCTAATGGGGTGGAATAATGAGGAAAATGCTACCCCTCCCCCAAAAACGAAAAAATCGGACTTATGCCACAGAGTTCCATAATGCGACTTTATTTTCATGCAAATGGAGTCAAGGATGTCTTGTGAGATTATGGTCAATGACAAAACGATGCCTCATTAATTTTTGAAAGTAGCAGAATAACTCATACGGCCTCAAGTTAAATTTCACCCCCCCCCCTTGCCCAAACACCCCAATTCAGATGATATGTACCATCACCCCCGTTCCACAAAAGGTGGTGAGAAATCCAGACATACCTGCATCGCAATATTCAACTCGGAGGACTGTGAAGATTTTGTCAATTCCATGTTATTACGGGCTGCCATGGAACTGAAGAGTGACATGATCAAATTCCCAGACGTGATCAAATTTCCAGGATTGTCATCGGTAATTTTTTTTTCAACAAAACAACGTGATTGTGGTAGTCTTCAACATTTAGCAAGGTGAGTACATGTATATTTAAATTACAAGAGCATATAATACCACAACTCCCCCATCATGCCCCATGCCACCCACTAACATGCATACAAGCGTGATAATATAAACCAAAATAATTCGGGTTGACAACTTAGTTCTAAGGTCACCCTCGATTGTTCTACAAAACTACGGAAAGCCAGAATAACCATAAAATATCTTGTCAATCCCGGTCTAAGTCACGTTTCTTTGGACAATGGACATGTTTTGTTAAACCCCACCTGGCCACCCCAAATGGTTTCGAATGGGAAATAAAGTGGACTCCATGTGTATCCATGATGTACATGTACGTCCATACACGCATCTGTACGGCATCTGTCCGGGGCTTAATTAAAAAACCTTTACTGAAATATTAATGCATATTACCTGGTCACGCAAACAAGAATGCGATTCCGTTTTATTTGCGCCTATTGCACAAGAGTTACGTGCATGGTCGTTTACACATTTCTCAATCATTAAAATCGATGAATGATGCAAAATTATGCAATTGTGTTGTTTTCTTAACCCTTTGAACCCTGGCGCCCCACAGTGATCGACACCCTGACCCGGGGCTCCCAGTGGTATGTCCGCTTAAATTAGACAGTGTCTAGTAGCATGGTGTTGATTATGTTCAAATTGCGACACCGGTCTGAAACTTTACAGGTTTGTCCCCCATGGATCAGCGATCATTATAAGATCGCGAGACTTTGCCTCGCGGCAACTCCTTGGTAACGGTTGCTAGGCAACTACCCGGAATTGACTGGAATATGTAAATATAGCCTATAGCGTCGTAATTCAACCTCAGTGATTGCGTTTTTTGATGCAGGTACTACCCTAACGTGAAATTTGAGATATACCCAACCAGAATAGTGAACCAAATATCCCATTTAAGGGTAGCAACGGTTGCTAAGCAAATACCACAACTGATCGAATGACATAATTGCACTAACCATTCAGTGGTATGTTTTGCCTTAATTTAGACAGTGTCTAGTCGCATGGTGTTGGTTATGTTGAAAGGGGACACCTACCTGAAACTGTGCAGGCATGATATATGCATGCACGGACCACTGATCATTGTAAGATCGGGAGACTTTGCCACCCGATCTCGCCTTAGAAACGGTTACTAGGCAACTACCCGAAATTTGCAGGATAAACGAATTCTAGCTTATAACGTTGTAATTATACATCAGCGAATTGCGTTTCGATGCAACCAATATCCTAATGTGAAATTAAGATATACCTGACCCTGCGCGAGTAAGTCAACTTGATATGCGATAGACTTTTTGCTGCATGTGGCACAACAGAGACTGATATTACAGAGACCAGATACAACGTAATTTCCCGTAACATATCGTGGCCCCATTGTTCAAGTAAGCTGTCTAGATTGTGTCTACTGTACTAACATGTGAAACATGCAACAAAATGTCATATATAGCGCCACATTTCACTTAAACGCATTTAAAAAAATGAATTATAGCCTGCGCCCATGCGCATATTTTTCCTAGGCGTTTCTAGTGGGCAGCCAATCCATATAGACACATTTGCCAGCGCTGACTTCAATAGGCCAATTTAAATATATATATTAGTGGGTATGTCGTGTATAAGTACGTTATAAACCATTTATTTGCCATTGCGCTAGTCTGCGCATGCGCGAATAAATCAACTTCATATGCGATAGACCCTTCCCCATATGTAGCAGAACACTGGCTAATATACGCGAGGGTAATTTAAACTGAAATTGTGTGTCTAAATTATGTCTGTTCTGTCCACACACGGGGAACACGAAATTATATGCCGTAAATATAGCGGCACTGTTCGCTTAAAATTTTGTTATGTTTTTGTAGATTATATGCTATGCGCATGCGCATATATTTCTACCCGATACTAGCGGTCAACCATTCCATACGCACCACGGGCGCCGCTGACATATGTGGGGGCAATTTAAATATAAATCAGTGGGTCTGACGCTCGTTATACTATATATAAATTTGCTACCGAATCATGTCGTCGCTGCACCGAAATATCGGTGTTACGGGATATAGTCACGGTTCGTTTGCACCTAAATATCGGTGTTACGGGTTCAAAGGGTTAATGGGGCATCTTACACTCGTTTTTGACATATTTTACCGCTTTTCGCGCAATACTCAATTTTACCCCACATCAGTGTACGTTGCCACTTTAGTGCTGATGTTTTGTATATATTATGTGTGTTTTTCAAAATTCTAAGTTTTAATCAGGTCGTTCTTCTGTCTTGTCAGTGAATACAGACAATATGTCAAATGCGAAAAAGAGGAAGACCGAAGATCATCTAGTGTGCATCTAGTTATTCATTATCCTGGACTGACAACCAAAGGCATGAGTCTAACTCCACTCACAAACGACAGCTACCAAAAGATTCTGGAATGTAGAGACAATCTTCTGGCGCACGTGCCTGAATAAATCAATTAAAATATACGAAAATGAAATGCAGATTAAGATGGAACATCTCTATAAACACGACCCGAAAGCCTTTTGGAAATCAGTAAAGGGGCGCGACACTGCGCGAGATATTGGCGTGAATATTGATGAGTTCAGTAGACATTTTAAGCAGCTAAATACACCACACGATCCCAATGATCCAGATATATCATTCGACCATGATAATGGGGTACCGAGTCCGACCGATACTCCCACGGCTACAATCTCGGACAGATCGGATTTACTTAACACACCCATTACTGAGGGTGAAATCGCCACTTGTATAAGCCATTTAAAGTCAGACAAAGCATCATCCGATGACGGAATCCGCAACGAATACTTAAAAGCTTCAGCGGGAAAACTCATGCCGTTACTGATAAAACTCTTTAACTACGTGCTCGATATAGGGTGTATTCCGGATTAATGGCTTGTGGGTTCTATTATCCCAATATATAAAAAGAAAGGAAGCAAGCAGGAACCAGGCAATTATAGGGGTATAACATTACTGAGTTGTTTGGGGAAACTATTTACGTCAATTTTGAATACGAGACTCACACAATTTTCTCATACGTTCAATGTAATTCACGAAAATCAGTCAGGATTTCGAAAAAAGCACTCGACCATTGACAACATTTTTATAATTAATTCTTTACTTGAAATTGCTAGATATAAGAAAAAGAAGATGTTCTGTGCATTCATAGATTTCGAGAAAGCTTTTGATAGAGTTTGGAGAGAAGGTATATGTGGTATAAACTCAGATTAAACCAAATCACTGGTAAAATATATCGCGTAATTGTGAATATGTATGACAATTTTAAGTCGAAAGTATTAGCAAATGGCCAAGAGTCAGAGCCGTTCCCTTCTGCAGTTGGTTTAAAACAGGGTGATAATATCTCCCCTTTTCTTTTTTCCTTGTACATAAATGACCTGAGCGATTTTTTGGCCAGTGCAGACGTGGAGGGAATGGGAACAGTTTCTAATGAAATGGAGAGAAAACTAGACTGTTATCTGAAATTGTGTGTCCTTTTTTACGCTGACGATACCGTTTTATTCGCCGAATCAAAAAAAGATCTGCAGTACCAGTTGAACTGTTTCGAAGACTACTGCCATATATGGAAACTAAAGGTTAATATTCCGAAAACCAAGGTAGTTTACTTCTCACGGGGGCGACAACCCAAACATCTTGGCTTTTCATTCAATAATATTAATCTAGAAGTGGCTAGCTCATTCAACTATTTAGGTATACTTCTTTCCAGAAATGGGTCATTTACAGAAGCTAAACGCGCTGCAGTTAGAAAAGCTACTCATTCAATGTATGAAGTCTTCAGAATCGGACGTGTACACAAACTATCGATCAATGCGCATTTGCGATTATTTGACACTATGGTTTTACCCATTCTTATTTATGGTTCAGAAATATGGGGAGTGGGAGACAACTCCATCATAGAAAGGATGCATTTGAAATTTTGTAAAATGTTGCTACACTTGAGATCCACCACTCCCAGCTTCATGGTATACGGTGAACTGGGACGATACTCCCTCGATGTCACCATTAAGGTGAGGATAATTAGCTATTGGATCAAGCTTTTGAACGGATCAGTTAATTCTCTCGCCCAAAAACTATATCAAACTGCCCTCATGATATCCGAAACTGATGGATTTTACACACCCTGGCTGAGAAAAGTGAAGAGTATTTTAAATGATTGTGGGTTATCATATATGTGGATCGGACAGAACTCCGCCATAGATTTAAATACAACCATATCGCTGGTGAAACAGAAACTGACTGATCAATATATTCAACAATGGCATGAATCGTGTAAACGCTCCAGTCGAGGAGAAATATACAGGATATTAAAACCGGAATTTGGTCAGGAATATTACATCTCCGAGTTTCGTGATGACATAAAATTTACCCTAGCTCGATTCAGAACAAGCAACCACTCATTACCAATAGAAAAGGGTAGGTGGCATAGTACACCCCGTGATGATCGAATATGTACACTATGTAACAACGGCCAAATCGGTGACGAAATTCACTATATGTTTTACTGTCAATCATTATCAACAGAGCGAAAAATGCTGTTGCACAAGTCATATTGGAATTACCCAAGTCCAATGAAACTAAGAATCTTGTTCTCCACGAGAAAACCATCGATAGCTAGGAGACTCTGTAAATTTATCAAGATTATGGAGGGTCGAGTAGTTACTTGATGAGGTCAGGAAGAGGCCGCATACTATGCCTCCCCACGGCTGTGCCTTGGGTTGGTATGGTGTGGGGGTCCTCGTTGGTCTTATCCAGTGACTGGTTTACCCTGCCCCTGATAGATTACAGCCAGAACAATATATTTGTATTGAATTGATATATTCCTTATTCGCCCAACACTGCCTCTGATATTATGTATACATATGTAAACATGTTTTCTTTCAACCATTGATGTATGGTATAAGAAATAAATCTATCTATCTATAACAAGCACCGAACCCACTGTGATTCGATACCTGCAGTGGGATTTGACTCGAGTAAACATGGTTATCATCGCTCATGTAACACCAAGTTTTCTCATGTTAGAAATACAAATATCGTAACGGAACCCTCTCAGTCTGGCAGTTATTGTCTTCGACAAAGCACAACGTCGGCAACGGTAACACGTGGCAATTTTTTTCCCGAGGAGTGCGGAATATGTGACAAACTGGTGATAACACACAACAGAAAGAAACAGATACCGTCAAATATTATGTGCAAGACTGCAGAGATGTCAATGAAGCGTGCTGCACTGCATCACAAGGGCGAACACATGATCGCAAGAATCGGATCTGAAGACTTGATCGCACGCGAGTTCCGAAAGCATGATGTTCGTTATAAAGGGTACACGCGTCCACTCCGTGTTGATTCTGTTGGGGACGATTCGACAACGGACGAGTTAACTGTCGATTCGTACTCAGAGGTGTGCACGTTCGTTGACAATCACATTCTCAAACAACACCAGAGCATACCAATGGCCAAACTAAATGAGATGATGTGTTCTGGTATCAGCGACAGACGTTACCGACATAAGCTTAAAAAAGACTGAAAGAGACATATGGTGATAGAATCCTGTTTGCTACTATCGACCCACAGCAACCACAAATCCTCATATGTTCGGAAACACTAACATTCTCGACTGATGATGTCATGTTGCTAAATGATGAGGACATTTTGAAGTAGGCTTCCGCGGTGCTGCGACGCAATGCGCTGGACTTTGTCGACAAATTCCACGACCTACCCTGGCCACCCACAGAAAAATCTCTCACTGATGCAGACAGGGAGCCCCCCCCCCCCCGTCGAACTTGTGTCATTCTTCTGTCGTATATTCAAGCTACCTGGACATCCTGTCAGTGACCGAATGGCTCTGGTCGCAAAGTCCATGGCACAAGACATACTTCATGGTGTATCTCGTGGAAGCTATCTATGGTGCCGCGTCTAAAGTTTATCAGACTGTTTGGAACTACCCGGAGGAGTTCAAAAATATTATCGTTCATTTAGGTGACTTTCATTTAATGCAAGAAAACTTTGGTGTTCTCGGCAAACTAATCGAGGACAGTGGGTTTGAAGATGTAATATTCCAGTCTGGTTTATTAGCGACGGGCAGTCTCAATGGAGTATTGAAAGGTAAACATTACAACCGAGCCTGGCTGGTCCATGAACACTTCGCGGATGCTTTGGAGAGACTTCTGTTCGAAAAATTCACCCAATACTCCCCAGACGTCCATATTCCTAATGCAATGTTCACTATAATGGCATCAACCCCATTACAAATAGATGAAACTAAACTGATGAATGATCCAGATGTCAAGCAATTTACTATGGTATATGATAAATTTCGGGAATGTATCAGGACTGGAGGATTGGGTCTTACGGCAAAGTTCTGGATGTTGTTTTTGGATGTGGTTGATATACAGCACATACTCCATGCAGCCATCAAGGAACGCGATTTCAATGCACGCATGTACGCATGGAAGCTTTCATTACCATTGTTCTTTGCACTTAATAAGGTCAACTACGTGCGGCATGGGACATTCTATGTTCGGCAATTAGAGAAGCTAGCTACCAGCGGCTGCCGAGAGCTCATGGATGTCTGTGTGTCAGTCTGTTGTAGTACTCATAACGGGGGTCGCGTTCCTACTGACCAGGCAGGAGAGCAGACCTTCAACAGGAGTGCCAATGTACCGGGGGTATCAAGCAGTTCGCCTGGAACCATGGATCTTATGAAAAATGGGTACTCAACAGACCACAAATGGCCAGATTGAAGAATATGTTATATGATGTAGTTGGTTTGCAGAGTTCCATTGATAATCCTCATAAGTCCTGCAGAGCAAGTCGTATCAGCCTTTCAGAGAGAAAAGTCCAGGATGTCTTACGCGTAATACGCGAGGAATTCGTTAACCCTTTCAGTAGTGACTTGGATGAATGTAAACTATACAATGTGTCCTCAGGGGCCAGTATCCATCGATATAGCAGACTCTGTGACCAAGTGTGTGGTTTCCGGGAAACAGAGGGCAGACAACTTTTTGAACACCCTGTGCTCATCGAATGATACCCGTGATGCCTTCTTCAGTCCAATCAAACGTGTCAAATTTCTCACTTTCAAGGATGCTAGCAGTAAAGTGAAGGTTATCTCTAACGATACGTTGAAAGTCCCAGAAGTTGCAATGGAGAGGGATGTTCTTGCCAAGCTTCTTGCGTACTCTGACACTGCGAAATGTCCCGTAGATATAGACAAAGCATTGTGCTATTGTTTAGGTGCTGTTCCTACATGCTTGGCGCATCCAGATGGAACACGACCGAAGACGACCAAAAGTAAACTTATCGATTGTATCGCGCACACCTTTGAAAATGTCGAAACTCAGAAACTTCTTTGTGCGACCAGTGTTTCAGCTTATATACTTGACTTGATGATTGGAATGCTGATTGTCAGATTAATTGGACCGCAGAACCATTTCCAAGTGAGATTTCATCCATTATGTGTGATATCACCGATAGCGGATTGAGTGAAGCATTTGATGAGGATGAGGCAGATGATTGTGTAGAAAGCCATGACGAGGTTGACGGAATTGACGAGTGTAATATAAGCGACAGCGCAGAATTCGATTGATGTGGTATAATGTTTGTTGAACTTTGTTCTTTCACATAAATGTATCTATGAAAGCATGTATCGGTCACTTCGATATAACTGTGCAATGTCAGACTCTACGTTATTACTATTTCCAATCGTAGTAATACACAAAAGACCCTTCTGATATAAATATTGCTAGGAATATTCGTCAACATTTTGGGGTGGTGGGGTTGGTAACTAAGGGGCGTGGCATATTGCGCAATATATAACGTAAGTCTTTCCAATTATTTATGGAGACCCAATATCAACCAATCACATTAATTAACTTTGTCTGTACTTGAAGCTGTCCAAATATCCGACATCCAGTTAACATGACACCCGTTTTAAGAAATTTTAAGATTTTTTGCAATGGGGGAGGGTTAAGTTTTTTCCGTCAAACTTGGACATTACTGAAGAAATTATAAAACTGTGTGATCTGACGTATGTGTATATCATCAGCCTTCATTTTGGTATATTACTTTGATATATATGTTGATCATTCTTAGTTGTAGAGTGAAGGAATCAAGAGCATTTATCGGAATCGTCATGAAAATATAAGATGTGACGTCATCCCGTGATCCACAGCGTCACTCAAATATCACATACGTGGAATGTTAAACCTTATTATATTTGAGGGACTATAGCTGAAGAGAAATGAACTCAAATTGAGAGAAATAAGCTGCACAAGTGTGAAATGGATAGTAATTTTCAGAATCCACCACATATGTTAAATAACCACAATTTGGTGTCGGGTACCCACATACAAGTGACTATAAAATTAAAATGCGTCCTATTAGGTCCATGCAACATCCTGATCACGGAACTACAATAGTTCACCTATAGGAAAATGATAGTGCCATAAATTCCCGGCTCGGGTGACACCCCAGCTCATCTGACGCCTAGCCTACAACAGAGAGAGGCTGTTATAACTGCATGGGTGCATGGAATAATCCGATTAGTATAGAAATGGTTAATATGCGTTTAGCACCATACTTTTAGGTAACGATCTCCTATACTGGATCCCAGGCCCTCTAGGGGAAATGCCAACCATACAGATATATACTATACCATTATAGTATATTGGTATAGTGTATATATTAGATATTTGTCATTTTGACCCATTTCACGACTCCGTTCTATTATAAATATTTACTTACATGAAGGTAAATACTAATCCCGAAGACGATTACAGCTGCGTCAAAGCGTTAGTTAAACCACATCAGTGACTGGTATATTGGGTGCCTCTGTGGCTCAGCGGGTCAGGTGCATGATGAATTAGGCCAACCTAACTCGTGCAGCGATGGCGGAGTTGGTGCTAATCCCAAATAAGCGCGGATTTTTAGATCAATGCACTGGGTGAGATGCTACCTGATTCGTGTATATATACAGTTAAGACTGACACGCAGTTCATTACACCATCTATGGTGTTTTCTGTGATAGTGTTTTACTTGTCAATGGGGGTATGGGCGAATGTGTGAAATTTGAATAAAAATTTATTTGGATATTTTCGTACCCGAACGATATGATTAGAAAGGTACTTGGGTATGTTCGTACTTCATACTCAACCATGTAACGAAGTTTGACTTTAATTATTGTTGTGATCTAATAGAGATAGCATCTCGTCGATCTCGATGTATATTCACGTATCGCTTAAAGCGTTTGCGGTTAGATCGACGTGTATACATGTCGACATGCTTTGTTGAACCATGGCTTGTTAACCACAATGAAATTTGTTAGGACCGATATTAAACCCAATTCACCAATTCCATCCCATGTGTTTGGACTACTTAGCTATTAATATGGCTATTTTTTATTTTCTGATGTGTCTTACGCCAATGTGCAGATAAAGAAAGCTATGGTATCTAAGTTTTAAAAATGTTTCAACAATGCACATGACATGTTATTAAAGTAGACTAGAAAATCTTTGCTGCATTGCACAGTATATCACTCTACCGATAGTTTGAGGTCATTATAGCTTTAATTGAGATGGCAAGGTTTGAATAGCATAAACAATGCCAGTCGACAGCTCTGCTATATAATTGATATTAATAGGTCAGCAGTCAGGTGGTTTATCTTGATGGCTGTGTTGTTGGTTGAATTTGATACATTATCATTGTAAACTTAAATTGGACTCTATTAACCCAAGTGTTCCATGTCCGGGTCACCTTTTCACATTTAATCGAAGGCTGCGCTGGTGCACGAGACATTCCAATAAATTGATTTGTCTATAAAAGTACATAACAGTATACTCTATAATTCAACATCAAAACTCAAAACTCTAATTTATGATTCCGATCATAGTTATTTACTATCGCCAAGGGATGAGTTAAACATCTGCCGATCGTGATCGGCCTCTCGTTTTCAAGTGAAACGGAACTATCTTTGACATCAATGGTTTTTTTATTGTTTCTATTTGTCCTAAATACGTCACATTGATGTGTTTTTAGAAAAAAATATTCAAGATGGCTTGCAAAATGGCAACCGAATTTGGATAAAAAAATTTGATTTTTCACATATATCCAAAACATTATTCCTCTACCTTTCCAAAAAAGGCAGCTAATCGTGTTACTTAATCCACTGACTACTAAATGTTTTATTCCGGTTGTCCCAGTACCTTCTGAGGCATGATATTTAATTTTAAATGATGCGGTATGGAATTTTGTCAAAACATAATTTGGGATTCTGACCGTATTTTTGAACGGAAATGGGCTATAGAACTGAGAGGGACCATATTATGTGGCTAATCTCGCCCACTGACACCAAAATTGACCAACTTGATGCATATTGTATGTCAAAATGGCAGCCAGGGAATGACTGCGTCGTCATTGGTGAGGTGAATAGGTATACAAAGAGTTATTGTATTATAATGAATGATGTGAATGGTTATACAAGGGGTGGCTATATTGTCATGATTATGGTGCCCATGGTGATATACATATGCATACATTGGTCGGCTATATATTCATGTTTGAGGTGAATATGTATACACGGAGTGGATGTGTGGTAATTGAAGTGGTGTATGTGTACAACGAGAGTAGCTACGTGGTTATATGTGTTGTTTATATATTTGTAGAATGACTGTATGTGTATGTATGGCATGTACATTCGTGCCTTGTGTGACTGTATTGTCATGTATGGGTGTATGAGTATACATGTGTTGGGTGTATGACCATGTGTGGTGGTGTGTGGATACATTAGGACTGGATGTATGCTTATGGTAATGTATATAGGTGTGTGTCTATATGGCCATTGTTGTTGAAGTGCATATGCATTCCTGGATTATAGCTGGATTGTCGTTGGCGGGCGTGTGGGTATACGGGAAGTGCTTTTGTTGTCATGAGTACATATGTGATGTATATAAATCTCTGCCGTTGTTTTGTTGTTATTGTTGGGTGAATAGGTATACATTGGATAGCTGTATTATCATTGATGGTGTGTGTGAGTATACGGCGAGTGGCTGGATTGCCATAGTGAGGTGTATGTGCAAGTCTGGAATATACGAACTGCCGTGTGTACGGGGTATTGGTATATCCATTGGTGAGGTGAATATGAATACCTGGAATTACTCTATGTGCATGGTGGGTGTATATGTGTATATCTTAAGTGGCTATATGGCCATGGATATACATAGATATACATGGGGATGACATGCGGTCAATGGTGAATATGTTTACATTGAGTAACTAACTGTATGATCATGTATGTGGTGTATGGGTATATAGCGATCGAGAGTCATGAATGAGGTGTGTCACTGCATATTTCAACGGTCGGTGTCAGACAAAACTGTCCCTTATCACACACGTTGTTCAAAATATTCATTGATGATGTCAAATTTTCACTAGATAGGTTTGGTGATCCCATATTCCTTGATAACCGACCACTCAATCATCTTTTATTTGCAGATGATCTAGTTTTGTTGTCGGAAACAGAACAAGGTTTACAAAATTGTCTCAATGCGCTGGAAACATTTACTCAATATAATGATCTCGTGGTGAATGCAAGCAAATCAAAATGTATATCAGGTATTGTGTCAGAATATCCTTGTCGTGTTCCTTGTGATATAGTTAATGCATCAGAAAGGCAACCATTGATCATGATTTTGCTCGAACAGTTCACATGCATGTTCTCCATAACTCTTAGTAGTTTTCCCCGAATTCCAAAAATGTATAATTTTCAGAACGAAGAAAACCAAACGGGAGCCAAATTTCAATATAAATGGACATACGCTTGAATTAGTTTCAGAGTATCCCTATCTCGGAATTAAATTCACATCAACCGGTAGAATGACAGTCACAAGAGCACTCAAGTGGAAAGCCACGAAAGCATTGTTTTTAGCTCACCTGAGAGGAAGTCTCCGGTGGAGCTATAGTCATCACTCCTCGTCCGTCGTCCGTCCGTCCGTCCGTCAAGAATCATCTTCTCCACCAGAACTGTAAGACGGAACGGGTTCATATTTGGTGTGGATGTTCCCTATGTGAATCACATTCAGATTTGTTCAAATGAGGTCTTCAGGTCAATTAGTTCAGAAAGCAGGGCCACAACTCTATTCCTTCATATTAATTCTTAGAACGACTTCTTTTCCAGAACTATAAGGCCGAATGGGTTCATATTTGGTGTGGATGTTCCCTATGTGACTCACATTCAGATTTGTTCAAATGAAGTCACCAGGTTGATTAGTTGAGAAACCAGGGCCATAACTCTTTCCCTCCATAGTAATTCTTTTAAACTTCTTCTTCTCAAATACCATCAGGCCAAATTGGTTCATATTTGGTATGAAGGATCCTTGGGTGACTGGGGTTCAGATTTGTTCAAATAAGGTCACTGGGTCAAATGTGGACAGGGCCAGGGACATAACTAAAAAAATAAAATAATTTAGATTCAACGCTTTAACCAAAAAAGAAAAGAAATGATATATTAAAAAATAAAAGAATATTAAAAAAAAAATGTGGAATTGGTTTTTTAGCTAACCTGAGACGAAGTCTCCGGTGGAGCTATAGTCATCCACTCCTCGTCCGTCGTCCGCCCGTGTGTCCGTCTGTCCGTCCGTCCGTCAACTTTTTTTAAAAACATCTTCTCCTCTGAAACCATCGTACCGAATTGGTTCATATTTGGTGTGGATGTTCCCTAGGTGACTCTCATTCAGATTTGTTCAAATGAGGTCACTGGGTCAAATAGTTGCGAAACCAGGGCCATAACTCGATTCCTCCATAGTAATTCTTACAACAACTTCTTGTCCATAACCATTGTGCCGATTTAGCTAATATTTGGTATGGAGGGTCATTGAATGACTGGGGTTCAGGATAATTCAGGAACTCCTTGATCAATTTAACATACAAAACAAAAATATCACCCTCCCCCCACATGACCCAGAACCCCACCCTGCCCCCAACCAACAGCATTCCACCCTATCTCATCTCCTAAATCGCAGGATCTCTCCCACCAGCAGATTGAGTCAATTGTATTAGCTACAGACAGAGAGAGAGTTAATATAAATACACACACAGTCATCAATTGAGATGTTTATCAGGCTGACAGATCCTGTGTGAACTAATGCTTAGCTAGCACTCATGCCAATGTGTGTTATTAAAATAAAATAAACACAAATTATTGTTCTCTAACCTGAATTTAGTGTGTCTGGCATTTGCAGAATGAGGTTCCCAGAGGGTGAATTTAGTTATGCTACCCTGCACAGCAGTCTAGCATCACCAAATACACTAGCCAGGGTCCTCATTCTGCTTATGCCTCATCTTCTGGGAAGTATATAGGCACTTAAATTGACATTTTTACTTACTTCTTCCCTTCTGTTTAGTTTCTATATCCCCTAATTTGTGAATATAAAATGCATAATTGAGGTGCCCAATGGGTGCACATCACCAACTTTAACTGGAGAACTTCAATCTAATGCTATGTCTCCCATAGCAGTTGAGGCCTACACAGAATGAGGTCCCCAGAGGGTGAATTTGGTGACGCTAGCCCGCATTGCAGGATTGTGTCATTAAATTCACCCTTTGGGGGATCTCATTCTGCAAATGTCAGACACTATGTTCAGGCTTGGCTTTTCGAATATTATGTTCTTAACCACCAGTATCCAGTTGAACTCATTATACCCTGATTTTGCAAAGAAAACTTGGGGGGTATATTGGATTGAATTTGTCAGTCTCTATGTCAGACTGTTATCCCATCCATCCATCTGTCATTATGTCTCTATCCGTACATCAATTGTTTTCTTCTCCAGATACATATTAAAGACCAAATGGGTTTATATATTTAGGTGTGGATGTAAATCCTTGTTTTGATCACAGCTGTAGGAGTAACACAATACATTGGTATTGCTGGGCAAAATGTTTGTGCCATCATTAATTATCTCCATGTCAACAGGTCTCCCAAACATTCTGGTAGTTGATAGTGGCTTTATGAATGGAATTTTATCCCATGTTTATCTCAGATACAAATTACCTGTTTGACAAATAAAGTTTATTTTTACTATTAATATTAACCATTTCATGACCAGAGTAGTGCTGGTGAGTGCAATGAAGACCCTGTGCTTGTGCATTATCTTATATATGCTCCCATGGGAAGCCTCCCATGTAAAAGAGAATGCACTGGCTTTCAAGGTCATGGTAATTTTGTTGAGCCAATAGGCATTCAAATAAATCATGTATGTCATATTCTTGCAGGGATGTCGCCACTGTGTTGGGGGGGGGGGGGGGGGGTGATTTACAGATTTGTTCAATGAAATGTAATTTTTGAGCTCACATCTTCTCTAGACTGAATGGGTTCATATTTGGTGTGGATGTTCCCTAGGTGACTTACATTCAGATTTGTTTAAATGAGGTCACTCTATCAAATGGTTATGAAGGCAGGGCCATAACTCTTGCCCTCCATAGTAATTCTTAAAAACTACTTCTTCTGCTGTACCATCAGGTTGAATGGGTTCATATTTGGTATGAACAGTCCTTGGGTGACCCAGAGTTCAGATTTTTTTCAAATGGGGTCATTGGTTTTAAATGGGGTCACCTGGTCAACTAGGGGTCAAGCAAAGGACAGTTTTCCTCTTAATATGCTTCCTTCACACATACCATCAGGTCTATTTTACTGATATTTAGTATGAAGGGTTCTTTGGTGTCTGGGATTCAAATTTATTCAGATGGGGTCACCAGATTAAATAGAGTGGGACCAGGGACATAACTGTATGTCTCTATAGTAATACTTAAAAATGTCTTCTCAAGAGAGGTTGGACTATTTAGCTTACATATAGTATGGAGGATCCTTTAGTGACTGAGATTCAGATTTGTTAACATGAGGTCAACCTGTTAAGAAATGACGGGGCTATTGGGACTTCACTTAAAACATCTACCTTGGAACTACCTGACTGATTAATCTGACATATGTATGGTGTTTTCGGGTTCATGGGAATCTGGAGCCCGGTCAGGAGGGGATATGTTGAGCTGGAGGGGGGGGGGGTGATCTGTAGTGTTCCATTGGTAATTTAAAGGTAGATATTCACTGATCGACATGAAGCCTTTCTAGCCACATATCCTGTTTAGATCCACTTCTTTTAAAGTGATTATGAAAAGTTCTGACTGTTATGGTCTCAAGAGTCCCAGTCTTATCAGTCTTTGCAGTCTGGTGAGCGACCCCACAGTCTTTGACTGTCTTGTTATTAAAATATTTAAAAAAAAAAATGTATTTAACTCCATGGTCAATTATATATATATCTATTATATATTTTGGGAGATCTGTGTGTGTGTGTATCTGTGTGTGTGTGTGTGATCGCGATGGACTCGAAAACGGCCGACCCGATTTCGATGAAACTTCGTATGTGACGATACTATCGGTCGGGAAGTGGCATAGGCATATTAATTTTCAGATCCGATGTCAACTTTTCACGTGCCGAGGTAAAATCTGTTTTTACGCTGTGTTACGGGACTTTCATTTGAGTTCGGTGCGTACAAATCGATTCGAAACAGCGCGAATAATAAAATGCCAGTCATAATAATGACACTGTGAGAATCTTTCGTGTTTCCTCTTTCCAACGATATATAATGCGTATGTATCCGTTTTAGTTATCTGCCTCAATTATCAAGAAGAAGTGGTACTATCTTCCATCAGGATAAAAACAATGCGTAACTTCAATGACGTCGTTAGAGGTCATAACGTTAGATCACGTTATTAACGCTTAACCGGCCGATGCATTTGACTTTTTCACACGTCTTGGCGATATCTCGGGCACCGATGGTAATTTATCTTTACGTTGAAACTTGATAATTAATGAGCGTGTGTATATGAGGCGCGTTTATATACTTGAGTGGAAATCAAATCGGGTTAAACTGTCGGATTTTTACGGACGAAATTTGATGCATAGGGTATCTCGGTACCCGCTGGGCCGATTTCCACCATTTTTGGGGTGTTGGTGTTTGACCCCACCTGACCTTGACCTTCAAAATGGTCAATTCAAGGTCAAAGCCCGGACGAAGTCGGATCACCTTCTAGTCTATTATATATTTTGGAAGATCTGTCTGTCTGTCTGTGTGTCTGTCTGTGTGTGTGTTCCCGATGGACTCGAAAACGGCCAAGCCGATTTCGATGAAACTTGGTATGTGGGGGTATTTTCGGCCGGGAACGGGCATAGGCCTATTAATTTGCCCGTGCGACGTGACCTTGACCTTGAAATCTGGTAATTTCAAGGTCAAACGCCCGAATATCACGGGATTTCGATGAAACTTGGTATGTGGGGGTACATAAGGCCGGGGAGTGGCATAAACCTATTAATTTGCCCGTGCGATGTGACCTTGACATGGAAATCGGGTAATTTCAAGGTCAAACGCTCGAATATCACGGGATTTCGATGAAACTTGGTATGTGGGGGTACTTTCGTATGGGGAGTCTCATAAGCATATTCATTTGCCCGTGCGACGTGACCTTGACCTTGAAATCGGGTCAATTCAAGGTCATATCGCCAATTTTGATGGGATTTCGACGAAATTTGATACGTGGGGTTACTTTTGTCCACTGAGTGTTTTGGACGGGTCGAGTCGTGACCCCGACCTGACCTTCAAAAAGATCAATTCAAGGTCAAATCGGGTAAAACCGGATGGATTTCGACGGGCACGTTTGTCTGGTACTTTTGTCCGGGCAGTGTTTTGGACCCCACTTGACCTTGACCTTCAAAATGGACAATACAAGGTCAAAGCCCGGACGAAGTCGGGTCACCTTCTAGTATATATATATTGTTTAACATTTTTTGAAAATTGAAAAACTAATGCCATTACATTTCTGAAGGTTGTGCCCCCTGGCCCTTCACTCAAGTTCACTGCTTCTGCCACCCTGGTCCCAAAAATATTTACTTTGGCTGTAACTGTATGCTGGGTATGCCTACACAATCATGTCAAGTGAAATCTGACATTTTTATAAACATTCCCTGGAGATCTGCTAGAAGTCATTAATTCCCAATCTATCATGTATTGTTCAAATCTTTCAACAGGGCAAATAGCATGCCTGTCATTTGCAGAATGAGGTCCCCGGAGGGTGAATTTAGTGATGCTATCCCGCACAGTGGGCTAGCATCACCAAATTCACCCTCTGTAGACCTCATTCTGCTTAGGCCGCATCTTCTGGGAAGTATCTATAGTATCAAATTAACATTGTTGTTAGTTACATTTCCCTTCTATGAAGTTTCTATATCCCCTAATTTGCAGAAGATAAAATTTATAATTGAGGTGCCCAATGGGTGAACATCACCAACTTCAACTGGGGAACTTCAATCTTATCCTAAGTCTGCCATAGCAGTTGAGGGCCTTAGCAGAATGAGGTATGTGTGGGACAGCGTCACTAAATTCACCCTCTGGGGACCTCATTCTGCAAATGACAGACACACTATCACACTATTTCAAGGCTTGATTGTATAATACATTGTGTTGCTTGAGGCCAGGCACGTACAATGTAGGAACAGACACGCTATTTGCAGGCTTGCCCCTTTGGTGATTGTGATTCAGATTTGTTCAATCAGTGTCACCGGGTCAAGTAGGTGCAAGGCCAGCTACATTACTCTTTCTCTCCATAGTAATTCATGAATCAAATTGCCTATTTTGCTTATATTTGGTATGAAATTTCCTTTGGTGACAGATTTGTTAAAATGGGATCTCAAAGTCAAATAAGGGCAGAGACTTAACTATTTCACTACATAGTAATTCTTAAAATATGTTTGCAAGAACTAGTTGGCTTATTTAGCATGGAATGTTCTTCACTGACTGCAATTCAGATTTTTGTAAAATGGGATCACCTGGTCAAATAAGGGCCAAGCAGAGTACAGTTTCCCTCTTAATATGCTTCCTTCACAAGGACCAGCATGTCTATTTTACTGATAGTTATGATATATATGAAGGGCTCTTTGGTGTCTGGGATTCAAATTTATTCAGATGGGGTCAACAGGTTAAATAGGGTGGGACCAGGGACATAACTATATGTCTCTATAGTAATTCTTAAAATGTTTTCTCAAGAGAGGTTGGACTATTTAGCTTACATATCGTATGGAGGAATCAGGATGATCCTTTAGTGACTGAGATTCAGATTTGTTATAATGAGGTCAACCTGTCAAGAAATGGCGGGGCTATGGGGTGTTAACACTTTTGTGTCTAATAAAATCATTGAAATACCAAATTCATTAAAACATCTACCTTGGAACCAGCTGACTGATTAATCTGACATACATGTATTGTGTTTTGGGTCCGAGGATAATTGGGCTTCAAACAATGTATAAATGGTTTTAGAAAAAGGCGCTTGTGAGATTGGAAATTTCCAACAATTGAGAAAGTTTGAGGTGTCGGTTGTGAAATTCCAACCTGAGACTTGGAAGTCTGGAGCCCGGTCGGGAGGGGACTTGTTGAGCTGGAGGAGGGGGTGATCAGTAGTGTTTAAAGCAAGGTACGATATGGAGCCATACATTTGCGACACGCGTTCTAATAAAGCGAGAATTCTATTACGAGATTGCGAATCAGCAATCATAGATTGGAAATTGAAAAGGGGAGACACAAACAGCCCCCACTAGCCGTTAAGGAAAGATTATGTACTGTGTGCAAATGTAAACAAATTGAAACAGAATACCATTTTATATTAGAATGTAGAGCCTACAAAAGTATGCGCGATACACATTTTAGGGACATAATCACAGCGTTCCCACATTTTTCAGAAATGATGAATTATGAGAAATTTAGATTTATTATGAAGAATGAACACAAAGCAATGGGTATATAGCGGGTGTCATAATGTCTATGCAAGTCTGAAGTGTATGACATACCATGTGTGTGAGGTATTTGTAGATATAGAAGGGATGTATGCCATTTAATGAGGTGTATATGTATACCTGGAGTCATACCAAGGTTATGGTTGCAGTGTATATGTTTATCTTCAGTGGCTAAATGGCCATGGGTGTGGCACATATATATATAGGGGAGTGATTGTATGGCCACGAAATAAATAGCTTCATTGTTTCAGAAGAATTTAATAAATCATGAAAAGACTCTCGCGATGGATTTTTCCAGATCGAGTCGTCAATATATTTCATCCGGTATTCACGTAATTTTGGACAAACTATTACAAAATGATATTCATCGCACGTGTTGGCGCCACATAACGGACAGGAGTCAATTCCTGACATCCCTTTCTTTTGGTTCTTATGTTTTGCCCACTTCATAGTCTGAACGCCTAATCTGTGATTTGAGGTACGAATTCTATGTAGCGAGATAATTGAATTAAAAGGACATTCAACATAAAAACGACTAAGTGAAGGACATTTTTTTCAAGTTGCGATAGAATTCTCCTCGTGACGATTGAGATACTTCACTATTCCACTGAAGGAAAAAATTGTCAAGTATAGTTTTTAGCTCAAATGAGACGAAGTCTTTGGTGGAGCTATAGTCATCACTCCTCGTCCGTCCGTCCAGATTTGTTCAAATGAGGTCACCAGGTCAAATAGTTGTGAAACTAGGACCATAACTCTTCCCCACCATAGTAATTCTTTAAACAATTTCTTCTCAAGTTACATCGCATTAGGCCGAATGGGTTCATATTTGGTACAAAGCGTCCTTGTGTGACTGTGGTTCAGATTTGTTCAAATGATGTAACTGGGTCGAATGTGGGCGGAGCCAGTGACATAATTAAAACAAATTAAAATCAGATTTTTGGAATTTTCAGGACGACCTTGCTCAATTTAACATAACATTTAACTTAATTTAAACAATTTTTTTTAATATTATAAAATTTGAAAAAGTGACACCAATATAACATCTGCAGAGTTATGAAACTTTAATCTTTAATGAAATTACGGAAACATTCCATTACCCCTCCTCCTCCCACATGGCCCAGATCCCCACCACCCTTCCCCAACCAACAGCCCTTCCACCCCTTATCATCTCCTAACTTCCAACTTTTACCTCTCTCACCATCCAGAAGCAGATATTATGTCTCTGCAGAGAGACATAGGTCATTCATTGAGATTAAATCATAGATGTCACCTGGCAGGCTGTGTAAACAACTGCTAACAGTGGTGTTTGTTTTCATTATCAAATTAAAACAAACTGCTGTTCCCAAGCCTGAATTTAGTGTGTCTGACATTTGCAGAATGAGGTCACCAGAGGGTGAATTTAGTGATGCTACCCCACATTGAAGGCTAACATCACCAATGAAATTAACATTTTTTAATTTAATTGTTTTCTTCTGTTCAGTTTCTATATCCCCTATTTTCCAGAAGATACAATGCATAATCGAAGTGCCCAATGGGTGCACATCACCAACTTCAACTGGAGAACTTCAATTTGTTTCAATGTACCCCATGGCAGTTGAGGCCTAAATTCTGGCTTGGCTGTTCCCATATTATTTTCTTAACCACCACTTATCCAGGTATACCTTGATTTTTCAAATACAAAATTGGGGGTTATATTGAATTGAATTTATCTGTCTGTCTGTATGCTGTCATTCCATCTGTCTGTCTGTCGGGATGTCTATCCATCAACAATTGTTTTATTCTCCAGATCACTATTAAAGACCGAATGGGTTGATATATTTTGGTGTGGATGTTCCCTTGGTGACTCACAATCATATTTGTTTAAATAAGTTCATCAAATAGGTGTGAAGCCAGGGCTATAACTCTTTACCTCCATAGTAATTCTTAAAACATTTTCTTCTCAAGAACCATTGGGCCTATTTAGCTTATATTTTGGCATGGAGGGTCCTTGGGTGATCGGATTTCATATTTGTACAAATGGGGTAATTTTTTAATAAACTTTTGAGGGAAATCAATTCACTTCAACTCTTAAATCAACCCTTTAAAATTACTAGATGAATGGATCTCATAGATGGGGATTCACATTTGTTCAAATAGGGGCAGCGATAAGAGATTTAACTCTCCCCACCAACCCTACCTGTATCTATGCTGTTTGGTACTGGTATAATAATATATAGATTCCTAATTATTTCTAAGCTGCCTGGGTGGGGAGCAATGTTTGATTGAGGCAGTCGGGAGGGAGTGTAGAGGGGTGGAGTTTTGACCCCCTACTTTGATAAAATTTTCAACAGTTGAAAATTTCATGCCTGATACAACATTAGTTGTAGATTAGATTTTCACAATACGTTAGAATTGTTCACATAGTTCGGTTTGATTTTCCAACCAGTATGTTTTTAAACCAACAGTCCATATGTTCCTACTTCCGGTTAAACTGTTGGACTGAAATGGCCACAAATTTTTACTTTATGGGGGGATGTCAGATTGGAAATATTCAAAAGTTTAAGAGCTTGAAGTACCAGTTGTAAAAGAGGGATGTGCAAAAGAAATTTTGTGAACTTAGTACTGTGGTCTGGTTGTCTTGTTTAAAAAGGTAAGGGGTTGGATATTTGTCATATTTTGCATTTAAAAATTTCAAGATGAAGAGCCCTGCTCATCTGAGAACCTCCAGCTATGTCCATGTTTAGAACGATTTGTCTTAAGTGATTTTGTCAATGTACTGACTGTTGTATAGTCATCAGCGTCCCAGTAGTCTCAGTCTTTATAGTCTGGTGAGCGACCCCACGGTCATTGGCTGTCTTGTTTGTGCATACATTGAAGTTTAGAATTCGAAACGGGTAACTGTGTTTTCCAGTTGTCTTCACAATCCGCACGCACAAACTTTTTTCCATGTGACCAAGGTATCGTATTCTTTTGCCATCGCCTTTCATAGCTAAACTTGTAAACTTAACTTGTACAATCTGAAGGACTGACTACTTGTTTCGTCATATAGGCGGCTCCAAAATGAGGTCATTCTTTTGTCAATTTCAAAACGCAATGGCCATCTTCCTAGCTCACCATAAACCATATAATTTGGAGTACGTATTTTCATGTTCGTTAGGAGCTTACATAATTTGATATGGACAGCATCGATGTAGCGAGTGTTCTCAAAGCCCCCTAATTCACATCCATATAACATAATGGGTTGTATGAGGTAATCAAAAAGTTTCGACAGGAGTCCGTACATAGCTTTTGTCGATTTAATTTTTATTGACTTGATTGCCCGACAGAATCGTCCTTTGTAAAACAATTCAATGCCTAAATAAGGAAAATGTTCGACTATATATATCTAATTTATCATTACAAAGCATGAAATTTGGGGGAGAACTCAACTTCTTGTTGGTGAAGATCATTAACTTAGTTTTTTAGCTCACCTGAGACGAAGTCTCCGGTGGAGCTATAGTCATCACTCCTCGTCCGTCGTCCGTCGTCCGTCCGTCTGTATGTCTGTCCGTCCGTCAAGAATCATCTTCTTCTCAAGAACCGTAAGACTGAACAGGTTCACATTTGGTGTGGATGTTCCCTAGGTGATTCACATTCAGATGTGTTCAAATGAGGTCATCAGGTCAATTAGTTCAGAAAGCAGGGCCACAACTCTATTCCTTCATAGTAATTCTTAGAATGACTTCTTTTCCAGAACTATAAGGCCCAATGGGTTCATATTTGGTATGGATGTTCCCCAAGTGACTCACATTCAGATTTGTTAAAATGAGGTCACCAGGTTGATTATTTGAGAAACCAGGGTCATAACTCATAGTAATTCTTAGAATGACTTCTTCTCAACAAATATTGGGCTGATTTAGCTTATATTTGGTATGGAGGGACATTGGGTGACTGGGGTTCAGATTTGTTCAAATGGGGTCACTGGGTCAAATAGGGGCAGAGCCAGGGACATAACTCTAAAAACAAAAAATTACATTTTTGCATTTTTACCTTGAATTTTTTTTTTAGATACATCACAGTCTCATATTTTTTACCTAGATTTTTCTTAGCACATTCTTCATCTGTATGGATTTTTGTATCATTTATTTAACCCTTTCCTCTCTTGTTTTTAGCTCACCTGAGACGAAGTCTCCGGTGGAGCTATAGTCATCACTCCTCGTCCGTCGTCCGTCCATCCGTCCGTCCATCCGTCCATCCGTCCGTCAACAATTCTTTGAACATCTTCTTCTAAAGTTCCATTGGACCGAATTGGTTCATATTTGGTGTGGATGTTCCCTAGGTGACTCACATCCAGATTTGTTCAAATGAGGTCACCGGGTTGATTAGTTGAGAAACCAGGGCCATAACTCTTTCCCTCCATAGTAATTGTTTTAAACATCTTCTTCTCAAATACCTTCAGGCCAAATGGGTTCATATTTGGTATGAAGGATCCTTGGTTGACTGGGGTTCAGATTTGTTCAAATGAGGTCACTGGGTCAAATGTGGGTGGGGCCAGGGACATAACTCAAAAAAAAAAAAAATTCAGATTAAACTCTTTAACCAAAAAAGAAAAGAATAGAAAAGAAATGATATATTAAAAAATAAAAGAATATTTAAAAAAAACTGTGGAATTGTTTTTTTTATTAAAATATTAAAAAAAAAAAAAAATTCAATTGTATTTAACTCCATGGTCAATTATATATATATATATATATTGTTTAACATTTTTTGAAAATTGAAAAACTAATGCCATTACATTTCTGAAGGTGTGCCCCCTGGCCCTTCACTCAAGTGCACTGCTTCTGCCACCCTGGCCTGGTCCCAAAAATAAAATTTACTCAAATTCTTGACAGAATCATTAATAAGAAGCATTTACTTTGGCTGTAACTATATATGCTGGGTATGCCGACACAATCATGTCAATCTTCATATGTTTATAAACATTCCTTGCAGATCTGCTAGAAGTCATTAATTCCCAATCTGAATCATTCATGTATTGTTCATATCAGGACTAATGTCATTTGCAGAATGAGGTCTCCAGATGGTGAATTTAGTGATACTATCCCAGCACAGCGGGCTAGCATCACCAAATTCACCATATGGAGACCTCATTCTGCTTAGGCCTCATCTTCTGGGAAGTATCTATAATATCAAATTTACATTGTTGTTAGTTAAATTTCCCTTCTAGGAAGTTTCTATATCCCCTAATTTGCAGAAGATAAAATTCATAATTGAGGTGCCCAATGGGTGAACATCACCAACTTCAACTGGGGAACTTCAATCTTATTCTAGGTCTTCCATAGCAGTTGAGGGCCTTATCAGAATGAGGTCCCCAGATGGTGAATTTAGTGATGCTAGCCCGCTGTGCGGGATAGCGTCACTAAATTCACCCTCTGGGGACCTCATTCTGCAAATGACAGACACACTATCACACTATTTCAAGGCTTGATTGTATAATACATTGTGTTGCTTGAGGCCAGGCATGCACAATGTAGGAACAGACATGCTTTTTGTGATGCAATCCCGCACAGCGGGCTAGCATCACCAAATTCACCCTCTGGAGACCTCATTCTGCTTAGGCCTCATCTTCTGGGAAGTATCTATAGTATCAAATTTACATTGTTGTTAGTTAAATTTCCCTTCTAGGAAGTTTCTATATCCCCTAATTTGCAGAAGATAAAATTCATAAATGAGGTGCCCAATGGGTGAATATCACCAACTTCAACTGGGGAACTTAAATCTTATCCTTATCAGATTTGTGAAAATGGGATCAGAAAGTCAAATAAGGGCAGAGCAAGAGACTTAACTATTTCACTACATAGTAATTCTTATAATATGTTTGCAAGAACTAGTTGGCTTATATAGAATGGAATGTTCCTCCTTGACTGCAATTCAGATTTTTTTTAATGGGGTCACCTGGTCAAATAGGGGCTAAGCGAAGGACAGTTTCCCTCTTAATATGCTTCCTTCACAAGGACAATCAGGTCTATTTTACTGATATTTATGATATGTATGAAGGGTTCTTTGGTGTCTGGGATTCAAATTTATTCAGATGGGGTCACCAGGTTAAATAGGGTGGGACCAGGGACATAACTATATGTCTCTATAGTAATTCTTAAAATGTCTTCTCAAGAGAGTTTGGACTATTTAGCTTACATATAGTATGGAGGAATCAGGAGGATCCTTTAGTGACTGAGATTCAGATTTGTTAAAATGAGGTCAACCTGTCAAGAAATGGCAGGCTATGGGGAGTTAACACTTTTGTGTCTAATAAAATCATCGAAATACCAAATTCATTAAAACATCTACCTTGGAACCACCTGACTGATTGGTCTGACATACATGTATTGTGTTTTGGGTCCATGGATAATTGGGCTTCAAACATATCTAAATGGTTTTAGAAAAAGGCGCTTGTGAGATTGGAAATTTCCAACAATTGAGAAGTTTGAGGTGTCGGTTGTGAAATTCCAACCTAAGACTTGGGAGTCTGGAGCCCGGTCGGGAGGGGACTTGTTGAGCTGGAGGAGGGGGTGATCAGTAGTGTACAGTTGGCAATTTCAAGGTGGATTTTCACCAATCTACATACTTGAAGTCTCTCTAGCCACATATCCTGTTTAAATCTACTTCTTTTAAAGTGATTATGAAAAGTGCTGACTGTTTTGGTCTCCAGAGTCCCAGTCTTATCAGTCTTTGCAGTCTGGTGAGCGACCCCACAGTCATTGACTGTCTTGTTATATAGAACTAGCAGGTGACCTGACTTCGTCCGGACTTTGACCTTGAATTGACAATTTTGAAGGTCAAGGTAAGGTTGGAGTCACTATTTGACCCGTCCAAAACACTCCCCGGACAAAATCACACGTAGGTATCAAATTTCGACGAAATCCGTCCTGCAGTTTTCCCGGCATCAAATTTCGTCGAAATCCGTCCAGCAGTTTTCCCGGCATATATTATATCATTTGTGGGTACCCGTTTCAAGGTGAAGGTCACCTCGGGCGGAAAAACTGACCCGATGAAAACATCCCCCATTCCCAGGAACCCCTAAGTACGAACAGACATAAGAATCACACAACACGCTCATGTCTGTACACAGACACAACACGCTCATGTCTGGACACATACGCGCTCTTTATCAATGACACTGCGGATACGAACGCTCTTTAACTATCACGCGATTAACCCATGAATTTCCATTGCGGTGGCGGGGGATTGGAAAATGAGTGCTCTGACGTTCTCAGAAGCGGTGCGATGACACTCCATCTGTGATTTTACCCTTAGATAGGAAGTTTGGGCTCAATCCGTCCGGCAGTTTTCCCGGCCATAGCTAACATACAAACATTAAACAAACAGACAGAAGTCCCAAAATATATATTAGATTCATCCAAGACAGGATGAATCAAACATTTTTCATCTGATTTGTTGACACCTATATATAGATAAAGTTCAAATATGGGTTTGATCCCATATATTTTAACAGAGTTATGACCCTTTATAATTCACACCCCTAATTGCCAAGCCCTATGAATTTTAGAGAGAACATCACACCACTGAATGCTGTATTATTGAGGAAGCCAATTTATCACTAGGGACACTTGATACTATGGGGAGAGACTCCTTGCATGCAGACATATGTTTACCATCTGTCAAGCTTTGATTGATGACACAGTATTCCAGTTCTCTGTGCAATATTAAGTTAATCCACCTGTTGAAACAGGTTTGTGGCATTTAGTTAAACACCTATTCTGCAAGAATAAATAGGAAAAGTCTCTTGTTCATTTCCTCAAGCCTGGACATAGTGTGTCTGACATTTGCAGAATGAGGTCCCCAGAAGGTGAATTTAGTGTTGCAGGGTACATCAGGCTAGCATCACCAAATACACCCTCCAGGGACATAATTCTGCTTAGGCCTCATCTTCTGGGAAGTATCCTAAGTATCAAATTTTGTTTAGTTACTTTTTGTCTTTTTCCCACTGTTCAGTTTCAATGTCCCCCTACTTTGCAGAAGATAAAATGCATAATTGAGGTGTTCAATGGTTATGCATCACCAACGTCAACTGTACAACTTCAATCCTAGGTTTCTATTGGCCATTGAGGCCTAATCAGATTATCAGACCGAGGATGAATTGGTGATGCTGGCCCACCTTTCCTAATAGTGTCATTAAATTCACCTTTTGTGGACCTTATTCTGCAAATGTCAGACACACTAAATTCAGGCTTGGCGGTTTCATATTATTTTCTTAACCACCACTAATCCAAATGAAATAATACCAGGGACATAACTTTTTTTTTTTTAAGTTGTTAAATTGAAATCTTTGCTCAATTTAAAAAAAAAAAGAATGAAAACAATTCAAATTTAAACCTTTTATTTTTTTTAGCTTACCTGAGACGAAGTCTCCGGTGAGCTATAGTCATCACTCCTTGTACGTCCATCCATCCATCTGTCCATCCGCCAACAATTCTTTAAACTTCTTCTCCTCTGGAACCATAGGACCGAATGGGTTCATATTTGGTGTATATGTTCCCTATGCGACTCATATTCAGATTTGTTCAAATGAGGTCACTGGGTCAAATGGTTGCAAAGCCATGGTCATAACTCTTTCCCTCTATAGTAATTCTTTTAAACATCTTCTCAAATACCATCAGGCCAAATGGGTTCATATTTGGTATGAAGGATCCTTGGATGACTGGGGTTCAGATTGTTCAAATGAGGTCAAAAATGGCTCTTTACTCAAGTTCACTGCTTCTGCCACCCTGGATTCAAAAATAATATTTACTAAAATTCTCGACAGAGCATCATTAATAAGAAGCATTTACTTTGGCTCTAATTGTATGTGAAATCTGACATTTTTATAAACATTTCCTGGAGATCTGTTAGAGGTCATTAATTCCCAATTACAACAACAATCTATCATATGTATTGTTCAAATCTTTCATAAGGACATTTAACACACCCACCACTTCACTAGAACATAATTGGCAAACTTGAAAAGGGTTCTTTGAAAGAACCACCATGTCTATTTAGCTCAGATCAGTAGTGTGCAGTTGGTAAATTCGAGGTAGATATTCACCGATCCACATACATGAAATCTCTCTAGCCACCTCCCCTGTTTAGATCTACTTCTTTTAAAGTGATTATGAAAAGTTCTGACTGTTGTGGTCACCAGAGTCCCAGTTTTATCAGTCTTTGCTGTCTGGTGAGCGACCCCACAGTCTTTGACTGTCTTGTTTAGTGTTAATTTTGAGCTCCCAAGACTCTGAATAATCAGAAAAAGCATCTAAAATTCGTAGCATGTCATAAGGATTGTCCACAAACAAAACAGTATCATCTGCATATAAGATGCGCCATAGTTTTAGATAAATCTCTAACTCATGGACAACACGATCGCTAAGATACTTTAACCCCTCGGTAACACAATTTTCTAGAAAATCTTCCAGATCATTCAAGTAGATAGAGAACAGAAGATGGGATAGATTATCACCTTGTTTTACCCCTACGTTACTTACAAAATAATCTGACAAACGCAAGACTTTGTAGCCTGGTACATGTTCCGGATTAAATTAAATATCTTGCCGTTGTAACGGAGGTGGGGGTCAGACTATATGGTAGAGTGGATTCTTTGACCCCTTTTATATCTCGTTACTGTAATTATATCTATCTATCTTGTCTTGACTGTCTTCTGGAATCTTGTCTTGGTTCTTGGTCATTAGTTTGGCACCTACAGCCCTCGGGTTCTGATTCAGATAGTCAAGACTTTGTTTATAGAAATGATTGTTTTATTCTGATAATATTCCCATCAGACAGGTAAGAATGATGATCATCTATAATATATTCATGTGATCAATAGCACTGATAGCTCTCTAAGATTACAACTCAATAGAATCTGAGCATTAAATGTGTGCAAATACATGTACACGGAAACAGGTATTCCAAATTACGCCACAAAAGTAGAGTCAAACTTCAATAAAATGCACTTTCGGAAAGCCAATTAATAACACATCAAGCGTGTTCTATTGTTTACTCAAATGATTGGGCTCACATTGGAAATACCGGGCTTTGATTCCCAAATTGTGTGCAAACCCTCAAGACGGGTGCTAAATCTGACTTGCTGTCCTGAGATTTCCGTTACAAAGCCGACCACCGGAAGTGGTCACTTGTTTTTATACTAGGCGACCATATGGTCAGAAATCCAACCACATAATGTGGTTGGAAAACGACCATATGGTAAGAAATATGGTCAGAAATCTGACCATACGGAAGTGGTCGGTTGACCACGAGCAGCTGTTGTCACGGTGACGTGTACCAGTTGGGCGAAGTCGCACAACTGGTGACTTCACCGCTAAACCCGACAGTGCTAAGAATCTGGGACGAAATACGAACAAATTACCAACTTAAAACATTGAACTATGCAACCGCTATTAATAATTACGACTTACTGTTTAAATACAATAATAAATGTGACGTAATGAGATGAATATAATATGATAAAGTGCATGTTTACAACTAGAATGAGGTGAATAAATGGGAAAATGGTGACGAAAATTAGCATGTTTACAAAACGATGTTGCGAAACCGAAAGTAGGAAACTTTACGCTATGACATAAAAGGTATACTTTGAAACATCGCTACACCACATCCCGCATAGAGAAAAGTTCGCCCCGAACGTAACATACAATGAACATAGTTATCAATAAATGCAAATAACAATAAGTAATATTAATGACAATCGCGAATCATTGAAAATCTTGCTTCATCCTGGCAAAGGTAGACTTCTTCATTGCTTCCACGATATAGCTAGCTTATCGGAATCTAGATGATTCAGAAATCAGTCTTCCCTTTCTCTCCAATTCTCTGGCTTCTTTGGCTCTCGCATTCTCGCGTCTTTTTCCTTTTACCAGCAGTTTTCTTCTTTGTGGTTGCCTTTTCTACAATATCCACATTGCTGCATAGTAGGCCAATTTTTATTCATGGCTTTCTTCACTGCTTCATTAACAAGCTTCTCTATCTTATCTTCGAGCGAGGATTCTCTGTTTTCGGTATTTGATCCATGGGTTACAACATCGTCACTGTGATCTGTTTGACAAAATCGGATGGTTTGTCTGTTCATCGCATTCTTTCTATGTGAGCTTATTTGAAAGGCCTCATATTTTAAAGCCAATGCTAAGGCCTGGTCTACATTCTCTGGATTCCCTTGGCAAATTGCCCACTCCATGTCTGAATCGCATAAAGCTTCTCTAAAGCATCGACTGGCCAAGCAATCTCGTATCTCCATATTGGCAGTGGGATAAGGCCATTCTAACTAATCGCTTTACATCTTGCGCTAATTCAGGCAATGTCTCTTTTTCTTGGCGTCTCTTTGTTTCCAAGATGTCGCGGAACATCTCACACTGGTTTCTCGGTTCAAATCTGGATGACAGAATATCTTTTAATTCCGTAAAACTCATCTGTTCCGGCATAAAATCTACCAGCCACTTCTTGCCGATCCTCGCAAGTGCGTGGCCAACTGGAACAACTTAGTGCCATCACTCCATCTGTTGGCTCTTGCTACCCAATCAAAGTGTGAATTCTGTCCAATTCGAGGTCCCATCATACAAATCCAGTTTCAATGTATTTTCACTTTGATTGTACACCCACGGCGTACATCGCTACACCGTTGATTCCGGTTCTCATAAGCTTAACACATAACGCCTCTCGTCAAACAGTATCAAAAGCCTTTTTAAAATCACCGAAAGTACAGAAAAGTTTCTTCCCATCACGCAGGTAAATTTCAGTTAGACTGTATAAAACGAAAATATTATCTAGTGTTGAACAACCCTTTCTAAAACCCGTTTGGTTATCCTTGAGCAAATTGTTGCTCTCGGCATAAGTTCCAAGACGCCGATTCAAGGTTCCAGTGAAAATCTTACCAATACAGCTCAATAAGATGATCCATCTGTATGAATTAGGGTCGGTTTTTCATCCTTTATGTTATACAGTGGCACTATCATGCCGATAGCCCAACCATTTGGGAATAGTCCCGTATCTAATCATACCAAGTTGAATAATCTTGAGTAAAATGGTAAAAGTACATCAATTGTAGATTTTATATAATGAGTACTTACCTGATCAACGCCAGGAGGTTTATTTATATTAAAAGAATTAACAACATCAATGATCTCATGCATTTCAATAGGTGAATTGAGCTCGTCATCGGGGTTATTGGGGATATATATACTATCGATGAGAGCAGTCAGTTCGATATCATGTGTTGCCTCATTCAAGGAGGCAATTCTTCAAGGATTGGCCATTTATAAATGGACAATCCGTACCTAAATTTTCATTAATTAACGCTAATCAATCATTTAATTTCATTTGTATTAACTAAATAACGGAGATATTTGAAGAAATGTTTTTTGACGAAATACAACGGGGATATTTGAAGAAGTGTTTTTGACGAAATAACGGAAAGTGTTTTTAAAGAGCGTTAACCCAAGCCTCCCAACGCCCAACGACACAATAGAAGAATTTGACTTACATTTCACCAGAGTTGATCTATTGTTGTGTTGCAATTTCTCATACAAATTTTGTTATTTAGTAAAGGTACATTCTTTATAGAGTTATTGCCCTTCAGATTAAATATGAAGCTAACATGCAGGATTATCTATATGTCGTGATTTAGTGGACAATCCCAAGCTCGCGTGCCACGCGTGGTCGATTTGACCATTAATTCATGAAAATTTAGGTACGGATTGTCAATTTATTAATGGACAATATTATGCGCATTAGGTGCATTTAATGCATTATAATGATCGAATAAACTATCAAGGCTAATATGTTCAACTACTACCCGTGCACTGTCGTTTGTAAATGTTTTCCAAGTTTTACAAAAGCAGTCCGATGACTTTTTCGGGATTTCCCTCAGTTCCCGATTACAATTTTCAAGTATCTCTGCGCGTTTATTTTATTCATCGTTCGCTTATATTGCTTGCTCGACGTCCTCAATTTAGTTCTAAAGTCCAAAGACTTGCATAAATAGTACTGCTTTCTAGCCTTATTACATGTAAATGACCTTCTTTTACGGCGAAATTCTGAGTAAACCACTTTTTACATTTTTTTTCGTCGTGATTTACATGCTCGGTTGTGAGTACCAAATGTTTGAACGGCTTGTTCTGACAGAATGTTTCCTAAACAGTTCGCCGCGTTGGCAATACCAAACTGCGACGGAGCGTATCCAACTGCTTTAAGTGTGGATTATATTTCAACTGAACGTTCTTTAACTCCCGCTACAAAATCCCGCGCTTTCATATCATTCCATGGTTTGATTATCGGTTTCACTGACTGACAATTCGGCTCGTATATTTGACTGGTATGTAAAGGCTCGCACACCCAGTGCTGCATTTTAAGTTCTAAACTTATGCCACAATGCACATCTGAATTCAAACATGAGAATTCCAATACTTCAAACTCCAATACACGTGCAAATACATCGTTTGAAGCGATTGCATATAGTCAACAAGGCTTGTGTCTCTATACGTGTGCGCTTACCAATCCCTTTATCACTGCATACGCGACCATTAACTATGTACATGTTGTTGAAGCGACATGCGTCAATAAATCTGTGTGCATATGTGGTAGGCCTCCTGGTGTCTTTGGTATACATCGCACCGGAATGTGGATGTCTGTTCCGTGGGTGTCAGACCGGTTTTCCGAAGACCTATTACTACGAAGGCCCACAACTCCGAAGACCCGATTCTCCGACGGCCCACAACTCCGAAGACCCGATTCTCCGACGGCCCATAACTCCGAAGACCCGATTCTCCGACGGCCCATAATTCCGAAGATCCGATTCTCCGAAAGCCCATAACTCCGAAGGGCCGATTCTCCGAAGACCTATAACTCCGAAGACCTATAACTCCGAAGGGCCGATTCTCCGAAGACCTATAACTCCGAAGGCCCGATTCTCCGACGGCCCATAACTCCGAAGGTCCGATTCTCCGAAGGTCCGATTCTCCGAAGATTTTGTTTTATCGGGGTATTATCGTTTACTAAATAGTGTACAGTCCAGTGGTGAAGCCAAGGGGTCCCAAAATTCCCACTGCCCCCATTAAACCTCTACTTGCTATTTCAGACAATATGGGCCCCTACCAAAACATGTCCAATGTCATGTAAACGCCCGGAAATATTCAAACTTTTCCTACTGCCCCCACCTAAATGGGAACCCTGGCCCGCCACTGACTATACACCAGATACTATAACGTTACGTTGGCCCATGAGATGCCAGAGTAAAATGTACAGGGGTGAACGGGGAAGAACTTGTCGCCCCTGTGCATGTTAGGCTACTCTGACATTCTTTCAGCGTTTCGTTATAATATACCCGGCGCACACCAGTGGCGGCGCCAGGGTTCCCATTTTGGGGTGCACATTAATTAGCATATGTGGGGGATATATCATGCATATGATATGCCGAAAGTATATCACGAATGCCTGATTTGGGGAGCGCATACATGGGAGGGGTCGCCCCCAATCGTTGGTCTGGGGGCTCCCCTGGGCAGGAACACTGTGAATATTTGAATGCCTAGGAGGGATTTCCTGACGTTTACATGACATTTGACATGTTTTTTTGGGGGCGGTCTTCCCTAGGGCCCCATTGACCCCGCCACTGGACTGTACACTATTTAATAAGCGATAAAACATGATCTTCGGAGAATCGGCCCTTCGGAGTTATAGACCTTCGGAGTTATAGACCTTCGGAGTTATGGGCGTTCGGAGTTATAGGCCTTCGGAGTTATGGGCTTTCGGAGTTATGGGTCTTCGGAGTTATGGGATTTCGGAGAATCGGGACTTCGGAGTTATGGGCTTTCGGAGAATCGGGGCGTCGGAGAATTTGACCTTCGGAGAATCGGACCTTCGGAGTTATGGGTCTTCGGAAAAACGCTACGTAACCGTTCCGTGCTAGCATCAAACATGTATTCACCTAGTATCGCACTTGAGCCGTTCGTGCATTAAATTCACCCATAAGGAGTATATATATCATGACTAAGTTATCGTAAACGTATAATTTCTAATTGTAAGTCCGAATGGCGAATGCAAATTATTATTAGCATATTTTGTGTTTTCGGGGGATTATATACCGCCCCTAGAATCAGACAACTATCTGCCTTATGTTCGGGTCGACCAACTTTAACCCATGAAACACTCATGAGTTCGCTTCGTATCACGTCAACACACTATATCATACCTATTCAAGAGTGACACAAATTCAGGATAATGAAGGCGCTTCCGTGTGCCGCCTACATTCAGGGCTATGAACTTCCACTTACTTAAACCATCCTCATCACCAGCATCATCGTTACCGTCATCAACATCATTATCATCTTCATCATCATCATCATCATCATCACCACTGTCATCATCATCATCATCATCATAATCGTCGTCATCATCATAATCATCATCATCATCACCGATGTCGTCATAATTTTCATCACTGTCCTCGTCGTGGTCATCGCCATCGTCGTCATAGTTGACAGATGTATATTATCGTTAAAAAATTCGATAAACACACTAGTGTTTGTATAAATCCATTCTTGTATAATACCGAATGGTTCTAACTCACATGTGCCCAACATAGAGGCATCTGAAATGTGCTGAGAGTTAGTTATACATTTATGGACATCGGGAAAATATCGCTCGTCCATAATTATATGTGGTTGAGATTTATCATTATAATATAAGGACCCCATCTGCCCGGTGTTGCCGGTGCATGAGGCCCGTTTCATATCCTGAAAACAAATAATTCATTTTACTCACATCAAAGTCATTGGCACATTTACCTGCAATTCGTCCCGTCCGACATCGTCGGTAGGTTTGATATAATTTACTGAAAATAATTCATTCAAGGACGTACCCAAATCATCCGCATCGAAGTAGTCATCCACTCGCAACCGTATACCATGCGAGTTTCTAAATTTGATGTCACATATTTCTTTCTCAGCGAAGGACACAGACTGCACTATGGCGATACGGGGTTCAGATGGCGATGCGGCCATTGAGGGCGCTGTTGGTGATGTCGACGTGAATTATACACAGAAGTTGCATCCAATATCTACTGGTGTAAGAATTGACGCTATACTCACACAGGGGCGTGTCATTAAGAAAACGAGTAAATATATAAATAATTATAAAAAAAATCTAAATTAATACGAAATTCGCCACTTTAACAAATGCATTGAAATTGATGGACAGCTTCACATTGGAGGTTGAAAATTCGAATACGTCCTCACTTATGACGGCCATAATTCACAAACGCATATAAACCGATTCCAAAAATTATATCGCCAATCGCTCGAGTAAAATCTATATTTTACAAATCTGGTACATAAATCTACATAAACTGTTCGAAAACTCACAAATTCACAATAGAGATTGGCGATAAGCAAAATATCCCCCCTGAGCACCTTATATAAGGGTGACAGACTTTGCTACTGGAGAAAACACATCGTCGATTCCAAACACAGAATTTACCGACAAAAACTGACAAAATCACGGCTTTTGCCCAAAACATCTACATATATATGTCGACAGATATAGTGTTAGTCTGTTCAAATAAATCGCATATAGGAATCGAAGTCGCCACTCCTGTCCAATTATTATATTAAAGCGAAATTTTCAAATTATTTTGGCATTTTTACTGGCAATCACGCACTCAGGCATTGAACATCGTTGATTGGCTAACGGTCCGAAAAGCACATTTTGTCTATACTGCGAAACATCTTCGTAAATATTTATAAATTAGCTGAGGCAGTCTCCATTTGTTAGCCTTTATTCGGCGTCGAATGGGTCTGCTACCCCTACACTGTTCCCCCGGCATATTTCCCCTTTGTGTGTCAGGGGGCCGCAGTCCCTCTGTGCACTTGTCACACTTTTTGATCTTAGAGGAAGCATTTGGTCAGCGGCGGCCCCCTCGTGCAATTCGGGCAGATTTAAATTTTGATATTTAAAAAAACAAAAATAATTTTAAGTTAATTTTTTGAATTTAAAGGTGCATAATCCGAATTATCGCTCGCAAATTACTATTTCCTTGGCTTTGGGGGTAACAGATATTTGATTCGAGTCGAGGAACCACCCATCAAAGCTCAGAGTGATCAGATGTCGATTTTTGAAATATATTATTTTTCACCACCAGTAATTTTCTGTGGCCCAGTAAGATCGACGAGAAGACGGTCTCGGACCAAATTGCGATGAAGATGGATAACTCTAAAATCAAGTGGCTTTTTGTGTCAGATATTTGACAAACCGGCAAAATTTCGTTGAACAAAATGTTAATAAATAACAGGTTTTCAGCAATTTTATACTATACATGTAGTTGACTGTGTTTAGCATTATTTTTGGGCAAAATCGATTCTGATAACTGAAGCGGCATTTCAAAAAGTGTTGTTGTTGTTGTTGTTGTTGTTGGAATCTGATGATATGGGGACCATCGAATCGGATTGAGTACATTTAATTGAACTCCTTGGTCAATTTAACAAAACATATATATTTTTATTTTTAAATTAAATTCATTTGTTTTTAAATCAATAGTTTTGAAAATCTAACGCCGTTATAACGTCCGCCGCGGTTGAAATTGGTCCAGGGGTCTGGGAGAAAAATCTTGAACAGATATCTATTACATATTTTGGAACTTATGTCTATGTGTATGTGTGTACGTATGTGTGTGCGTATGTGTGTGCGTGTGTGTGTATGTGTTATAGACTCAAAAACTGCTCGACCGATCCTACTCAAATTTGGTATGTAGGCCTACTTTGATCCAGGGAACAATATGGACGGGTCCAATTTCACGTGCGGCCGTGTCTTTGACCTTGACCATATACGATCATATAGGCAAGTATCTGGACCGATCGAAAAAAAAAAAAATTCTTTCTCCTAATACTTTTCAACGCAGACGGAGGCGATCACAAAGAAATCCCTAAATACCCCGGACGAAGTCGGGCACATCAGCTAGATATATATATATATATATATATATATATATATATATATATATATATATATATATATACTAGCTGGTGGACCCGACTTCGTCCGGGCTGTTTCCCCTCTGCTTTTCGGCGAATTGCGCGATTTGACCTTGAATTGTCCATTTTGAAGGTCAAGGTCAGGTGGGGTCACGATTTGACCCGTCCAAAACACTTCCCGGACAAAAGTATCCGACAAAAGTACCCGTCGAAATCCATACGGCTTTACCCGATTTGACCTTGAATTGATCATTTTGAAGGTCAAGGTCAGGTCGGGGTCACGATTTGACCCGTCCAAAACACTCAGTGGACAAAAGTAACCCTATGTATGAAATTTCGTCGAAATCCCATCAAAATTCGCGATTTTACCTTGAATTGACCCGATTTCAAGGTCAATGTCACGTCGCACGGGCAAATGAATAGGCTTATGACACTCCCCATACGAAAATATCATTAGACACTAATTTTCATCGAAATCCCTTGTTACTCGGGCGTTTGACCTTAAAATGACCCGATTTGAAGGTCAAGGTCACGTCGCACGGGCAAATTAATAGGCCCATGATACTCCCCGGCCTAAAGTAACCCCACATACCAAGTTTCACAAATACACTGATTATCCACAAAAAAAAAAATTACTTGTTTTATATTTTGTTACTTTATATCTACAAATTACATTTAATCATATATACATGTATGTTCATATATACCTCAAAATATTTGAAAATGTTATACAATACTGAATAAGACTAATGTCACATGATGAAATTTAAAAAATGATCTGAATAAAAAAATATTTAAAAAAAAAAAAAAAAAAAAAAAAAAAAAATTTCATCGAAATCGGCTCGGCCGTTTTCGAGTCCATCGCAAACAGACAGACAGACATAATCTCCCTTGTCAAACATTATGTCATAGTTAAAGTGGCGCGCTAGTTTTTAATTTAGAATATTTTTTAATTTAGATTTTACTCGTTTCTTTAACGACAAGTCCCTGTGACTACGTTATATATATTCCTATTGTGTTTAAATAAAACCATATAAATTATATATTTCCCCCATGCTATATGAAGCAAAGAGCACACCATACTGTGCCAGCGCCTCTTATACAGACTGATATGATATGGACGAATTAATATTGTTTACATTATTTGTCATTATCGGCTGTGTACTTACAAGTATTGTACATGAACCATGTTTATACTGTTAATTTGAGGCATTGTGATTATATGAAGTTTTGGAATGCAATTTATAAGATTATACCTTTTGCGTTTCTCTGTTAAGATTGGTAACTGGTTATCTTGGTATGTTTGCCGGAAGATAATGGAAAATACACTGGGTACGTTTTCTAGCATGTTAATTTGTAGAAATTCACAATATAGTAAATACTTATAGACCACAAATGATCCGAAGCTATCGACTTGTCAATGTTTCACTTGAATTGACAGTCTGAGAAAATACGACTATATCACCCCCGTGTACGTGGTATCGCCAAACCCGAGGGTATCGCCAAAACCGAGAAAATGGGAAAGTCATTTTCACGTATATGATATGGGGATATGTTTGTTTCTCATCGCAAAACAGACAACGAACAACGCATGTGTATGTCCACATGAAGCAGGAGTATTTATCCACCCGCTGTAAATCAGTTTCCCCTGATCAAACCATTTAATATCTTTTGGCGATTTTTTTCAATAGTGTTTTTGCTCACTCAAATTTTCGAGAACATCCACCACTAGTATAGTTTCTGGACTTACACGCTGCCAAAACAAATGCCGGTATATAGTTGAAGCTGTCAATGAAGCATTAGATGAACAGAATGTTAAAAATCAGTGTCGTTCTCAATATCCGCGCGATATGGATGGACCACTGTCGGCCCAGAAAGATGTTAACACCGCAGATGAAGATGTCACCAAACGCCGATCATCTGTGCAGTAAATATGCGTATCACTTAAAGGTACGGTTGGCCTTGGCGGTGGGTATCCTGTGAAAATATTTCCACCCGTCAAAAACCGCCACAAACAGAAAGAACATCAAAATGTAGACAGACTTTGTCCGTATACAAATAAAAAATATCGCATAAACTGTGTGGTATTGACATATGTTTGACCATTGTTATGTAAACAAAAGCATAAAAAGTTACTTTCCTGGTGTTTGTTTATATTATGATGGTAAACATAAAGAGCGTTCTTTGTTGGTGAATTCCTGATATGGAATTAATAAAGAGCGTTTATGCCATTTATGTGTGATTAGCCAGTAGCATTCTGCTGTCTTCTGTAACACAATCATACTCTTGCTTAGGTAAAATATAGTAGGGCTTGATGATAACATGCTGTTTACGCGATGGTCATGGTATATATGAACGAAACTGTATGCGTTTTAATGTTTTTCTGTTTACGGTGATTGGAACAAATATTAATATTTTCGACAACAAAGGCCGCACGTGCCTTTAAGGAGTTTTGATGAGTTTTCGAGTGTTTTTATGTGTATCTGAGACTGACCAATTGGACTGCGAATGTCATCTGAAATATGAATCCATAACATATTCGAAATGTTGTGTACATATCTATTATGAATGTATTTCAATTGAAATTAATTGAACATCCATCTCAGCGTTCAGATTTGCGATCTCAAAAAGGTGAATGAACGATAACGCGATGCCTTGACCACACGCACGTGAATGCTGTCGTTCGTATGCATGCATCTAACCGGATATTCGTTTAGTATTAACATGCTTGGAGTTTTTATATAGATCACACATGCAGAACGATTTGTTATAATCATGTTTATGTTTACAGACTTTATGACTCGTTCCCACTCGAGTATTCCCTTACGCGACAATGAAACCGAATCATCTTATCGAATATACTTATATCGTATAACTACAAATTATACAATTCTTGCTTTTTTAAGAGTCATCAGATAATATTGCACCCCCTTGAATCAAACCAGAATAGCCCTTGAATCAGACCAAAGGTTTTGCATAAGTTCATTCCCTCCTTGCACCTAAGTGTTCACAGGCCTATTAGCCTATTTATAAACCATGGTTCTATCTACCCGGTATGATAATATTCATATCTTTTTAACCTGAAAATTGCACAAATCCTAACATCTAGTGGTCTAACTCCAGACAAATGCACACGACTACGGGCAATAAACCAGGATCATTGTTGTTCGGCCCGGTGTGAGAAAATTTTGAAAACTAAACAAGAAAAATGGCAAAATCCTAGCATCTAGACTGCCCTCAAGCTTTCCAAGTGTTGGAAATTTCAAACCTCATACTCTCCCTTAGTTGGATATTTTCAGTCAACAATTTTAACCAAATGTAGTAAAATATTATTTTCTTAAACTAATTAGCAGTTTTTTTATTGGCCACGGGGAGGGACCAGGACACACCAGGTGTGCGAAATTTTTGAAATCTGAACAAGAAAATCGCAAAATCCTAGCATCTAGCTAGACTAGCCTCAAGCATTCATAGAGTTATTCAGTGACAATTTTGACCAAATGTAGGAAAATATTATTTTATTAAATTAACTAGAAGTTTTTGACTGGCCACGGGGAGGAACCAGGACACAAGCTTTCCAAGTGTTGGAAATTCCAACCTGACACCTCTAGTAAGGTTGGAAAATTTCTAAACTGATGGCCATTTCAGTCCAAAATGTTTACCAAAAGAAGGAAAATATGCAAATATTGGTCCAAAACAATAAATTCCCCTATTAAATTGTTTGAACATTTTCAACCTATTGTTGGTGTGAAATTTCCAACTAATGTTGTGTCAGGTATGAAATTTCCAACTGTTGAACAATTTGACCTAAGTTGGGGGGGGGGGGGTGGTGAGACACAGCTGTTCCATATTCTCGTGGAATATATATATTTTTGGCTCCTCTTCCAAATGGTATATAATATGGGATATGTTGTGTATAATGTAATCTCGTCATTCGAAAATTAAGTGGGCCTTTAAGGAACGTCACTACAATGTCTTCGCATGGGGTGTCCAATATAAATTTTCAGTTTTTTCACACCCTTAAACCCGAGCATATAGCGATCTATGAAATACGCATGAAATACGTTTCACCCCTTGTCAGAATGTCTAATCAGCTGGAAATTTCCTGGGCAGCCCACAGGGAGGTCGCGATAAGTCGGTTGGGTGTCTCACCCAAACAGAATTTGGTCAACATGTTCAAAGGTTGGTAATTTCATACATGACAAATCATTATAGTTGGATACTTCACAACTACAATAGGTTGAAATTGTTCTCGTAGTTTGATTATCCAACAATTTATTAGTGGGAAATGTGTTGGTTTTTGACCAACATTTGCATATTTCCCTACTTTGGGTTGGAGTGGCCATCATTTAGAAATTTTCCAACCTTGTGGGTATCAGGTTGGAAATTTACACCCCATGGAAAGCTTATAATACCAATCCAGAAGCTAGAATTTTGCAAGTTTCAAGTTCAGATTTCAAACTGTTCTCCTGACCCCCCCCCCCCCCCCCGTGGCCAGTCAAAAACTGCTAAACAAATCAAAATTTAAGAAAACCAAAATCAGAGGGGTGAATTTTACTGCAGTTAGACCAATATATTTTAGTATTATAATTTGCAGGTTCAGATCTCAATATTGTTTCCACAAATGGTCGGCCCATGGCCCCATTCTGTTTCTCCCCGAGTCCCCCGGGCCGGGTAGGAAAATCAAAGCCCAACTGGTGTGGGTGCAAATCAAATGAGTCGCCACCAAACCCTATATATGTCACCACGTCTCTGACAAGCGTTGGTGATATATACCAGTACACGGACTGTCCATACTGAGTGTAACAGATAACATGAGGGATTATATAGCCAACATTAGCATGTTACATGTACTTAGCATAATCAACGATATCTCGAAAAATTGAAAACGGTGAGTGAAGTTTGTGGGATTTGCCGGGTATATATATATACTGCGTTTAACCTGTTTTCTTAGTTGTAGTAACCTATATCTGAGAACTGAGAACCTTACCACGTCCCTGATTCCATATTATATGGTGGACACCCCCTCACAAAACTGAGCCCCAAACAACCACATCCCTGCCTCGATATGGTATGTTAAGGGGTGGATCGGTTGGAAATCATTGGATGGCGCAATATATATATATATATATATATATATGACAAAGATTTGTACTTATGCACAATTTACAAACAAACAATTTATTGGTTAACTTTGCGGAGACAAGTGGTCATCAACTTTGATATCCGTGTACCGATTGGATAGCTCTGATAAGCGACCAACCTCTCAACTTATGATTGGTTAATCCTTGTGTAACGGAGGCATGCCGTGAGTCAATATATTGTGAATCACTCACAGGCGACGTGTCGTCTGTTAGCAGTTTAAATAATCAATAGTTAATCTTTGTGAAATTAGCGAGATTTTGTTAGCTCATCGTTTCATAATATCGGGTATTCAGACAACGGGACGGGTGAATGGGAGCAGAGTGGTGGGCTATTTTGTCTACGTTTTAGGGGTTTTATCCCTCGACCAGTCTAAGGTATAACAATAATTTATATCCCTAAAACTCGTAGCATATCGGGTGCAAATGAAATTTAGATGTGGACACCCCTCCCATCAACTGAAAAAGTAACAACATATTCGGACACTGGGACGTGCCTAGACAGTGTCCATGGGCTGTCTACCTTTAATTTTCCAACTGCACCCATAGAACAAGACCAAGCTCCCAGTTTTGCAAAATTAATTTTTCACCCATTGGGTTTGAAGTTCCAGGTGGTACCTCAAGCTTTCCATCTGTTAAAATTTCTAACCTGATACCGACAATAGTTTGGATAAGTTCTATCTGGTGGCCATTTAGACCATATTTTTCACCAAAAGTGGAAAATATGCTAGAGATTCAGACTATATGGTCTCCAAACACATTTCTCACTTATTATTGGTTGTGAAATTATGAGCTTGTACGTGGTGTAAAATGTTTGTGTCAGCCTATATCGGTATGAAATTTCCAACTGTTATTTTGAACAAAGTTGGGGGCAGCCACCAAGCCATCCAACACCCCACCTGTCACCCCTCCCGTCGCCGTGCCCCTATTAGGACGAAATGGTATGGTCGGGAGACGATAATAGTTAACTATTAAGCTATTAATAATATGTTTGTATATTCATAATTTAGTGTACGGCTTAATTTCCCTGTAATGTGAAACCACTGCATGTGCTATTTGACACAAATTTGTTCTTACAAATTAGTAAATAATATGTGTCCTGTAAAAGCCAGCTTTTGTCACTAGGACGTAACAACTACAGAATATTTGTATTTACAGGTAAAACATTCACCACTCGTCAGTTTCTGACAATATATCTGATCATGCAATGGAACTTCTCGCCAGAATGAAAAACTAAGTCGATATATTGATAAATGCACCATATTTACAACAAAGGCGTAAAACGCACAGAAATGCCCATGTTGGGAAAATATTACCCGTCCCTATGACTTCGTGTACGATATTTTTCTGCTTTAAAGATGAACTCACTTCGCCACCAGACGAACTGGACATCGCGTCTAACTGATAAATTGAAAACTATTGACATATATTCCTTTTAAAAATGATTTTATTGCAGAAAGTATGGATTCATGTTTCTATTTCGACCCAAAAAAAATGAAGAAGCAAATTTCACTGAAAGGCATATATATATATATACTACACTGAGATCGATGCAAATATTTGCACAGAGAGTCAGCGAATCGGCTGGGTTGTGTAATAATACATGATGGTTATGGAGGACTAGCCCAAACAGGCTCGGGACGCTCTATTCGGAGTATGGGTCAGCACCCCCCACATAAAGGGGTCTGCAGCTCTTTTGTTCCACTTTTCATTTTGATTTTTTAAATATTTAGATTAAAAAATAAATAAAACAAATATTAGTTTTAAAACAAAATTTAATTGCTAAATTGTTTTTTTTAAATTGAACTCCTTGCTCAATTGAGGAAAAAAAATATTAATCATAATATAGAAAAAACTAACGCCGGGTCACGACACCAAATTCAGTTGAAATCGGTCCAGGGATCTCGGAGCAAATAAAATCGCGAACAGACAGACATACATATCATATTTTTTAGTATTATATCTCATGTGACTTTCTCGCATTCTGATTGGCTGCACACTGCTGTATTATTTTACGATATTATATCTCACGTGACATTCTCGCATTCTGATTGGCTGCACACAGCTATACTATTTTACGATAGTACCCCAGTACCATTCCTGCTATTCTTTTTCTATTTATAGTAACAAACTAATTTCTGAAATATGGTTGCCGCCTGAAGATACGGCCAATCTTAAACTGAACCTACTTGTACGATACTTGTTGCAATATCGGTATATCATTAGATTTATTGGTGAATTGTAATGATATTACAAACGTCCGATCATAGCTAGACAATATTTAATAGTTTGTCCGTTTAGTTGGCAAGTTGCCAGTCCTAATTTTGTAATGCCAGTGGACGTTATTTATAACATCCTTTTCCGTTTTAATCGAAGTTAAGCAAGTTAACTTCTAAAATTTCGCCAAATTGTCTTTGCTAATGACGTATTTATAGAAATAAATGCACGAATCATGAAGAGATGCTGTTAGATGTAACTAATAACATAGTTATGCTCCCCTGCTATCGTCAAAACATTGCCGTAAATTGTAAAATCTGAGACCGATTTCCAAAATTCACGGTAAATAAAAGAGAGAATTGACACCATTGTTCGATATACTATATTAAATGAGGAATTACTTGTCGTTGACTATGCCAAAATAGTGGTCCTCGGGGAGGAATAGTCCACTCGCATGCGGCTCGTGGAATATTCCTCCTCTCGGACCTCTATTTTGGCTAGTCAACTCCAATTAAGCCATTCGTTATATATATAATATATACACTAGTATAGACTATAGCTGAAGTAGGATCCATTCGGGTTGGGAGCGATAAGCCTTTACGCCCATTAAGGTTAGAAGGAACTAAATAAGTAGAATTACGTCCATTTCGTTTTTACAGGGTATCTCGTATAATACGAGTTAAAAAAAATTCTGGCTAGCGATTGGCGTATAATATGTCAAATAATTTTACAAATTCAAGAAATATAATACCCATAGCATGTAAAAACGTGGGCGTTTCCTAGTCTGAAATGCGTTCGTGTCCAAACAATGGCGGGATATTGAGGCTGTGTATTGGCTTTTGTCAGACTGTCAAATTCTGTGCAAAAAGTGGGGTAGTGTGGAAAACGTATGCTGGTTTTTGAAAAAGGCGTGGCTCGAAAGGTACTCCTATGTGCGAACAGATGACGAAAGGGTTGGTCTTTACGAACGCATGCATCGTGCACTTCGGAACTCGAAAATTTAGCGTGGGCGTGGTCAAACGTTAACACTGTGGCCTATGGAAAACATTTGGTTCCTTCTAACCATTAGTATGTATTCCGCGAGTCCCGGGCCCGTATACGGGAGAGAATTATGACATTTATGCATGCACATCGCGTGCTGCAATTGAGATGTTTTGAACAATTACGATTACAGTTAACGGATAATATAATGTAAGCTTGCCATATCGTCCGTTGAATGATCCAGTCTATATATATTCACAACTGTTTACTTGATTTGTAATTTTGCGAAATCTTTATGTTTGTTTCGTTTTTTGTTTATATACAATTGTGTATTGTAGGGAAATAACAGACCGAAAGAATCATCTCTTGACTTGATCGATGTATGGAAATATTCACACTATTAACCAGGAATTATAGCCAGATCTGCTCGATTAGGGTTTTTAGCTTATAGTCCTCTCGCATGCTTACTCAGCTTTGAACTGCTTCAATGGTTCGTTCGCCAGCTTACGTCGTTACACATATTGACTTTTAGTATGGCATCCAGAAGAAGTACTTATGAAACTTATATTGATGTCGTAATTTTTCATCCTGAATCCCAATATCTACCTGTAAACCATTGGCATTTCGAGATATTTAAGCTGACGGCCGCCTGATTTTACCATTGGGATATCTGGTAATTCATGAGCACTCTAATGTATGTCCACCGATATAAAACCACTGCTACAATAACCTGTGTGTTATTGATCAAATATGGCACTAAAGATGTCCGCATAGGGACGACCGGAGAAATTCTGGAATATAGGATATATTTGATCAGACCAGGAACAACTGATTCACTCAATGACTACACAATTTCAGCTGTTATAAATGAACTGCTTCAGTCGCACACGCAGTTCAATCACTCGCGCAACCTTGCTGTTATAAAGTAGCACAAAGTCTAGTGTTGTTTTGGCACCGACCTTTGTTGCTGACCACTACCACCTTGATTAATGCATGCAGAAGAAAAGTTCATGGAATCGTCACATTTACTCGGGATTAACCGAAGTGGCAAAGTTACTTCACTATGTTGGCACATGATATTAAATTACAATACACTCGATACATCATCAATGTTAATCTGCTTGCATGTCATCTGTGGTCGACTGCATCGAACATTGCAGTCACCAGTGTCATCACATTCCAGGTACCGTCGTTTCCTTGCCACGTCGAGATACCTCCGTTTCTTTGTCAGATCAACAGAACAATTGATTGGCGTCTCCTGTGCAAAATCCTGTTCGATGCCATACTTGACGCCAACTGTAATTTGGTATATTATCAATAGACCGTGTCGTTTTGTGGCTCCTTAAAAATGCAATTTATCGTATTCAATGAATTGATGCCCCTCCCCTTATTCCTGCAACAATCCCTGCATAAACTGTGGAGTGTCACATTGGCACACCATACCGACCGCTTCCTTCATCCGATCAGCACCAAACATCATACTGATATTCGGGGTGACCTCTAGATGGGAGCCATAAACTGTTTTCCGAATTTCGTTGAAAAACATGGCCGCCAGCAGCCATCTTTGATTTTACTCTTCGCATGACTAAATCCTTTGGCACACCCTAAATACTACATCCATCATCCGATCATCACCAAACTGCATATGGATCATCGGGGTGACCTCTAGATGGACACCATCATTTTCCCCCCGAATTTCGTTGAATAACATGACCGCCAACGGCCATCTTGGATTTTAATTTATATATATATCTTCATGTTCACATCTAGTATTACTTAGACATTTAACTGTCCGCATTCCTAATCACCACATTGACTGTTACACAAGTAATTATCCACTCTTCAAGGTGAGCTACAGTGGCATTGGCACTTTAATTCATATCCTGCTAATTTTGCCAATTACTTGTTCAGTTATTTCAACTTTTAAGAAATTTGTACTGAAAATTCGCGGTCCCCACTATGGACTCTGTGTTATGTGGGGCAACTAAGAGGTAGAGCAGTGACTGATAACCTTTCGTCGTTTGTTTCCTGTATAAATTTCGATGAAGAACAAACACATTGAGACTAGACCCTACTGATTCTGAATTGGTTCTTAGATTTGATTCAAAATGAAATCGTCTAATATCTCTTGGTTCTCCGCCAAGAACCAAACTTAGTGTCAAGAACCATTGGTTCTGAGCATTGGTTCCGAATGAAGAATCATTTGATTCTTCTCTGTTTGGTTCATCACCTAGAACCAAATTGTATTGTCCAGAACCTATTCACTCTGAGAGAAAAGTTCCCCGGAGAACCAAACTATATTTCTGATCTCATAAATAGGAGAAACAAAGTATGAAATATTAATTTTATAAATATAATTTGACATTTCCTCAGACATCAGAACGTCTTTGTGGTCTATGCAGTGAACCAACATCATGTGATATCAAGTTTAAACAGTATAACGTATTTACGAACCAATAGAGCATTCTGAAACGACACATCAAACACATAATTATTTTCTAGAAGACATTTGGTGAATCAAATGGGGAACCCAAAGGAACTATTGATTCCATTGCTAGTTCTATCTTGAACTAAATTTAGTGTTCAAAACCTAAAACCTAAACGAAATACGAGACGCAATTTCAGTACTATTGGTTCATTTGATGCTATGTTGGTTCTCTACCAAGAACCAAAATTAAGTGTCAGAACCAAATGGTTCCATATAAGGGTCAAAATTCTATTCTGACTTGTTCTTGACTTTCGATTCTAAAATTATAGGTCCGAATATGAATCATTTTATTCTATTTTGATTCTCTATCAAGAACCAACATTTAGTGTTCAGAACTTCATAATTCCAAACACGGGACAAAATAATGCTGAACCATTTGATTCGTTGCTGTTTCCAATTAATCATAATCATGAGGTTCTCTATTTTTTTTCCATATACGGGACAAGCTGAAGAACCGATAGAAAACCATTTAATTTCAAATATTTCTCAGAGTGTAAATACATAAAATACAGAGCCCTATTCAACAGCGATTGTTGTGGAGATACTATCGCGGGCTAATAACATCGGAAGCTATAATTATTTCCTATAATTTCAGTTCCCAGCATGGTTCACAATGGATGAATCGTTCCGGAATAAATTATCGTTGAGATGTTTTCGGGGTATATATATGTCCATCGAAAAACAACAGACTGGTTGGTTATACAATATTCAACGAACACCTCCACTTAAAACACAAAAACAAAAACAAAACAACAACGACCGTGCAGCATGTCCGGACAGTGCCCCCCCCCCCCCCCCCCTGCGTGCACATGCATGGAGCCGCTTGTAGTCTCTTGTTATCCTGACATGTCTGTACATGAACTGAAAAATATTACGTTTTTGGTAAGTTATTCAAGCGTTGAAACGATTGATGCATGATTAGGGTCTAATAACTTCAATTAACAGTGGAATTAAAGGGAGACTGTATTAAAATGTTGTTGTTGGTTTCTATTTGCTCTGCTTCGTATAATAATGTAACCAGATTTCTATTTTATTAATGCAACAATAGAACGCTCGTCATCGTCGAGATATTTTGTTGCAGTTTTCAGGCAAATGTATCAAATAATTGTTATACATTATATGCATAATAGTTTTATAAATAGTTTTATTTTAAGTCACTCAATGGCTTGAGTTCACGCCCTGTGTCGACATATATAGAATATGTAGCTAGTGTCATAGCTTAAACTGTTTATGTCCGTGAGGGGGATTTTAACATCTATATGTTGGGCGAGGCTCAATAGATCCATCTATTGGGCGATGTCATTTAGTGCACTATTTGTTGATTATATAACATCTCAACTTTTCCAATTTCTTCAGAAGCGATTTCGCTAGAAGAAGACATCGTTCAATGTTCGTCAAATATCGCCTTGATATTATTTGTATTGCTAGATTTCCGAACGAGTTCTCTCAATTTCGCGACATTCGCACGAAAGTAGTGAAACTAGAGGCCACTTGATAACTCAATCTAGTATTTTCCGAATAATATGCCAAGACACAGATCATTTCTAAATCTCTTCCTGCAAAACCGATGTCCAACAAGAGTGAAATCACAATAACACTTTGAACGTAGTTACCCAATAAATATTTGGGTAACGATGCACACTGGTTATTGTTACGGATTCACGCAGAAACCAAATAACCAGTGTGCATCGTTATCCAAATATTTCGTGGGTACCTACATTCAAAGTGTTATTGTTAATTTCCGACTGGTCATAAGGACTTCAGAATTGCAGGAATGGATTGAGAAATAATTAGTTTTAACATATTATGCATGAAATACCAGATTGTGTTATCAAGTACCCTCAAGTTATAGTAATTTCTTTCGCATGTCACAAACTTTACAGAACTCGTTCGGAGATAAAGGAATAAAAGTAATATCAATTGGATATTTCACAAATTGACCATTGTCAACTTCTAGCGAAATCTCTTCCGAATAAATAGGAAAAGTTGCCGTGTTCGATTATCAACAAATAGGCACTAAACTACCTAGTCACCTGGACAAGATGTAGCATGATTTGTACAACTAAATGGTGTGCATCGTTACCATACCAGTGTGCATCCACCAGTGTGCATCCACATCGGTCTTCCCCGTGGATATATATAAGCGTTATAAAATTGCTAAGCATAAGAAATATAATAATAATAGAGAAAAAAAGAAAAATAATATACTTCCATATATATTATCGATATTAGATCGTTGTTATTATCGATAATTTATTGAAATTGGCGTACAGTCTCCCTTTAAAGTTTAAAGGCACAGAAGGCTTTTGTTATAGATTATCATTCAGAAATTACAGTTACAAAATTAGAACATTTCCTCAAAAATATACTAATAGAATAGTATAATGATAGTATGAATGCGATATTATCCACAAATAACAATCTGAGTGAGCCGAGTGTTTGTTTATATATAGCACATAAAGGGTGAGCAATAAGCAAAACACTCAACATCTGGGAATGATTTTTATTAGAGTGATTCACATTGACACATTTAACACAAAAATATTGAGTGGCGAGGATTAGCGAGCACTATAACGGCATGTTGTAAACAACTTGGTCGCAGTTTTAACCAAAGTTCACTGGTGGGGTGAAGCTCCCCCGGTGTTGGGTGTTTTATTTATAGCATACTCTTTACGTACTGTACTGTAACACAATTTGGCCTTTTTTTTCCATAACTCGGCCTACGAACTTGCAATAATATACTATTTACGCGATATTTATGATTGGTATAAGAACAAATATGTCTATATTTTAATATTCTTTCTAATTATCGCGATTTTAACGGATGTGACTATTTAAACGGCAATACCCACCGCGAATGCCATCCGTGCCTTTATTGTGTACGTTGAAGTTTAAGCTTTTGTAGTGTGGTCTCCCCGGTGTTGAGTGTTTTGCTTATCAATTACTCAATACGTACTGTTTGTTTACATAATATGGCGTTTGTTTACAAACCACGGAGTACTAACATGACAATAATATGCAATTTACGCGATATATATGTTTGGTATATATGAACGATGTTTGTCTATAATATAATATTATTTCTGTTTATGGCGGTTTTAACGGATGTGACTATTTTAACATGCAGCAATACCCATCGCCAACGCTTAAGTTACCATAGCTCTAAATGTTGTTCTCTTCGTGGGCGTACGTGCCTAGACATTAATCTGTCATGGAATTATATGTGGCAATTACTTACCGACAAAATTAAAATGTGGGTCGGTAGATGGTATGGTAAAGCAGCCGGAACAAAGACAAACCGGAACTAGTTACACTGAACTGTAACCTTCGATGATACTATGTATTGTTATCGTTAGCGTGTGAACGTTAAATTCGCTGTGATTCCAAAGAAAATTCAATGGTGATAATGTGTCATACATATAGCCAAGATATGGTGAGTTGGATAAGGGAGACGTGCATATTGGTAAGGGGAAATCCGCATATGATTATTCGTGTTTCACACACTATATTTGGCATGCACTATTTTCGGAAGAAATTATAACTGGCACGAGTAGAGGACACGTTCAAATTCAATGTGCGTTGTCCGGGAAGCCATTGACGACGCTAGGGGTCGACAGGAAGACAGCCTTCTGGGTTATAGATAAGATAAGATAAGATATTAATGCAAAATACACCCAAATGGGCAGTTGCAAACATGAATGAAATACATATAATTTGACAAAAACTATATATATTAGATGAGTAACATATTATAAAGTTATTATACAATGTTGTGTACAGTATGTATTTTTCTTGTACGAGTCCAGGTTGTGGTGAAAAGTCATATTGGACGAGACACGCCAGTGTCGAGTCCAATATGACTTTTCACCACAACCTGGACGAGTACAAGAAAAACTCATACTGCATGTACATAAACATTGTATAATGACATTTTTATTATCCATCTGTATGTTTATCCAAATTTTGGGAATAAAACTTTTGTGGTTATGTTTGGTATTTGTCGGCACTTAATTCTCTATAAAACCCTGTATATTGATCATCAGAAAGCATTATTTGGAAAAGTAAACACGGAAGGGAGAAAAAACTCAATGCGGAAGTGAAACGTCTGCTAAAATACATCAGTGTTGCGCGCGCATCACAATTTCACCGATTCATTTCGCAATAGAGTTAATTCGTGACGTCACGGAGTCCCAATAAAAAGTAATATTGTGCAGTCGGGAGACCAATATGACTTTCGGGAGTCCAATATGACTTTTTCCAGGACTATCACGTGGCGGCTTTTGCCCAATCGGAAATGGTGTTAGTTAAGGGATGGATAATAAATGCATTTACATGTACAGTGTAGTTTCCTAACGAATTTCTTTTTTTCTCTTTTCATCGTAACATTGAATTCATCTGTTATAAATTATTAATGCTGTTCCCGATAACTCATTATTGTCAAATTATGTTTGCATTGTTGAGTACATGTATTGAGTTATATAAATAAATATGCATAGTCATATTCATAGTCAAATTCAGAGTTTACTTAATCAGATTTTGAGATGCAGTTGATAAAGAATTCCCTGATCTCCTAGCTTTATGTTTCAGCGGATCACTCCCAGGTTATGTTTGTCGGTGTTTGCTGCTGTTATGGGTTCCCTTGTGTTTGGATACAACACAGGGGCAATAAATGCACCAGAAAAAGTGAGTATCTATCATGTGCCAACATGATTGTTAATTATACTCGAACTGTTCAATTATCAAATTAACGTTTGAGTATGGGGAGCAATCGTGTATCAAACTTAACAAATTTACAATAAAATATCTGAAACCCTACTACTACCAGAGACCCAAAAGTTGGCCAAAACTTAAAAACTAGCCGCTCTATTTAACTCCTGAAATCACAAGACCGTCAAAAATTGTGACAATATGTACTATGTATTAAGATGGTCAAAGTCTTCTCGTACTAAAACCAGCTAAGATATTGGTATGGCGAGATGCTGGATTTTAGTCCGAGATCGCGCGCATAGCCTTCTTATGACACGAGTTAAGCGTTAATGACCCGCTAAAATAAAACCACAATTATATGAAATAAAATATCACAATTGCGACAATAAACGGATATTTTTCGCAGAAGACATGCTATTTGATCTGAAAACCACATCAGTTGTGAATTGAAAGCGGTAATTTAATGCGAAAAGAGACATTTACCACAATGTTTATAAATTTTTAAAAGTATGCGAACTCAGTTGACCTCGCGAACTCTGTTCGGAATTTTCCGTTGAAAATATTCCGTAGATTTTCGACTAACAACGCAAATTACGATGAATTCTCCATTGTAATCGTAATTATGTGTGTCAATAAATAAAAAATAAATAGATTAATTAAAAATTTAAGATATAAATGTATAATACATTAAATAAATTACGGGAATTACAACCCTCTCAAAGTTTAAAACAGTGTAAACACAACGAGCATTAGAATAAATAATATGGTGCTACATTTCACCCACATTCGGTGGACTTCCGCGAAATTAAGATATATACTAAGCGAACAGAGCAATATACTGCTCTTGTTAAGCACACAAAAACTCAAACAAAATTTGTATAAATTTTGAACCTTAAGTTTGAAAAGTCCCACTAAAACGGAAGAACTATATTTCGAAACTGTGTGATTCGGTTCTCCGATTATTTTATCAACACAAAAGTCAAAATGCACATGGATGAAAATCACACGCATGGCAAGTCGGACACAAGAGTTCTAATTTTGACAAGTTGCTTGCGAAAATTGTCAACAAAACTACCGTTCTGATCCTCCATTATGTCATTAAGTTTTTAGTGCGGGAATTGTTCTCAAAGCACATAGGAAACTGGACTTTGGGGCGATCGGTTTTCGCCATTTTGTTCGGAAAACCCCGCGCTATATATAGAAACGGAAACTAGAATACCCAGAACAAAATCCGGATTATGCCGAAGTTATTCGGACCACTTCGGCTTTCAGTTAAAACGTAAACAAACAGAGAGAAAAAAGCGATGTTTGTGCAGGCAATCAACCGGTATATTCTATGTGTAATTTAACATTAAAGTTAGATTATTATACACCATTATGACCATAAGATGTCACGTTTTTCCGATGTATATAGCAACACGTATTGATTTGTTAGGTACATCGAGTAAAATACACAACAAATTCCCGCCACTAACCTTGGGCGTATAAGTCGTGTCATAAGAGACCATACGGGACGATCTCGGACTAATATCCAGCATCTCGCCATACCAATATCTTAGCTGGTTTTAGTACGAGAAGACTTGGACTAGTATTAAGAAGGTCCTTGAAATATTTAGGGCCCCCATGAGGCTTATTACCTCTCAGCCTGTCGAACTGAAACCGTACAACTAACGAATATCGACCACCCCATTCCTATTTTTTATGTCATATATATAATGTGTGTAGTTGTATAATGACATAATTATGTTGTATTTCTATATATACACCTGTATTGTCTTATTTTGACGATCAGATTAAACTGAATTTAATTGAATTGAAATGGTCACTGATGGTGGTGAAATCATGTGAATTGATTTAACATATATGTCCATACGCTAGCGTAATTAACGAACCACAGATAAACCACAAGTCTTCTCGGTCCAAATCAGCTAACAACTTGGGATATTGGTTGCTGTATTGGACCGAGTCCCGTTCCGTTTCTCTTATATACCATAAAAGTCGTACCGGTACTACAGTTACACAAGGAATCCGGACAGTCACGTGAACCCCTGAATGTGACTAATCATCTGACATGTCCGCGATTAATCTTCCTTCAAAATGATATGTCCTTACCGTGATAGAATCAAGTGAAGTGATCGTTTAATTTATTGTTTACATACATTTTCTGATAGCGCGATAAATCGAAATTCTCGGAAAATCAAGGCTTAGTTTACTTATAAATATCGTTGCTTTGACATTCAACGGACCTATGAGATACACATGTTTTATATCATCGTGCTTGGGATATATGCAAAGCGTCCATTTGACATAATCCGAAGACATGCATACAAGCAAGATAACTCCCGCCCATTGGATTGAAGTTTATCACAACAATAGCAACAAAGATAATCATTGGAATTATGTATCGACCACCGACGATTGATTGTTGGAATAGAATGCTGGAAACATTTGTGCAACTGACACATGCCCCCAAAACACTGTCTTTGCGGGCGATTTAAATGAAAATCAATATTAACCTTCATGCGGAAATATCAAAGGAATATGCTCCAAGTTTGGCATGAAACAGATGATAAAACACAGTACCAATTTTACAGAGCACTCAGAAACTTTAACTGATGTTTTACTAACCAATGACCAGTGTAATGTCACATCGAGTGGAACACATTATCTTTTTTGGGAACTACATCCGTTTCCACGTCCCAGTATTTGTGGAGATTGATACCGCCTACAAACGCCCAACTCCCGAAAAATTATTAACAATTATTATGACCGTGTCGATTACGATGGCCTAAATAGCGCAATTTACCCTGTTGACTGACAATCATTACTTAGAACACAATACCTCGAAGACATGACTTCAGCTTTGACTAAAACAATCCCTGAAACCATTTCACATAACATTATTCGATCCGGTAAAACCGAACCTGAATGGCTTACCCCAAAAATAAAAACTATGAATAACCAGCGCAAACGCTTATACCATAAAGTTGTGTTAACTCGCAATGAACAGAACTGGAACACGTACACAAGGAAACGAAACGACATTGTATCAGCAACAAGGAAGTCCCAAAATCTGTTAGATAGAATTCAGGCATCTCTAAATGATCCAAATACGCCGACATCAACATGGTGGAAAACATTTAATAAATTGAAAAGCCGAAACTCCAAAACTGATATTCCTCCTCTACACATGATTTTCTTCGGGAATGTTCATCGGTTAGGCAAACCATCTGACGGACGGAGGCCTATTATTGCAAGGTTCTCGTATCACCCCGACAAGATTCGTATTTTGAGAGAATCGTATAAGTTGAAAGGCAGTCCATTCTCCATAAGTGAGAAATTCCCAGATAGCATCAACAACGAGCGAAAAACTACTTTTACCAATCATGCATTCTGCCAAGAAGGCCGGAAAACAGGCAAAACTCGTGAGGAATAGGCTCTACATCAACAATAGTCCGGGAGCTAATAGATGTACCATTGCACCCCCCCCCCGGGACTTAACTTCAGTGAATTTCTGCCAATATTTATGTCAAGTTTTTGAGAGAAAAGTCCAATATTTTTGACGATGTCAGGGATGACAATAGTAACAATTAACCATGGTGAATCAGACATGTTAGTATGCAATGTATAGAATACAGATTAGCCAATTGTATACATCAACCACAACTTGTAAGCGATTGCAGGACACCCTGGGGTAATATTTACCATTTTCCATATTTTGGCGGCCATTTTCGCAGCCATTTTGAGCCAAGGTAAGATTTTTGGTTCCAGAGAGTTGGAATATTCATAGGTAATGATATGCCTCACTTACATTGCAATGTTCTTTTCATTTCTTGTTGAAATATGACTAGAATCCCAATTGTGATTTTTTGTAAAATTTTGTACTGCGTTCTGTAAAATCGAATTTGAGGGATCAGAAGGGGCTAGGACCCAATTAGTTGCACATTTAATTGCTCCAATGATCAGTTAATATACAAAACACTAAATAAAGTCATATTATTCAACCAGTTCCAAACAGCATGAATTGATCTAGAAGATATTTGTGAAAAAATGTTATATTATCAACTTCCGGCGGCCATTTTGGCGGCCATCTTGGATGGTGAGTTTCAATTTTGGCCCAAAAAAGTGTCATTATGTCTTAGCTTCACGAAAATATATACATTTGTATACATTTTACAAGATTTTCCCGCTATAATTTGCATAAAACTGACCTAGGGTCTGGTCTGAAAAACGGCGGCCATGATGGACGCCATCTTGTCTGGAGTCTAAAAGGCCACTTTTTTTTCTTGTTAAAGTCTCACAATGAGACTTTTTCCGCAACAATAATTTTTTTTCCGAGTTATCCCCCCGCATAGCTTTTTTATATTATAATAGGTTGGCGATTATTGCAATACGATAGAGGAACACTCTGACTTTCGTACTCAGATTCATACATTTTTGTACCTCGCTTGCCTGACCGAAATTTTACGGGGAAATGGCTAAGTTGGATTTATTTGTCGTTCTAGATATGTTTATTGTGCCTTTTATCATTCCTTTTCATGAAAACAAATTAAAAACAAGTCGAATATGTTATGATAATGTTTAAACATTCTTGTGCATGAAATTGGGGATAAATTGTTCCCAGAGTTAGTACGTTATTTCACAGTCCGTATTCGCCACCCTGCACTTCCGGTGTGGAATTTTTATGTGTTAAAAATAAATAGTTTTTTCATCTGTCATATCTGCTTGTTTCGTTCATTATTCGCAGAAAATGTGTATCTCATTCTTTCGTGTACACAACGGATTATATATAGACTGTTTTAACCCGTTTGGATGTTAGAAATACCGCTTAATTATCAGAAAATATCATGTGAAGTGACGGGACCAATCCGAATATCGCACACTGGACTTGGTGAAGTTGGTCAACATGACCGCTTTCGCAGATTGCTGCTTCCAGCGTAGAAGGTACGCACTACGTTCATGACTGAACTAACACTGGACTGGTCACAGACACTGTGTGTGAGTCACTGAGTGTGGCAGGTCAGGCTATGCCGCATTCAACTGTTATTATCATGGACATTGACTCGAATAAGTGAATAGCACTGATTGACCCAAGGCAATGGAAGAATGCAAACAATGTGAATGTAATGATTATTGCAAAATATGATGATTATAGTTCTATTCTGGACTCCTCAGCCCTTCAATGCTGAAATGCAGTCAACGCTGAAATGCAGTCAACGCTGATGCCATAAAAGGTCATTGAATGTTCATTCAGATTCTATCATTCTGCATAGTAGTACATTAGACTGATTAGAAGTACAGTAGCTACATGTGTGTGAACTTGTGAAGGGTAGAACATGATATGGAGATTGGAGAATCAGAATGGCAATGGCACCACTCACCAGTGTCAGTGAATCGAGTGAGGATGTTTACCAAACATGTCATGAAACATGCAGACATGGACAATGCTGTGAAATGGATTATAATTCACCAGACTCCCTGATCATGATCATAAGTTACCGGTACATACTAGTAACATTCCGCCTTTGATCATTAGATCAAGACTAAACCAGACTTGGATAATGACTAATGGACAAAGACAGTTACATGTTACACATGCGGCTGCACATGGTTTTGATTCATTAAAATTATTTTGTAAAAATCATGAACTTATGTTATCAAAATCAATGACTAACAGTGATCACAAAAGTCACTTACTGGTACATTGTTTATGCCAAACAACAGGTCTGACACAACTTGAATTCCATTGTACCGGTACATGTACCGTATATATTCAACTATTATGAAGTGGTGAAAATATCTCATGTACGGTACCTACTTACTACATGTACTAAGTACAGTATATATATCGGTGCTGGCATTTTTGATTATTTAACTGATTTACTTGTACTAGTAGTTAGAATTTTGAAATCATCTTGGTGAGAAGTTATTTATAATGTCATTCAAATGGCATACCGGTACATGCACATGTACTTCTGCCATTATGAAATAAACAGGTCTCCTGTAATAAGCTGTAGAATTCTTTTTATATTGGAATATGATGCCTTCTCATTTGCTCTGTTAAAATTATAGTGTTATATACATGTACATTTTAAGTGGTTGTGCATTACGAAGTGAGATGATTCCATGAAGTTTTAGTAAAAATAGAGAAAACCTGGAGTTTACGTATATACCGTACCAGTATACATTGTGTATGGTAGTACAATTAAGATATAATACATGTAGTTGAATATCACTATGATAGTTGAATTGAAGAAGAGCCAGACTTGATAATGACTTACTCATATTAGCATCTACATGTACTAGTAACGGTACTCTCATGTGCAATAATAGTGTCAATAATATGATAGTGTCAACACTGTTATTATATTTGGAGAACACTTCCCATGATCAGATCACTTTTAAAGAGACATAGAGTGAAATTGCTGTGGTTACTATTATTAATTTTACATGTAGCTAAAAAATCCCACCATCACTATTATTAGTTTGTCTCTATTATTAGGCAACTTAGAGGATGTTGTCTGAATGAACTATCATCTTATTATAATAACCTGATGTATCAGAACAAATTAAAAAGGTAATAAACAGGCCAGACACCTACAGTATGGTCGGTTCCAGTACTGCTAGTGTTATTGTACCAGTACTGTTTATATTCAGTACTAGGAAAATTTAATGAAAGTTATGCAACGAATGATTGTGTAGGCCTATTGATGTTAAAAGGAGTATAAATTTAAAATGACCTTGCCACTTTAACAAACACATCGCTATTGATATAATACTCAATAATGAGTTTGTTAAAGTGGTGCGCTCGTTTTAAATTAATATGGAGAATATAGCAATTCATGTGGGTCCAATATGTGTACATATACATGTATACCGGTACACGAAGAGCTGATTGATTTACAATTATGGCTTTCATTATATCGTAGACAAGGTGTGGGATGTTTCTTTCATTTTCAGATGCTGTTAAAATTATTCATCAGGTTCACTGATTGTAGCTGGGACTAATACATGTATAACATATATTAGTCCCAGATTGTAGTGGGGTTTAGATATGGTTGCTGTTAGATCTTAAAGGTACTCAATCCGAATTAACGGTCGCAAATTACTATTTCCTTGACTTCGGGGGTAAAAAATATTTGATTCGAGTCGAGGAACCCACCCACCACAGCTCAGAGTGATCAGATATCGATGTTATAAATCTATTATTTTAATTATAGTGGCCCAATAGACAGTCAACGAGAAGAATTTCATTGACCAAATTGCGGGCAAAGATGGATAACTCTAAAATCAAGTGGCTTTTTGTGTCAGATATTTGACAAACCGGCAAAATAGAGTCATCGAGAAGAATTTCATTGACCAAATTGCAGGCAAAGATGGATAACTCTAAAATCAAGTGGCTTTTTGTGTCAGATATTTGACAAACCGGTAAAATTTCGTTGAACAAAATGTTGATAAATAACAGGTTTTGTGCAATTTTATACTATAGTTGATGGTGCTTTTCATTATTTTTGCATTTATGTCTTGGCCACTAACTTAGAGCTGTGATAATAATAGTAAGTTATCGTTGGAGACCCCCCCACAATTGAGATCTCTAGTCACATCCATGTAGCCAATGTGTTCTTATACCTTATAACCGGGGAGGTGGCTACTAGTACATGTAGATACCTTGATATTTCCAAATGTATGTACCTTGAACCAGACCAAAGTCAAATGTTCTCGAAATACTACTTTGCAACCCCCCTCCCAGTTGAACTTTCCAAATGGTACCTCAAACATTTCCAACGGAAATGTCAAACCTGACACCCTCTAAACCTAAATTGTTCAACCGATAGCCATTCCGACCAAACTTTGGACCAAAAGTAGAAGAATATACTGCTGTTGGTCTAAAAACAACACATTCCCCCACTAAATACTGGTTGGAAAATCAAACAATCAATAATATATATTGTTTGTATCTCAGGATGTCTGCTGTTCACATTTCTAGCTACATGTAGCTGGGACTAATATATTATTATATATTATATGAGTCCCAGTCTCAAAATAGTAAGCTATCATATGTTTTGGGTTGGGTGGTAGGCCTACCACCCGGGGGTGATACGTGGTGGCTCGGAGTGTTTTTAGGTGGTATTTAGGGCGGGCCACCCACACATTCGGTCAAATCGGTCGAAATCCTTACCATTCTCGAAAATGGTCCATACCCAATTTTCACCACTCGGGGTGGTACCACTGGGGGGTGATGGTGGAGGTCGGGGTGTTTCTATGTGGTATTTGTGGCGGGCCACACACCCATGCCGTCAAGTCAGCCGAAAGCGACATTTTTGAAAATAAGGAATATATAGGGAATAAGTTCCAAATGTCATGATCGTTGTGATAGCGCCATATACAAATGTCTGCCATTAGCATGAATTGTAATTCGCCAGACACAAGGAATGATGAGGCGATCAGCATAATAATTGCATTAGAATATCAATTATATGGAATACTATTATGGCCACTTCCTAATGGCGCTTTCGGTGCGCGCCGAAAGCGACAAAAAGTGCGCCATTAGTAACGCGCCGAAAGCGACAAAATGTGCGTCGTTACGACGCACTTTTTGTCGCTTTCGGCCCGCCGAAACATGCGCTAATATCGCACATTTTGTCGCTTTCGGTGGCGGCATCTAGCCCGTATACTATATTGAAATTTGAGATATATGATGCAAGTTTTTTGTCGACTGGCCCATAACAAAAATGACTCGTTCCCGATCTATATGTTACCAATTCCAACAGTCATGCCTAATTTCATAATGATCCGACCAAAGTTACAACCTGTAGCCTATACCAATGGAAATTGTCGACGGACGTACTTATATTCGGAAACCACTGGCGATGGATACCAACCCATGGGAAATTGGCAATATCTCAACTTGAATTTTCATGTTCAGCAGCTTAAGCTAAAATGCATTCTGAAATAGCGTTTTATTTATCAAATTATGCAGCTTCTCATGTCTCAGCCACAAATAATGATAATCCTATTTATTCGAACAACGTATTCGGAAACACACATGAATAGTGCAACCACTGGCCCCTGGCACAAATTGGTCATAATACTAAAAGTACATATATATAAGACACAGGGGTCCGGGAAATTTTATTATTATTATATTATTTTTAGGGTCAAATTCCCCATTTTAAAGAAATAACACCAAGCTTGGTGAAAATGGCTTCAAAATCAAATTTTTATCAAAATACCAAACTTGTTGACAGGACTGCCACTTCCTTAAATATTATAATAGTCTACAACACTAACATCCATAAAATAGGATGAAGCAAAACAAGTTGTAAAAATCTATTCCCAAATTCCAAAAAAAAATCGATTTTTTTTTTAATCTGCCGATCTGCCCCTCCGTTTGATCGCCTATATATAGCCAAAGTCATAAACATTATTAGCGCCCTTAATCGCCGGGTTACGTGCATGATATGACCCTATGTACACATTTTCAGAGGGGTTAAGTCGTTTTGTCGCCTTTATCCGGACACACGAACTCAATTTATTTTCAATAGTAAAGGTTAGTGCTAATGTCACTGTATACATGTATATATTTTCACGCGTGACACCCCGTCAACCACCCCGCCATTGCTAGTGTACGCCCCTGGCATCGGCACAGAAACTGACCAACATACCGCGACTGGACGTCGCCTTGATATGAATCTTGAAAGCATAATTCCGAGTTTTACTATACGAGTACAGGCTGCACTTTCAAGAATGAACGGTCCGTATATATAGGTAAAATAAAGTCCATCCTGATTACGATACGCGGCAAACTAACTTCATTTATATTATTCGATTAATACAAGCCGTTACTCTTTTCATCATTACTATCAATAAACGCGAATTATGCATGCACGTAAGAAACAGGTCTGTTTTGACAAACGCATGGCCAAATAGCCTGTCTTAGAAAAGCCGACGAAATTCCTAACAGATGTACATCGACATCGTTTAGAAATTTCGTCTGCTTTCCAAAGAGACATACACAGCGTACTCCGATATCAGGCTATAGGAGGCCATGCAGTTAGCTCTTACTGTGAGAAGCACACTCGATTAATTATCTTCATCCGGGCACTCTGAACCAACGGGGCCCGCATCTTGGTTATATCGCGATAATCAAAGTGCCCCTTTAACATTGCTTAAAAGTTGAAGGACATAATAAGGAACAAAATTAATGGGGCGATGTTAAGTCCCAGGGGGTGCAAGGGTACCCCTATTAGCTCCCGGACTATATGTACCAGAAAGTGACATTCAGTATTCTCGCGACAGGACTCCTGTCACAGGAGTGGGGACCGAGGCGATTCCCAGACACATAACACTCAAAGACCGAAGTCACACCTTAGCCCAAGTGCAGCCAATAAACACAGACGCACTAATTCGAGTCCACGCTAGGACAGGACAGGGGAGCAATTGTTGGATCAGAAAGGCGATTTCTGTAAACTCGATGACAATGATCGAGATGAATTAACTGAAGTTATCCGTCCTAACCTGAATATACTCACTATAAGTAATATGAACATACGACGCACGAGTAAGGATAAAACAACAAACACATTTGGAAGACTACTCCTGGATATTTGCAGATGTAGCTAATTATATATCATAAACGACATGGCGGGTCGTGACAAGGGAGTAGGGCAACTTCCCTGTAAGCAATCTTCAGTTGTTGATTATACTATTTTTTCACATGGTAGCTTGAATTTAGTCAATGATTTCGAAGTACATGAATTTTCTTCTCTAATATCAGACGCACATACTGCGTTATCATTTCGACTGAATACCCAACGGGTACAATCAGATAACCAACATTTGGGAACAAACACCGAAACCACTATACTGGAATTTACGAGACCAAAACCTTGGATAGCAACTAAATCACACGAATTTCTAACACTGTAAACACATATGACGTGGATAAGATCGTACGATAGAGTAATAACAGAAAGACTACACGACATATTTATTCAAGAATGGAGGGGTTCTATATCATCGTCCAGCAAATACGCATTCTACAGAATAGTAAAAACTGACTTTGGCAAAGAATCGTACATCTCATCCAGGAATCAATGCACCGTCTCACGATTAATGAAATTTAGAACGAGAAATCATCATTTACCAAATGAAACGGGGTCCTGGACAAACACAGAGTATACCGACCGTAAATGCAAGCTATGTAACCTGGAAATAGGAGACGAATTTCACATTATCCTTAAATGTCAAAAATTTAATGATCTGAAAAAGAGACACATCAAACCATACTACTATACTATGCCAAACACGATGAAACTAAACGCACTTTTCAACACTAAGAAAGGTAGAATATTGGCCCATTTCACTCTCTTTATCCAAAAAGCCCTCAAGTTTTGCCAGGAACACCCTGGTGCTTAACTATGGGCCAATTAAGCTGAACAACTACATAATTATATCCTACAATATGGACATACTATATATTCCCAACCCCTCCCTGTGGATACACTACTTCTCATGTGGTACCACTCTAGATTTTGTCCCTGATGTAAAAAAATGAAACTTCATTCCATGGAACCACAATACCTCACCCCAATCCCATGATACCCCACCCCACCCCTATAATATTTCTCATGCGGCTTTACTCTAGATTTCGCCAATTTTGTTAATAAAAGAAACCTCATTAGAACCACCATAACAACACGCCACAGTTTCCATTGAAAGTACACAGCTACCCCCACCGCTCCCCCAACCCGCGCATGCGTCACGTATTTTATGTATTACCATGTTCTGTATTATATAGCTTCAACATCATAACATTCATGACAACATAAGCTAATAAAATCGTATCGTATCGTAACCGACTTAGCATATATTCTGACACATTTGGATTGCTACATAGTTAAAACAGTTAACTGCTTAGGCGTTATATTTAGCCGCACTTACTCGTTTGCTGTGACTAGAACACACATAATGACCAAAGCTCGAAAAGCCATGTATGATGTGATAAAAATTGGAAGAACGTATAAGCTGTCCATAGAAACTCAACTCAAATTATTTGACACCCTATATTTGTGCCTATCTTGTTATACGGGTGTGAACTATGTGGGCTAGGAGATAACTCAATTATTGAAGGTGTACACCATAAAGTTTGTGAACTACACATGAAGGTGTACACCATAAAGTTTGTGAACTACACATGAAGCTCAATACACCAAGTTACACGGTGTATGGTGAATTGGGTCGATACCCATTGACATTTGAAATTAAGGCAAAGCGATCGCATATTGGACACGACTAGTGAATGGAATCGGGAGTTCATTATGTAGCAACATTTATAAGCTAGCCGTTTAGTTGTATGAAGAATCGCCGATTAATTCGTAAGGAAGTTCCAAAATCTGTTAGATAAAATTCAGGCATCTCTAAATGATCCAAAGACACCGACATCAACATGGTGGATAACATTTAATAAATTGAAAAGCCAAAACTCCAAAACTGATATTCCTCCTCTATACACATGATTTTCTTCATTTAATTTGGCTTCTCCTGAGAGCGATTCATATTTTATGTAGGCATTAATCCCAAGTGCAACCATATTAAAATAGTCCATCTCATTTCTAAATGAATACACGGGCGTACAATCATCGAGTTTATGATACAAAATATCGGTCGTGTTAGAACCACAGTTCATACATATTTCTCTGTTGATTCATATCCAACTTGGGTCAGAAGTTGTTCTTGATTTCCATGCACCCATGTGTTTTTGTCTGGAAAACAAGACTCCGTGGAAAATTGGTAAGGGTAATTCGATAAGTAATAAATTATTGATCAAGTATTTGCATAATGTCACAAAAATAGTCGTTGGAACAAGATAAACGAATGGTAGACAAAATCGTGTATTCATACATTCTGTTAAGGAAAACTTGCTTCACAGTTTTGTTATTGTTGCGTTCAAGGATGATACTAGTGGTATTTTCTTTTTACTTATGTAGAATCTATTCAATGAATTCCAAGTAAGCCAAGAGCGATATCAATGTGGACATGCATCACCCTTCGTTCAACGGAAACCCTATATAGCTACGTCCGTGTTTAGAACTACTTGGTTTAAAGTGATTTTGACAAGTGCTGACTTATTGTGGTCTTCAGTTGCCCCGTCTTATCGGTCTGTACAACCAGTTGAGCGACTCCAGTCATTGACTGTCTTGTCCTAATAAAGAATTATGCATGTGATATATAATCATATAAGAATAGAAGATATCGAGACTCAGTTTATATTTCATCGCCGATATAACAGAGATAAACACACGAATGTTTCTCTGGATCTCATGGAAATTTGACCTGAAAGAAACAACATCGAAAAGCTTGAGTGAAAACGTTCTCTATCATTAGAATAGTTCATAACTTTATAACTATAACACAACATCTTTCGGACAAACATGGGTATGTAGCAGTCATGTCGGAAAGGAAATGACAAGCGACACCGATGTGGTAAAGACGTGTTATGGACTTGTTCGGGTGCGATAAACTGATAAGTTAGTATTCAGGCACTATATGCCAACTGAAGAAATGTAGCATTCTACTACATCGCCGAAAATCTCAAGACCGTACCATTACTACATAGAAAACATCATCTGAACTACGCTCAATTGTAGATATTTACTACTCGATTTGGGACGCCATGCACTATCGTCGGTAAAGTAACGAACACGATATCGCCATCGAGAGTCACTGCATTTAATTAATATATAATAATGACAGTGTGTGAGTTTTGATTTGATATTTGTAAAAATAACTACTGTACGCAAGATTATCATCCATTTATATTTGATCACCCCACATAACTTTAAGCAACAATATTTTGCTCTCATCGTTCTCATGCAATACAAAGGCGCATAACAAGATAAATGTATGTATATTCACTGTATCTAAGAAGCATAAATCGTGACATCGTATATATATATATGCACGGTATACATACTTATTATAAAGTCCGTAAATCATGCAGGGTCATGTGAGATATGGACACACGTGAGATATGGACACACGTGGAGATGGCAAGACATATACATGTATATATCCACTTCATCATTATGCACAAGGAATTAGCATTTATACTATGCACTTTTTTGCGACCTGATGATGGGAAAACAATATTATTAAACCACGGTAAAATATACGGTGCTTACAATAAAAACAACAAACTAAACTTTCTTATACTATCAATTCTGAAATATTATCTGTATAAAACAAAATTTAACCCCGACGAACTCTCTCTGAACTTACTCATTCGAGAATTTGAATTACGATACAAATCGTATCGATATATTGCACTGAATTCATTCCGACAATCTAAACCATTTCCAACTCGAGTTGGGGGACCTAATGAAAGCCATCAAGAACAATGGTGCACACTCATAACTAACTTAGCAGAGAACATAGTTATCTTGAATAGTATATAGTCCGAGTTTACAATATCAGATTCGGCAAAAAAAGTCCAAAGTTCATGAACAAATTTGAGACAGAATATAACTGGCATAAATATATATATATATATATATATATATACTAGAAGGTGACCCGACTTCGTCCGGGCTTTGGCCTTGAATTGACCATTCTGAAGGTCAAGGTCAGGTGGGGTCAAACACCAACACCCCAAAAATGGTGGAAATCGGCCCAGCGGATACCGGGAAATCGGCCCAGCGGATACCGAGATACACTATGCATCAAATTTCGTCCGTAAAAATCCGCCAATTTAACCCGATTTGATTTCCACTCAAGTATATAAACGCGCCTCATATACACACGCTCATTAATTATCAAGTTTCAACGTAAAGATAAATTACCATCGGTGCCCGAGATATCGCCAAGACGTCTGAAACAGTCAAATGCATCGGCCGGTTAAGCGTTAACGTGATCTAACGTTATGACACCTAACGACGTCATAGAAGTTACGCATTGTTTTTATCCTGATGGAAGGTAGTACCACTTCTTCTTGATAATTGAGGCAGATAACTAAAACGGATACATACGCATTATATATCGTTGGAAAGAGGAAACACGAAAGATTCTCACAGTGTCATTATTATGACTGACATTTTATTATTCGCGCTGTTTCGAATCGATTTGTAAGCACCGAACTCAAATGAAAGTCCCGTAACACAGCGTAAAAACAGATTTGACCTCGGCACGTGAAAAGTTGACCTCGGATCTGAAAATCAATAGGCCCATGTTCGTTCCCGGGTCGAATTACGTGTCCGTACCAAGTTTGGTCGAAATCGGTCCAGCCGTGTTCGAGTCCATCGCGAACACACACACACACCCTCACACACACACACACACACACAGATCTTCCAAAATATATAATAGACTAGAAGGTGACCCGACTTCGTCCGGGCTATTCAAAAACAAAATTTCAAGTCGATAGCTCCACCCGTTTCCGAGATCTGGTCTGCGCATGCGCCAAACTGGCGTCGCACGGGCTCGGCGACCCGATAAAATTCGTATCCGGGGCAAGATACATTCACATACCAAATTTCAAGTCGATAGCTCCACCCGTTTTCGAGATATATAACCCAATAACATTTGCGGATACCTCGGCCGGTGATGAGTTAATTAACGCGACATCGGCCGGTTATGAGTTAAACGCGATCACGTCACGATCCATGTTGACGGCGTAATATATTTACGCAATGTTTTTCGATGAGCGAAGCATGGTCCTGCGTTCTTCCCGATAATTAAGGTAGAAACTTTAAACGTACACAGGCGTGTGATACATCATTGGAAAGATGAAGCGCCACAGATTCTAACAGTGCAAATTATATGACTGGCAATTTATTATTCGCGCTATATCGAATCGATTTGTGAGCACCGAACTGAAATATATAAGCGCAAAACGGCGTAAAAACAGATTTGACCTCGGCACGTGAAAAGTTGACATCGGATCTGAAAATCAATAGGCCTATGTTAACCCCCGGCCGAAAATACCCCCACGTACCAAGTTTCATCGAAATCGGGTCGGTCGTTTTTGAGTTCATCGATTACACACACACACAGACAGATACACACACACACACACACACACAGATCTTTCAAAATATATAATAGACTAGAAGGTGACCCGACTTCGTCCGGGCTTTGACCTTGTATTGTCCATTTTGAAGGTCAAGGTCAAGTGGGGTCACGATTTGACCAGTCCAAATACACTGCCCGGACAAAAGTACCCGACAAACGTGCCCGTCGAAATCCATCCGGTTTTACCCGATTTGACCTTGAATTGATCATTTTGAAGGTCAAGGTCTGGTCGGGGTCACGATTGGACCCGTCCAAAACAATCAGTGGACAAAAGTAACCCCACGTATCAAATTTCGTCGAAATCCCATCAAAATTGGCGATTTGACCTTGAAGTTACCCGATTTCAAGGTCACGTCGCACGGGCAAATGAATATGCTTATGAGACTCGCCATAAGAAAGTTACCCCACATACCAAGTTTCATCGAAATCCCGTGATATTCGGGCGTTTGACCTTGAAATGACCCGATGTCAAGGTCAAGGTGACGTCGCACGGACAAATTAATATGCCTATGTTCGTCCCCGGCCGAAAATACCCCCACATACCAAGTTTCATCGAAATCGGCTAGAAGGTGACCCGACTTCGTCCGGGCTATTCAAAAACCAAATTTCAAGTCGATTGCTCCACCCGTTTCCGAGATCTGGTCTGCGCATGCGCGAAGCTGGCGTCGCACGGGCTCGGCGACCCGATAAAATTCGTATCCGGGGCAAGATACATTCACATACCAAATTTCAAGTCGATAGCTCCATCCGTTTCCGAGATATATAGCCCAATGTCATTTGCGGATACCTCGGCCGGTGATGAGTTAACGCGACATCGGCCGGTTAAGAGTTAACGCGATCACGTCACGATATGTTGATGGCGTAATATATTTACGCAATGATTTTCGATGAGCGAAGCATGGTCCTGCGTTCTTCCCGTCGAAATCCATCCGGTTTTACCCGATTTGACCTTGAATTGATAATTTTGAAGGTCAAGGTCTGGTCGGGGTCACGATTGGACCCGTCCAAAACAATCAGTGGACAAAAGTAACCCCACGTATCAAATTTCGTCGAAATCCCATCAAAATTGGCGATTTGACCTTGAAGTTACCCGATTTCAAGGTCACGTCGCACGGGCAAATGAATATGCTTATGAGACTCGCCATAAGAAAGTACCCCCACATACCAAGTTTCATCGAAATCCCGTGATATTCGGGCGTTTTACCTTGAAATGACCCGATGTCAAGGTCAAGGTGACGTCGCACGGACAAATTAATATGCCTATGTTCGTCCCCGGCCGAAAATACCCCCACATACCAAGTTTCATCGAAATCGGCTAGAAGGTGACCCGACTTCGTCCGGGCTATTCAAAAACCAAATTTCAAGTCGATTGCTCCACCCGTTTCCGAGATCTGGTCTGCGCATGCGCGAAGCTGGCGTCGCACGGGCTCGGCGACCCGATAAAATTCGTATCCGGGGCAAGATACATTCACATACCAAATTTCAAGTCGATAGCTCCATCCGTTTCCGAGATATATAGCCCAATGTCATTTGCGGATACCTCGGCCGGTGATGAGTTAACGCGACATCGGCCGGTTAAGAGTTAACGCGATCACGTCACGATATGTTGATGGCGTAATATATTTACGCAATGATTTTCGATGAACGAAGCATGGTCCTGCGTTCTTCCCGTCGTGCCCGTCGAAATCCATCCGGTTTTACCCGATTTGACCTTGAATTGATAATTTTGAAGGTCAAGGTCTGGTCGGGGTCACGATTGGACCCGTCCAAAACAATCAGTGGACAAAAGTAACCCCACGTATCAAATTTCGTCGAAATCCCATCAAAATTGGCGATTTGACCTTGAAGTTACCCGATTTCAAGGTCACGTCGCACGGGCAAATGAATATGCTTATGAGACTCGCCATAAGAAAGTACCCCCACATACCAAGTTTCATCGAAATCCCGTGATATTCGGGCGTTTGACCTTGAAATGACCCGATGTCAAGGTCAAGGTGACGTCGCACGGACAAATTAATATGCCTATGTTCGTCCCCGGCCGAAAATACCCCCACATACCAAGTTTCATCGAAATCGGCTAGAAGGTGACCCGACTTCGTCCGGGCTATTCAAAAACCAAATTTCAAGTCGATTGCTCCACCCGTTTCCGAGATCTGGTCTGCGCATGCGCGAAGCTGGCGTCGCACGGGCTCGGCGCCCCGATAAAATTCGTATCCGGGGCAAGATACATTCACATACCAAATTTCAAGTCGATAGCTCCATCCGTTTCCGAGATATATAGCCCAATGTCATTTGCGGATACCTCGGCCGGTGATGAGTTAACGCGACATCGGCCGGTTAAGAGTTAACGCGATCACGTCACGATATGTTGATGGCGTAATATATTTACGCAATGATTTTCGATGAGCGAAGCATGGTCCTGCGTTCTTCCCGATAATTAAGGTAGAAACTTTAAACGTACACAGGCGTGTGATACATCATTGGAAAGATGAAGCGCCACAGATTCTAACCGTGCAAATTATATGACTGGCAATTTATTATTCGCGCTATATCGAATCGATTTGTGAGCACCGAACTGAAATATATTAGCGCAAAACGGCGTAAAAACAGATTTGACCTCGGCACGTGAAAAGTTGACATCGGATCTGAAAATCAATAGGCCTATGTTACTCCTGACCCGAAAATACCCCCACATACCAAGTTTCATCGAAATCGGCTGGGCCATTTTCGAGTCCATCGATTACACACACACACACACAGACAGATACACACACACACAGATCTTTCAAAATATATAATAGATATATATATATTTATCCCGCAGGGTCGTAACACAACAAAGACAGGTCTGCCTGATTGACTACCTTTATTTAATGAATTATTAATCAAAAAGGTAGTCGTAAAATTATTGGTAGGATGTTCACTGTCCAGTTATCCATTTCTTGCTTCGCGTCTTCCTTTTTTGGCCCCCAATGCGCCATGGCCACAAGCAAACAAGCGGAGTCCGTGGGAACCCGGACCTGAAACGAGACACTAGACCCCCTGGTTAGTGATGTCTGCTGGTCAGCGCCAAGCGAATGCCGCAGGATCACAAAACAACCAATCAAACAAAAAAGGGGGAGGGTGGGGGAGGTAATTTCAAACAAATACATACTTTCCCCAATTTTCGAATCTTGCGAAAAGACCTTGGCCCTCTCACGACTTGATCACGTGCCTCAGGCGATATAGTTCCGCTCTTCCGATTTACTAAGAACGATCAGCACCCTGGTTATATATTGCCCTGATGCTGCTGAGAGTTTTTGGTAACATTGCGAATAAATTACCAGGCAGATGTTGACTTATTAAATCTTATTAATGATCATATAATACTGCATGTTAATACCACCAATGGAATTTGTGTATCAATCCGCATGATCCATCAAATCTTTATTTATCAACTGACCCAATCGGGCACGTGATCTTGTTTTGGTTCTATTCTTAGTTTTGGTAAACAACTGCAAACGTGTCACTCTAGCTGTCATGTTTTAGCGACCCGACGGGATAAATGCGGTCGCTGTGCGACGCTCGTTATATATATATATATATATATATATATATATATATATATATATACGAGTATACATGTATGCATACTATGTCTTTAATATATCAATGTGTGTGCAAGGTGTGTGTGAGTTGTATACGAATGTCGAACCCCCCCACCGTCTATATATCTATGCAATCGTCGTTATCAGATATTGTTCTGTACATAAATGTGTAATATAATGAAAAAATAAAATATTATTATAAAAAAAAAAATATATATATATATATATATATACTAGAAGGTGACCCGACTTCGTCCGGGCTTTGACCTTGAATTGTCCATTTTGAAGGTCAAGGTCAAGCGGGGTCACGATTTGACCAGTCCAAAAACACTGCCCGGACAAAAGTACACGGATCATTTTGAAGGTCAAGGTCTGGTCGGGGTCACGATTGGACCCGTCCAAAACAATCAGTGGACAAAAGTAACCCCACGTATCAAATTTCGTCGAAATCCCATCAAAATTGGCGATTTGACCTTGAAGTTACCCGATTTCAAGGTCACGTCGCACGGGCAAATGAATATGCTTATGAGACTCGCCATAAGAAAGTACCCCCACATACCAAGTTTCATCGAAATCCCGTGATATTCGGGCGTTTGACCTTGAAATGACCCGATGTCAAGGTCAAGGTGACGTCGCACGGACAAATTAATATGCCTATGTTCGTCCCCGGCCGAAAATACCCCCACATACCAAGTTTCATCGAAATCGGCTAGAAGGTGACCCGACTTCGTCCGGGCTATTCAAAAACCAAATTTCAAGTCGATTGCTCCACCCGTTTCCGAGATCTGGTCTGCGCATGCGCGAAGCTGGCGTCGCACGGGCTCGGCGACCCGATAAAATTCGTATCCGGGGCAAGATACATTCACATACCAAGTCGATAGCTCCATCCGTTTCCGAGATATATAGCCCAATGTCATTTGCGGATACCTCGGCCGGTGATGAGTTAACGCGACATCGGCCGTTTAAGAGTTAACGCGATCACGTCACGATATGTTGATGGCGTAATATATTTACGCAATGATTTTCGATGAGCGAAGCATGGTCCTGCGTTCTTCCCGATAATTAAGGTAGAAACTTTAAACGTACACAGGCGTGTGATACATCATTGGAAAGATGAAGCGCCACAGATTCTAACCGTGCAAATTATATGACTGGCAATTTATTATTCGCGCTATATCGAATCGATTTGTGAGCACCGAACTGAAATATATTAGCGCAAAACGGCGTAAAAACAGATTTGACCTCGGCACGTGAAAAGTTGACATCGGATCTGAAAATCAATAGGCCTATGTTACTCCTGACCCGAAAATACCCCCACATACCAAGTTTCATCGAAATTGGCTGGGCCATTTTCGAGTCCATCGATTACACACACACACACAGACAGATACACACACACACAGATCTTTCAAAATATATAATACATATACGGTACCGTGTAAAGGTCAATAAGGTTAGCGATGTACTTTGATACATGCTTTCTTAGCTATATATTGCATAGTCTATATAGTTTGATAGAAATGTTCCCATGCACATGCACACATCAATCTTAGTTTCAGTGCAAGATATTGGTAACAAATATATATTTGTAACAAATATTGACATAAATTAAAGTGTCAATGACATGGTAGCTCTACTTGGGTACGAGTTATTTTTTGTTGAGCAATGAATAGAATGATAAAGAAGAAGGAAAGTCAACAAGTTACAGTAAAAGGCTTGAAATGAATTATTTTCATCTCAAACATATCAACAATAAATGTTGGCTGCTCCCATCTAGAGTTCACCCCGAAGATCCGTGCTCTCATCTAGAGGTGATCATAATCATGCCTGTAAATTTAGAAAACATGTCTTCGATATATGTGGGTTGAAGGGTATAAGTGGCTGCAATAGTTGACGGACACACGGACGACGGCAATTGTTCAAGCTTGCATGACTTCGTCAAGTCGAGCTAAAATGTGTATGTTTAAGTCATGATATATGTCACACGAGAACGTGACTGCATCTCAGAGGAAGGGTACAAGTGTCCTTTACACATTTCGATTGCAGTACATTGAGTTGTTCACGAACGAGACGAATGTGAAGAGAGGTAATCCGGGTATGAGCGAGAACGAGACCAAGAGCATATTCGCTGTGGTGGTGGCAATCTTTGCCGTCGGAGGAATGGTCGGCGGACTGATGGCAGGATGGTGGGCAGATTTCTTCGGCAGGTAAATTGAGCCAATATTACATGCTCTTTCTTAGTGTAAACAGTATTTAATCCATATAAGTCATAAGACAGTAATTATAATATGTTAAATATAGTTACGGTATGGAGGGAATTCGACAATAAGCTAAGCCGGAGACAGCCTTTCTGGTTATGCCGTCCCCAATAACTCATTGTTTATATACATTAATTGTGTAAAAATTGAGTTATGAATAAATAATCATAGTCATAGCTTATAGACTGGTGTCATCTCTGGTTATATATACACGGTGTGACCGAGCCCACAGCGTGAGTGTGTTTGATTTAAGTGCGATGTGTTTCAGAAAATCCTTTTGACGACGAGGTATCACATGTTTCAGACGATGATGATACTTCTCCAGACAAGGGGTGTTGGTTGTTGGACTGCTGAAATTTCGGAAACTACCAACACTTCGTCATGAGAACGAAAGAAATCATTAAATTTATGCAGCCAAAATATGGCAAATTTCTGCATATCCCTGTGACCACATGAAACACTTTACATGCACATGTATATCGACTTTTCTAGTTACTCAATATTCAGACGTTCGTTGTCACATTATAATTGTGTTTGCTTGTTAATGTCGTGATTTCCCTATATCAATACTATATTTGGCCACCAATAGTATTATAGATGCATCGCTCTTCTTAGCGATTAGCATATCATCATGTACTGATCGTCATTCTGCTCAATCACAACTTGTTTCATTTACCCGTTAGATTTGAGATACGACCACAAGTAGCACTTTCCACTTTGCAAATGTTTCAGTCGAATTTTATATTCATCCGTACATTTTGTATAACATTCTCGATGGACAACAGTAATCCCACCCACTATCCAAAGTCATAGAATTCCAACAAATACTTTTCCATCATGTGTGGACTTATTTGGATCAAAGACCGTCCACTAGAGTATCAGAATCAATTATATCGAACAGAAGTTTCAACTCGTTTCAGAAAGAGGGGCATGATGATCAACACGCTCTTCGGCCTAACTTCAGCGGCCCTGATGTTCTTCAGTAAATCAGCAGAGGCCTACGAAATGCTCATTGTTGGGAGGCTACTTATCGGTTTCACTTGCGGTAAGCTTGTGTATACATCTGGTGTGGGCCATGTTTTATATATATTTAAAGGATATATGGGGCAAAGGTATATCATAGACTAAAACTGTGCTACTTTAATGTAAATTAACGGATACTTTGAAACATGTACACCACAACATACATGTAGTCGTATAGGCACTACGTGTAGCGATACCATGTCAACCACCGATTCCGTAGTTATACCGAGAACACAAGGCGACCTGATTTCCAAGTTGTTCAAAGTGACCTTTTTGGTGAAAATGAGATATTGGTATCGTTGAATCCAGAATTCCATAACGCTTCTAATGGTGGAAACAGGAAGTTCGTATTTTCAATTCTCGCCAAGATATCAGGCATTCTTTTCTGTCGTTTGTAATTCAATGTATTTAACTTCCAGGTTGTCACATCTCATTTTAAGCATTATAGCCTTATTTCCACATTGAACTGGAATTAAATGAATACTGTACTAGCGACAGAGGATATTGTGGAATTGAAGATATGCTTGGAACAAAATAGAATGGTCACAATTGCATGTCATGGGTAGGCAGGCACATTGTTACATTAGTATAGGAAAACATGGAATTGAATTGGGTTGTTATTAATAACGTATATACTTATATAATATCAGCATATACATGTGGTATGGTTGACATCTGCTTAATTATAAATTATCCGTATGGGCCAGGGGCTGGGATTATCATAGCCCTCCCAAGACATTTTGCAAGTTTGAAATTCTGGGATTTTCGGGAAATTACGTAAAAATTGTGACAAAGGTGTCCTGAATTGGGAGGGGTTCCCACGTAAGAAATTCCTTGCACCACCAGTCATAGCTTCCCAATGTGTACCCGTCTCAGGTCCCCATTATTAGCTCAACTTTACTTTGTAAAGTTTGAGCTATTGCCATGGCTTGGTATCCGTCGTCCGTGTGTATGCGTGCGTGTGTGATTCGTCAACAATTTCCTTTAGCACGGGCTACAGGTCGTAACTTTGGTCGGATCATTATAAAATTTGTCATAGCTGTTGACATTGACATGTAGATAGAAACGAGTCATTTTGGGGTTATTCGGGGGAAAAAATGGCCGCCAGCGGCCATCTTTGATTTCAAAATTAAATCTATTAGTACGGGCTACATGTCCTACTGTTCATCTGATCATCATGACATTTGTCATGGCTGTTAATATTGCAATGTAGATGGGAACGAGTAATTTGGGGTCGATCGGCCATAAAACAATGCCACCGGCAGCCATCTTGGATATTACTCTTTGCATGACTAAATCCTTTGGCACGGGCTACAGGGCGTTATGAAATTTGTCATGGGCATTGATATTGACATGTAGATGGGAACGAGTCATTTTGTGGTCATTCGGCAAAAAAACATGGCCGCCAGCGGCCATCTTTGATTTTAAAATTCAATCCATTAGCACGGGGTACAGGCCTGAGTGTTCGTCTGATCATCGTGAAATTTGTCGTGGAAGTTAATATTGACATGTATATGGGAAACGAATCATTTTGGGGTCATTCGACCATAAAACATGGCCGCCAGCAGTCATCTTGGATTTTACTCTTTGTATGACTAAATCCTTTGACACAGGCTACAGGTCGTATCTTTGGTCGCATCATCATGAAATTTGTCATGGATGTTAACATTGACATGTAACTGGGAACGAGTCATTATGGGGTCATTCGGCAAAAAATCATGGCTGCCAGAGGCCATCTCGGATTTCAAAATTCAATCCATTAGCACGGGCTACAGGCCGTACTGTTTGTGTGATCATCATAAAATTTGTCATTTCTGTTAATATTGACATGTAGATGGGAACAGGTCATTTTGGGGTCATTCGCCATAAAAAACATAGCCGCCAGCAGCCATCTTGGATTTTACTCTTTGCATGACTAAATACTTTGGCACGGACTATATATGGTAGGATCATCATGAAATTTGTCATGGATGTTAATATTGACATGTAGATGGGAATAAGTCATTTTGGGTTCATTCGGCCATAAAACATGGCCACCGGCAGCCATCTTGTATTATACTCTTTGCATGACTAAACCCTTTGGCACGGGCTACATGTCATACCTTTGGTTGGATCATCATGAAATTTGTCATGGCTGTTAACATTGACTTGTAAATGGGATCGAGTAATTTTTGTGTCATTCGGACATAAAACATGGCTGCTGTCAGTCATCTTGGATTTTACTCTTTGCATGACTAAATCCTTCGACACTGGCTACAAGTCGTACCTTTGGCTGGATCATTATGAAATTTGTCATGGCTATAGACATGTAGATGTGAACGAGTCATTTTGGGTTCATTCGGCCATAAAACATGTCCGCTGCAGCGATCTTGGGTTTTACTCTTTGCATGACTAAATCCATTGGCACACCCTACAGTCCACTCAATTTTTTTAAAATTTCATTCGAAAACATAGCTTTGATTTTACTTTTTATATATATCTTCATGTTGATAATCTACTATTACTTAGACATTTCAACTTTCCGCATTCCTATTCGCTCCATTGACTGTAATACATGAAATTATTCCCTTTCCAAGTTGAGCTACAGTGTCATTGACACTTTCATTATTATATTGATATTGATATTTAGTAGATGTAGGGCCCAATTGTATGTTATATACTTGTCTCCGAGACAAGCCGATCGTTGCCCTTTGTGCATACACGGGACAGAAAAATACCCGGGATAAATTGCCTTTTGTACATACCTGGGACTAAACAAAATAAATCTATACTATGACTAACGCCCGTAGATATCATATTCCTCTGGTACAAAACGTGGGAACTTTTTGATGTTCTGCCCCGTTCTGATGGGGAACTTTATAATATTGAACACACATGACGGGAAATACATTTCTTTGTCAATACTTGTTCCTCAATAATCTACTTCAAGTTTACATTAGGTGGTGGTCCCAGCTCGAGATTACATGCTTCTTGTGACTTTTGCGAGCAGATATCGTTATAAACATTGCAAATAATCCGGGATAAATTCAGTAATTTTATGCGTTGCAAATAAAACCAGAGTCACTTAAAACGTGAAATTTGGAGTTAGAACATTCACCTACAGTGAAATACTTTATTAAGGAACAGGTAATAACTAATAATATATTACCTATACTGTTTTTCCATGCTATACACTTCCCTGTCACAACATCAAAAAGTTCCCTGGTTTTTTAATGGTGGAATATGATCTCTACTGGTGTTAACCAGAGTAACGATTCATAGCATGATCAAGTTTCGACTAATCAGGCTATAAACGGGTGTCTCAAACTACCTTAATAGTATACCAAACCAACCGACGAGTGTCCCAGTCCATAGAACTGGCCGAATTGTATCGCAAACCACCTAATAAGTATCCCAATCCAACCAACTGCGGTCTCAAACCACCCATATTGTCTCCAAACCCACCAACCGAGTGTTCCAAACCATCCGATTGTTATATATATATGTATGTCACCCGCAGAGGGTTCCCAAATCATGCATGCACGTGGTGTCCCAAACCACCCAATGAGTGTCTCAAACCAGCCATCAGTTGAGTTCCCCAAACCACCCAATGGGTGTCCCAAACCAACCAGTGAGTATCCATAACCATCAAACAAGTGTCCCAAGCCACACGACGATTGTCTCAAGCCAACATGAGTGTCTAAAAATATTCATCTGAATGTCCCACATCATATAATGAATGTCACAAACGTGTAGAAAACCACCCACCGAATATCTCAAACCATCCAGCGAGTGTCCCGTGGTTTGGTAAACTCATTGGATGGTTGGAACTCTCATTTTGTGGTCTGGAATAAACTATGGAGGGTGTGTACACTATATAGAAAGTTTTGAGATGACAGTTCGTAGATGTTTTGTGACGCCTGTTGGGTGGGCTGTGAACTCATTTGATTGCTTATGATACTAGTTTTATGGTTTGGGTCACCAGCTGGGTGGTTTATGACACCCGTTGGATAGTCTGGGCCACCAATTGGTTGGACACTGATTTGGTCACCGATTGGGCCATTTGGGACCCTAGTTGAATCGATTGAGACGAGATTTGAGTACACCTGTTTTATGTGACATAGGGCACTTCCCAGATGGCTTGGGACACTAGATGTGTGGCATGAAGTACACACTGGATGCCTATTTGACACTCTTTGTGTGGTTTCTGACACACAGACCCACTGTATGGTTTGGGACACTCTTTGTGTGGCGTTGGGTGTCATTGAATGGTTTGACACACTCGTTGTGCGCACGTTATATGTTTTTGAGCACTCATTTGATGGTTAGGGGCACTATTTGGGTAGTTAGAGATTCATGTTGGGTGGTTTGGGACACAACCTGTGTGGTTTGGAACACCAGTTGTATAGTTTGTGGTTCTACCAGTGTGGTTTGGAACATTCCTTGAATTGGTTGGGCCACTAATCGGGTGGATTGAGACATCATTGGGTGTCTGTGATGCATGGTTTGGGGTACTATATGTGCGGGATGGATACTATTTGCCTATGGTTGTTGGCACTATACATGGCTGGTTAAGAAAACTCTTCGGGTGGGTTGCATGGGACACTCTTTTGGAAGTTTGGGACACTATTTGGATTTGGGGGTCCCGTCGTATGGATTTGAATACTCACATGTTGGTTTTGCTTACTAGGTGGGTGATTTGTATCTCTGTATACGGTTTGGTACACTCGTTGTGTGGTTTGGGACAATCATGCACTTGATGTATTATGAGTCAAATTATTGGGACACTCAATTTATGTATTATGAGACAAATTAGTGGTTTTGGAAACTATTAGGATGACATATATCTCTACTTATTGGCTATCAATGTATTCGATATATATGTGAAGATTGGACATCATATATGGTGGCGCAACTATAGCCATTTACGACTATAGTTTTCGTATAAATGGAAAATATTTCATGTTACCATACTATGCAGTTTTCTGTCACATTTATAACTTTGAAGTGAGCGGGTATATACTCCCGGAAAATGAGGCTATTTTGACCTCCATGTTACATATTATACATACACGGACATCTTCCAAATTTCATAATTTTCTCACATATTTTTTTGTTTGCATTTGTTTACCTAAATATAACGAATTTCCATCCATGAAACGCGTCAAAAAAATTAGGATATGTTATTGTGTGGTCATATTTAGCAGTCAGGCGATTTGACACAGCATTTGTTGTCGGCAGATTTGTTGACTAACAAGATTCCAATTTCACCATTTAAAAAAAAAATATTCTTGTCTTTTGACCTAAAAATTACGATTTGCCCGTCCCGGGATTCATGGGGATTTTGGACATGTTATTGTATGTGTATAGTCACATTCAAAAACAACAAATGGACAAAAAGACCCATAAATAGCATCCTATTTCAAAGAGCTGTATAAAATTTTCCGCAAAGCGCTTTTTACATCAAAACAGCTTATTACCTATTTGTTATAGGTTCACTTCAAAGACGAGTCTAAACGACTAGAATATATTGTGGCCTCCGTTTCGTAGCGAGTGTCAAGTTAGTCTGTTTCAGGTTTATATAGGGGTGACATGGTATACTGCCGACATACATACCAAAGTTAGACAATGTCTTAGTTGAAATGAAAAAAAAATGCGTCGTAGAATATCATCTGGGTTAGCGTACATAGAACAATTATTAGCTCAACTTTACTTTGTAAAGTTTGGCAGTGAGCTATTGCCATGACTTTGTCGTCCGTCGTCCGTGTGTGTGTGTGTGCGTAAGGTGTCAACAATAGAGGCTACAGGTCGTACCTTTGATCGGATCTTTATGAAATTTGTCATAGCTGTTGACATCAACATTTGTACCGGAATGATTCATTTTGGGGTCATTCCGAGAAAAAAAAAACATGGCCGCCAGCGGCCATCTTAGATTTCAAAATTCAATCCATTAGCACAGGCTACAGGCCGTACTGTTCGTCTGATCGTCATGATATTTGTCATGGGTGTTAATATTGACATGTAGATGGGAACGAGTAATTTTGGGGTCATTCGGCCCAAAAACATGGCCGCCAGCAGCCATCTTCGATTTTACTCTTTGTATGACTAAATCCTTTAGCACGGACTACAGGTCGTACCTTTCGTCAGATCATCATAAACTTTGTCATGGATGTTAACAATGACATGTAGATGGGAACGAGTCATTTTTGGGTTATTCGGGCAAAAAACATGGCCGCCAGCAGCCATCTTGGATTTTACTCTTTGTATGACTAAATCCTTTAGCACGGGCTACAGGTCGTACCTTTAGTCTGATCATCATGAAATTTGTCATGGCTGTTGAAATTGGAATGTAGATCGGAACAAGTCATTTTGGGGTCATTCGGACAAAAAACATGGCCGCCAGTGGCCATCTTTGTTTTCAAAATTCAATCCATTAGCACGGGCCACGGGTCGCATTGTTCCTCTGATCATCATGAAATTTGTCATAGATGTTAATATTGACATGTAGATGGGAATGAGTAATTTTGGGTTCATTCGGCCCAAAAACATGGCCGCCAGCAGCCATCTTGGATTTTACTCTTTGTATGACTAAATCCTTTAGCACGGACTACAGGTCATACCTTTAGTCTGATCATCATAAAATTTGACATGGATGTTAACAATGACATGTAGATTGGAACGAGTCATTTTGGGGTCATTCGGCCAAAAAACATGGCCGCCAGGAGCCGTCTTGGATTTTACTCTTTGTATGACTAAATCCTTTAGCACAGGCTACATGCGTACCTTTAGTCTGATCATCATAAAATTTGTCATGGATGTTACCAATGACTTGTAGATGGGAACGAGTCATTTTTGGGTCATTCGGGCAAAAAGCATGGCCGCCAGCAGCCATCTTGGATTTTACTCTTTGTATGACTAAATCCTTTAGCACGGGCTACAGGTCGTACCTTTAGTCTGATCATCATGAAATTTGTCATGGCTGTTGAAATTGGAATTTGGATGGGAACGAGTCATTTTGGGGTCATTCGGACAAAAAACATGGCCGCCAGTGGCCATCTTTGATTTCAAAATTCAATCCATTAGCACGGGCCACAGGTCGTACTGTTTATCTGATCATCATGAAATTTGTCATTGATGTTAATATTGACATGTAGATGGGAAACGAGTCATTTTGTGGTCATTCGGCCCAAAACATGACCGCCGGCAGCCATCTTGGATTTTACTCTTTGTGTGACTAAATCCTTTAGCACGGGCTACAGGTCGTACCTTTAGTCTGATCATCATGAAATTTGTCATGGCTGTTGAAATTGGAATTTGGATGGGAACGAGTCATTTTGGGGTCATTCGGACAAAAAACATGGCCGCCAGTGGCCATCTTTGATTTCAAAATTCAATCCATTAGCACGGGCCACAGGTCGTACTGTTTATCTGATCATCATGAAATTTGTCATTGATGTTAATATTGACATGTAGATGGGAACGAGTCATTTTGGGGTCATTCGGCCAAAAAACATGGCCGCCAGCAGCCATCTTGGATTTTACTCTGTGTGTGACTAAATTCTTTACTGCTCATTTTTACACTCCTTTTTAATCTCTCTATTCATTGCTCATCACAAAAAAATTACCTTCTTTACAAAGTTGAGCTACAGTGTCATTGACACTTTCATATGTCATATGCTCTCTGAATTCCAAGATGTCCTGTTAAGATACAAACCTGTGAGATTATCTTGTTTGTTCTAAGTGATAATTATCCCAATATTTCTGCCACATAGAACTAGGTGGTCATTCTAACTAATTGCAGTTCAATGGTGTCGTTTGAACTATTCAAAGTGTAATTAAGTTCCATTATGACCTAAGTACAAAAATTCTACCTGCAGTATTCTCCTCAAAAACAGGATGACATTTAATTTATGAATTGTGATGCTTATTTATTCTAATAAAGGAATGATTTTCCAATTGGACAGTGTTAGAAGTATATCCATAATGTTAATAATTGACCCGCATCGTAGATTCAAACTGTAAAAATCGATTATCTCAAAAACATAAAAAATGGACTTAGGACAACCTGGAAATCAGGTCGCGACAAGGCAGAAATCGAGACATAAATTGTAGCGACATGTTGGTATCTTTCAAGACGAATTACTTTGTCAGCTCTTATTAATCTAGAAATAAAGTCAAAAAAATAATAATAATAAGGTTTCAATCGAATTTCTAATTGGTATCACTAAAAGCGAAGCGAATGTAGTGAATGGATTAAGTCTATCATTTAAATACACTCAACACAAAAACGGGCACATGGTGCCTGTTTTAGATCAATCTAAACGCACTCATCTATAACTATGCAGCGATAAAATCAATCTTTTTTGCCATATTAACATAGTTTTCACAGGTACTTCCGAGTTCGTCGCCATATAGGTCGCCATTTTGAATGTTAAGCATTCTTGGAAGGAACCGGTGTTCTGAAAAATAAGTGTATCAGAACACATGCACTTATTTTTCAGTACACCGGTTTCCTTCCCATAATGCCTAGAAACAAATTGGCGACCTGTATGGCGACGATTCATTCGCTAATATTTATGAAAAGTGGTTTAAACTCTGTTAATTTGGCAAAAAGAATGAGTTTGTATCTGCACAGTTGTAGATCAGTGAGTTATTAAGAGGAAACATTCCCCGCTTTTTGTGGTGAGTGTGTCTATTTTTAAATCCCTTCACTATAATACATGCGCTTCGCTCTTGTTGATACCGGCTATACATTCGATTGAAACCTTAGTTTTGGGGACTTTATGTCCAGTATATTACTGTAATCTGAACGGATTTGTATTGTTACGTAGCGATGGAAGAACATAATTCAGATGTTTAATTGTTAACTACCTATAACGCCGCCGCGAGCTCATATTTGCGGGCTGAGCTAAACCGGAAGTTCCACGTCATGGGTTATCACCCTGCAATGTGCAATCGGCGAATACCAACTCAGAACCCAGAAGTCAAAATATATTATGAGCGAGAATGGTTTAGTTTCATGCTTTAACTCCTGAGAACGGGAGTGCTGGCCTCTCATAACTAGATAGTACATTAATCTCGAATGACGAGGTGGTTGTGTTTGAACTACAAGGCTTAGCAACAACTATGTGTATGCAACGTTAAATCTGATTGTTAAGAATACTAGACAATTGTGAAGTCGTGTTTATTGCGCTTTTCAATTACGTTAAACGCATACGTGCTCTGATACTATTTCAGGTGACGTGATCTAAATACCATAACACAATAATTCAGGTACATGGGTATACAGATTCAGCGTGCGTTACCGTTAAGAAAACATTTTTTGTCAGTTTTCTATCATTTGATGGGAAACGTCATTTCTCTTATTTTTCAGGTGTTTACACTGGTTTGACACCAATTTACCTGTCTGAAATCGCCTCTCCGAACACCAGGGGGGCCCTTGGTGTACTCCATCAACTGGGCGTTACGTGTGGGATATTCATTTCACAAGTAATAGGATTTCCCGAGTTGTTGGGAAACGAGTACGGCTGGAATATACTGCTTGGTATGTTGAAACGCCAATAACCCCTACCCTATACGTTAATAAGATGCATCTGCCCAGGAAACTTCTATGTGTGTCTGCTTTGTTGTACTAATAATTTTTAAAACTAAACACGTATGGTTGAACTATAATGAACATGCAAGCTACGATTGTTGCATGTACTCTATGGTTAGGTCGAGGCCAGTGCTCTGCATACACTCAGTTCGTATACGTTATACTATACTAAATACTCATGGACGAGTCGTTCCCTTAGGGAATGTATCTTGGGAAATGTTCAGATAATAATAGGAACATTTCCCATGCACCAATGAATACGATTCCTTCTGTACTGATTTCAGAGTGTGAGTATCTGCATGGGACTGTCAGATGTCGTTGAATAATATGAAGTTGATAGTCAATAATGAGACAGATTTTGTTCTTCTTCTTGCATGATTTGATTAGGGTTGTTCCTTTGTTTTATATATGTATTATTGGATTAATTTAAAAGAATGGCATTTTGGGCGTTGCGCATACCTTGTACCCCGTAAAGGAAATGTTTCGTGTGGAGTGGATAAAAGCCATTCAATCCTCTCTTCTATAAAACTGGACGTGCATAGAAATAATGGTTGGCATCTTCAACAACTGAATTACAGATACAATTTGAAGTTTCAGATATAAAGGATCTCTAATAAGATCTCTAATAATTATAAACAATATTTATTAACTAAATCGAATTTAGTGGACGAGGCTTAATAAATTTAGTATAGAATTGCGACGAATTTGACATCCCATTTATCACATAATCACATATTAGCAAGGGAAAACGAACTCGAAACGGCTGGGTTAAACATAATATTGATTTCCTTATCACACCCAAACAGGAAATAAAACACTTTCAAGACAAAATATAGTTCCATTTTAATTAAATGTGTTTTTTTTTCTTCATGTTGACCGATTCGTTCAACCACCCTTATCACCCATGTTTATCTCACAGTCAACATAAATAACCCAATACAAATTGAATATCATAGTTATATTCTAGTTAACATTATAATAACATTGATCAATATCAATGCGCTAAATTCATACGTCACTGCATGTGCCAACAATACACGTGTGTCTTACTAAAATATGAGTCGGGGTTTAGAGGCTAATTATGTGATAGATAAAGTTCCGGATCATATCTGTACGGAGTTCACTACACATGTTTTGCATATTGATTTTCCTTCTCCCATGGTGAAAGTAGGGTGGGGGGTTACTATTGGGTCTATCATCCTACTAAGGTTGCCTATCAAGTCGGGATTATTGGTTTGATTTACTATGTATTTTGGTAGTTTGTTCCATTCTAATACGACTGAAGGGAGAACAGATTGTCTCAAGTGTTCAGTCCGTAATCGTATATTGGGTAATATTTAACCCGGAGGGTGAATTGTGTAAACTATCTCCTACAAAGGAAAATATTGAACACTTTGTCTGAAATCCACATATATGCATGCCATTATTTGTTAGAAAACGAAATAATCCGAATAACTTCAAATGTAGCAATAAGGAATCAAAATTAGAATTTACTGCAATTGTAATTTGTTGTTTAGCGGATTGTCTGGAACCCTGACTACATCATGGCGATGCTTCTCAATGTAAATCAACAGTTATCCGATATAAGTTATAAATGTTTCCTTCTTGCTTCATCTATTTAACGTGGTTGATCTATAGTCATCACTCATCGTCCGGCATCTGTCCATCTGTCCGTCAATATCTTGTTTTCCCGAACCGATAAACCAGACGTCTCATATTTGGCGCACGACGCGTGATAGGGATTCACTGATATTTGTACAAATTATGGCGCCATGACAAATATGGGCGGGGCCAGGAACACATACTTCCCCTATAGTAATTCTTAAAACGTCTTCTTCTCAAGAACAATATGGCATATTTAGATGCTATTTTGTATGGAAGGTCCTTGTGTTCATATGGCACATATTTGTTAAAATTGGGTTCGACCGAACAAACAGGGGCGGGCATGAGGAATTATCACTTATATGTCCAATGAAATCATTGAAACTCATTGAACCATAATCTGTGGAACTGATTATTCTGACATTTGCAGTGGAGGGTCCTTGTGTAGTTTGGGATTCAAATTTGTTCAAATCGGGGTTAGCAAAGGTAATTTCCAAGGTGGACCCAACGGTGACCTTCTAGCCATGTCCCTGGTGTCTCGTGGTATATATCTTGACTAATTTCAAACCAAGATTCTCAATCTTTGTGAACACATTGAAAATGGTGTAGCCGTGAAGTATGAATCTGATAGTTGGTCCAATACTCTAATTAACTCTCTCCATGCACACATTCCAACAAGTCCTTTGTCGCTCTATATTACAGATAATTTATAACCAAGTGCTGTCAATCAAAATAACTTACTTGTAGATATCAATGGTACCCCAAGTGCATATCTATTGTTTGAAATATGTATGCTAATGGGCTCAGTTGGTAATTATGATTCCAACAGCTATGCTTTGTCTCTGACACTAACATTTTAGTTTTGTTGACCTTTGTTGAGTTCAAATAGTCAATTGAAAGGCTTTGTAAATCCAAGGAAATTTCCTGGGATTTACAAAGTCTTTCAATTGACCATTTGACCTTACTACGTATTGAATTCTTTTCCTGGCAGCATAAGCTTTTCAAATTTAGAAAGTTCTTCTTGGGTATGTTAATACGATAATTTGTCTACCAACACATGTACACATTATGGTAGACATGCCAACATCTGAATTTCATATGAAGGACCGTTTGATAAAGAAGAATTGGTTATTCTAGAAGGGGAGCTGAGTTTAGAGCTATTTGTTTTGAAGTTAATTTGAAAACTACTGACTCTTGTAATCTTTAATGAGCCATGTAGTACATGGCAGGCTGGAAATATGATTTGAAACTAAAGGATGTGTTTACCTTGGTAAAATACAGTCACCATGATAGTTATTGATTTTTATTCGAGTTTTTCAAAAACTCGAATTATGGTTTGACGAGGGACGGTTGGCGGGCGGGCGGGCGGCGGGTGTGCGGACATAAACGGATTAAAAAAAATATTTGGTATGACAGTTGCTCCCAATGACTATTTACTGCCTGTAGAAAATGGGTCACGTCCGAACTTTTTTACAAGAGTTATCCATCTTTAGATGGTTTTTAGTTCAGTTTTTCACCGATAGCGCGATAACTCACGAAAATATTAACCAATTTCAACAATATTTGGTATATGAGACTCTTGCAACAATATCTCGGACGAGTTCGAAAACCAGGTTTGTCCGAATTTTTTTTCCGGAGTTATGGGTCTTAGTTTGTCTATTTTTTAGCAAATTTATCACCGTTAGCGCGATAACTCGATGAAATATTAGCCGATTTCAACAATATTTGGTATATGAGTCTCCTGCAACAATATCTCGGACGAGTTCGAAAATCAGGTTTGTCCGAATTTTTTTCGCGGAGTTATGGGTCTTAGTTTGACTATTTTTTTTAGCAATTTTATCACCGTTAGCGCGATAACTCATTGAAATATTAACCGATTTAAACAATATTTGGTATATGAGTCTATTGCAACAATATCTCGGACGAGTTCGAAAACCTGGTTTGTCAGAATTTTTTTCCCGGAGTTATGGGTCTTAGTTTGTCTATTTTAATCACAATTTTATCACCGTTAGTGCGATAACTCAATGAAATATTAACGGATTCAATTGATATTTGGTATATAGGTCTATTGCAATAATATACCACCGTCCAACTTTTTTCCCCGGAGTTATTCACCTTATTGGCAGAAGTTTGGTTCGACTGCCAAAAAACTCGACAAAAGCGTCTTAGATGCGTACCCCTTGTTCTTCTTCATTTTTCCACTTTAATTTGTATAATGCATACTCTTCACACATATGTTTAATTTAAATATGAAAACAGGATCCATTATTTATTAAAAATCACACGGAGAAGCTTTTTTCATTGTAATCATAATCTATCACAGGTCTCACTGCATTACCATGTATCCTGCAATTGGCTGTAATTCCATTTTGTCCCGAGACGCCGAGATATTTGTTGTTGAAGAAAGACGATGAAGCAGAAGCACGTGCTGGTGAGGTTTATACAATTATACTTTATCACTTATGCCAAAAGTTACAAGATTTACGTGAAATTCACATCCCCCAAATATTACTGGGAGAACACTAACAGAAATAAATTTCATTGTTTACTCTCAATTGAATATTTGAGCCTTCTTAAAAAAGTAAGCATATTTTTAAAACTATCTTTAAAAAGGATAATACGTTAATGTAAATTGCATAATGGATTACAATATAATTTTGTGTGTATGTATTGTTATTGATATGACTTATATGTTATGGGTGCCTTGTGTATAGTATGCATATATGTTATTGCATGTTCCAACTTAAAGGGGTACTGTACACAGAGATAGGCAATTTTTTTTATTTACTCCCATTGACATAACTTTCAAGTTAGATTGTGTTCGTGTTATATGAGTTTCGTATAAACCTAATTTAGCGACGAAAATATTGATCTTGGAAATAAAAATATTACGATTTCAAACTACGCGCCATGTTTTTGACCTTCACCGGAGAAGACGCAGGTTGCAGGATGAACCGGAAGTTCAATTTATGCCTGCAATCTCTTCCATCGAACAATCTCACCCCCTGTAAAAATACTTGACGCTTTATGAATCTTGTTTCTTCTCTTTTTTTCCAAATTGGTTATAGCGGGACTTCCTTTTGCATGTAACATGTTTTGTTCGCAACTCAATAATGTTCGTCGTAAACGGCCGTCGATAAAAGACACCAAACATGTGAGATTTCAAGAACGGTAACTCGTAATGGCATAATTCGCCATTTTATGACTCCAGCCATAAATTCATTTATATTAAATAATTCAATTTGACTTTTATGATAGCCTGTTAACCGGAACGTTTTCAGTAGACATCGTCGACTCAAATACGTTATTTTAAAATATGATATTGATATTAGATCGCAATTGTTACCGGGAATTTATTGAAATTGGCGTACAGTACCCCTTTAACTGTTGGCTTTGCTAATAAACAATCAAAATACTGCAGTGGTGCATTGAATGAGTACGAAGCGGAGCAGGTGCTTGTGCAAGTGAGGTTTATTATAACGAGGTGGGTAATTATCGGAGCAGGCGCGCGAGCTCGCGGGGTTTATAATATAGCGGACGTGGATATGACGGGGTGCATATATGTGTTTTCTGTGATCGGGTTTTTTACTTGTCAGTTGGGCTATGGGCGAATGTGTGAAGTATGAATAAAAAGGTACTTGGATATTTTCGTACCCGAACGATGTGTTTTGAAATCGGGATGCTATCTACTATTATAGATGCATGGGGATCTGAGGATGGTAAAAGCAATTTAATTCACACATGAACCCTTCGAGCTGTTTGTTTATATCGGTGTTTAACATGTTGTTTAACATCATCTAGTGCACTTTTTCATCTATTTATACGCGATAAATATCGGAATGTTATATTATAAATCAATTGGGATTGTAGTTATTAACCAATTTTTTGACGCAGTTATTAACCAATTTCGACTTAGAATATTTCAACATTTTTTATAATTTTCTGTATGAGGGTACCTTCATGGTGTAATCAACTCCTCCTACAGTTTTCAGCCTAGAGATTTGAAACTTCAGAATATTGTTGCCCATATATTGAAGATGTGCAACATGTATATAGATGACGGAAAAATATTTTTTGACGGAGTTATTAACCCTTTTCGACTTAGAAAATTTCAACATTTTGTTTATAATTTTTTGTATGAGAGTACATTCGTGGTGTAAAATCAACTCCTCCTACAGTTTTGATGGTAGATATTTGAAACTTCATTGTTACCCACATATTGGAGATGTGCAACATGTATATAGATGACATAATTTTTTTTTTAACGGAGTTATTAACCCTTTTCAACTTAATTTCTTCAACAAAGCGGCATCGACTTGCCGCGTTTTCGGGGGACACTGTGGTCTGCTGACCTTATTTTAATTTAATTAGCCCTCGTAATGGGACCATATTTTAACTTTAACCTCTTCGCTGCTAAATGACGTTATACGCGTCGTGTGCTGGGCTGTTGACGTTATTACCATTTTCCAATGGGAAACTATAACGGGAATACCACAAGAACTATAAAACTGACTCGGTTGAAAGGCTGTTATCGTTCACAATCGTGGAACATCATATACTGTTAGAAACTTGGAGATACAGTTATTCCGTTGCACCAATCTCTGAGTTCCAGTTATGTATAATGGCCTACTTCTAGTGTGCTGAAGTAGGTTCGTAGTACCTACTGACCATATAGCACACGGCGTGCACTTTTACGTCCGTAATAGTTACGGACGTCATATCAGCGAAGAGGTTAATTAACCGCCTTGTTACCATATTTTACTTAATATTCATGGGACCATATTTCAATTAACCTCCATTTGTCCATATTTGTATTAACCCCCATGGGACCATTTTCTAATTAACCCTGATCAGTTATGGGACCACATTTTAATTAGCAATCATGGTACCATTTTAATTAACCATCATGGGACCATATTTTTATCAACCCTCATTGGACCATATTTTAATTAACTCTCATGGGACCATACACGTAATTTAATTAACTCTCATGGGACCATATTTTTTTAACCCTCATGGGACCATATTTTAATTTACCCTCATGTGACCATATTTTTATTAACCGTCTCTGGTGTGAACATATTTTAATTAACCCTCATGGGACCATACACGTAATTTAATTAACTCTCAACAGAGACCACATCTTCAGTTGATAATCAGGAGTGCATTACCTGTGGCCATTCTTAGATCATCATTACGCCCTCTTATGGGGTATTTTGGAAAATATATCGGGTCCTGTCGTGGGACGTGGTGGACTAAATGGGATTAAACGTACTCGGCTATTGCGTACTTGGATGGACTAAATGTGATCAGAAACGTAATCGGTATTTGCGTACTTGAACCATGTAACGAAGATCGACAATTGTGGCCGCATTATTATCCTGCATGAAATTTCATGCGCTTTTCAGACCTCAATTTCAATAGAAATTAGAACAGGTATTTGCGTACTCGATGGACTAAATGTGATTAGAAACGTACTAGGTATTTTGGCACTTGAACCATGTAACAAAGATCGAGTGTTTTTGGCCTGATTATTATTGTGGATGCTATTCCATGCAATATTCATACCTCTATTTCAATAGAAATTAGAACAAACAACAAATAAAAGATATAAACCAGTTGAAAACAATTCAAATGTCGTGAAGAGAACCGAGAAACCAACAGTTTAGCTGCGAGCCGGCAGCGCGTCAACACACACACACACGCACACATTATATCATGTGGAGTGTAAATATTTCAAAATAAACTTTAGTTGGCACGTCATCAACCACATATATATATATATATAGGCGTTACCTATATACACGTTTTTCACTATCGCTACATTAAAGTTCGAATATATTTTATATGCCTGATAATATGATCTTGAGGGCGTTACCAATTTTGACTACGGTTTTCTTGTATTAATACAGTGGTATGTATAGGAAGCAGACAGGCACGCGTGCTCGTGAGCTTTATTTCGCCCAACCGGTGAATTAATAATACCACAAATCTTCGCTTCCCCTGTGTCAAGATATTTCACATGGGCATCGCGGAGTAAATATTAGCCCGAAATTAATTTTGCTTTTCTCTGTTATCATATGGAATCGTATTACTAGTAGTAATCCAGCCCCAAATCGCATAATACCAGCCCAAATATATTGACAGAATGCCATGACTAAAAATCGCCCGGAGCAGCTAGGATTCGGATCAGCCCAAACCGACCACATGGATTTTATGCGGGATTTTAGAGACCAGAAAAATAAGGAATCTCATGAAAACCCATATACGAGCTGTTTGGGGCCGCGGCCACGCAGAAGTTGCGATATTAACCCCTAACTTGCCAGAATTTCAATATGGTATCTGCATTGACATTACTTGTAGACTGGACCCCATGTCGCAATCGTACCGCTAAGCACTCCACATAATGGCACATATATATGTAGCGGAACTACCATCGATTACATTATCATAGAAACAAGTGGGAATGGCCCACACAATCAATGAAGGCAATTAACACCCGAAATGCCGACATCACGATAAGTTTGTCACGATGAAGCTAACCAGTCCGGACCGCCCATGGGCCGTCTGGTGTGATTTTAGTCCCCAAAACATTTGGGTGGCTTCCCATGAAAACCCACCCACGCACGGACGGGAGCCGCGGCCACGCAGAACTGCCGCTATTAAAACCTAACTTGGCAGAATTTCAAAATTGTCGCAGTCTTATACCACTAAAAACTCCCTCCACACATGTAGGTATATCGGAACTAACGTCAACTAGATTCGCGAATAAGGAATATTGCCCTCAACAAATCCTGGCAATGAACCATCGACATGTCGCCGTCACCGATTATGCTTGCCGCCAATGAAGCGAACAGCCCGAACCGCCCTTGCGGACGGCGCAAAGTTATATTTCGTTCCAGCTACGCTCTCGCGAAATATATCCTTGCGCCACCCGCAACTCATTCGATAAATAGACAGAACACAACGCGCATCTTAATCGAGAATCTTTTATCGAATGAGTTGCGGATGGCGCAAGAATATATTTCGCGAGAGCATAGCTCGAGCGAAATATAACTTTGCGCCGTCCGCAACGAGTTCGATAAAAGATTCGAGATTATGATGCAAGTTGTGTTCTGTATTTATTCTACACCGTTCAGTCAGATAAGTTCAATCCATGAACGTCACATCCATTGTTACTATAGCTACCTTTATTGTGATTTAAGTCTGACAAATAACCAGTAATTATGGGGGGATCACCGTAAGCGGATGGTCGACTTAATGTACGTCATCTTTCTTGGCGACAACGTCAACAAGAATAGTTCCGGCTTGTATTCCACTAGAGGTATACACATATATGTATTTAATGGCTGCGATTCCGTTGAATACGCTTGCCTCGCGTCAATCATGGGTGTGGAATAAAAGAGACTCGATTATGATGCGCGTTGTGTTCTGTCTATATATTGCATGGCACAACGTCGGTCTATTTGGACATTCCATGTGTACGTTATCAACGCTGGTCACAGGACAGGGAGTTGAGGTACATGTATACTCATATTATCTGGGACACTGTCGGGTCTGTTTGAAAATGTCCTGTGCATTCTCTCAAACTGGCCGTACGTAGGGACGTGTCGACATGGGGTTGGGTGTACGTACTTATTTTGCATGGGACACAGTCAAGCCTATTTTATAAAGTCATGTGTATGTTCCAAGGCAGATCACAGGGGCCGGTCAGATGGGGTTGGTGTGGGTACTTATTTTGCATGGGACACTGTCGGGTGTATGTGAAAATGTCATATATGTATGTCCACATGGCTGGTATTTTAACTGCATGCCCCTTGAACCAGACCGAAATTTCCAAGTTTCAGGATCACCCCTCCTCTTGGGTTGAAATCTTCCAACATATACAGCAAGTTTTAATTATTGGACATTTTTGGACGTTATTTATGAGCGGATTATTCCGAATAGTTATTCTTCTCTATATGGGAGCTACCGAATTTGAATGTTTTCGATCAAAAACATTGCCACAGTCAGCCATCTTTGATTTTGTATCATTAATTCCTTTGCCACTCTCTACAATTAAAATCTTTCATTAGATCAATCCTAAATTTAATATGCATGTTTGTGATTTCATCTATATGCGAGTTCTTAAATAGTTCGGAATTCCGTTGAAAAACTTGGCTGCCAGTGGCCATCTTGGATTTTTCACTTTGCATCATTAAATAATTTGGCACTCACTGCAGCTTTCACCGCTTATCCGACCAGTGCCAAATTTCATACGCACGACCATGATGAGATGAAATGGGGGGGGGGGATTCCAGATTTCGTTTTAAAAACATGGCTTGCAAGAGCCGTCTCGCATTTTATATTTCAATCCATCTGCAATGCCTATCTCCATCGGCTGAGTGCGCAATTCGAAATAGCACATGCATTATCTTAATCACCTCCAGACTGAAGCTGTCGAATTTGAACTATTTCGATGAAAAAGATGGCCACCGACAGCCTACTTGGCTTGATTTTGGTGTAAATTAGTCATTTTGGCGTTCTCTATATATGCAGCATCTGTCATTTGATTGATCCCAAATAGCATATGCATGTTTGTGTAACTTATCACAACAAGAGAGGAAGTAAAGACACCTTCAATAAAACATACAGTTCCATTTTAAATGTGTCTTATCGTGTTGACAATTTTTTTTCAAACACCATATCATCCATGTTTATCTCACAGTCCACACTAAAACCCAGCACAAATTGAATATCATAATTATATTCTGATTAACATAATGCTAAAGTTCCGGAGTTGCCATTGATATAATTGTTCTAAGTTCGTATGTCACTGTGCCTGCCGGTAATACACATGTGTCTTACTAAAATATGAGGCCGGATTTAGGGGCTAATTGTGTGATAAATATATATATTAAATGTATAATACTTTCCAGATATACGTGATCAAATCTTGTAAAATAGTTCATGGGCGATCTGATGCATGCATCTTTTTTTCTTGTAATACAGTGGCGGGTAGGACGTTAACATGCGCGCGTGCTCGTGATGTTTATAAAGAACATGACTTATTGAACATATTCCCTATTCCTTCTTCGCAAAAATGTCTCTTTCGGGCAATTTGACGGCATGGGTGGGTGGCCCGGGCCCCAAAATACCAACAACAAACAACTCACCCCGCATCCACGGGGGTACCATCCTGATGGATGAAAATTGAGTATGGACCATTTTCGAGATCGGTAATGATTTCGGCCAATTTGACGGCATGGATGGGTAGCCCGCCCCAAAATACCGCCTAGAAACACCTACACCCTCACACCGCACCCCGCGGGTACCGTCTCGAGTGGATGAAAATGGGGTATGGACCATTTTTGAGATCGGTAAGAATTTCGGGTAATTTGACGGCATGGGTGTGCCCCAAATACCCCCTAGAAATACACCCATTCCTCGGAGATACCGACATGGGTGAAAATGTGGTACCTAGTTCGGTAAGAATTTCGGCCAATTTGGCCATATGTGTGGGTGACCCTGGGTATACATACTCAACCAGCATCTATGCATATATTGTCTTATTATTTGAGTGTGCATTCGTATTGTTTATCCTGGTCATATCGTTATGATAGCCATTGTATACATATATTATTCATCGACAGTATTTATACCCCCATAACATGATATGTATGGCACATACTTATACCATCACACCGTCCGTCCGTCTGTCCGTTCCGTACTGGCTATGAACTATTTAATTCCATTTGAGATATATCAACCCTTTCTGACCGTTTCATAGCAAACATAACCGCGTGTTGGTTTACATAGACTCCGATATTTATACATGCATGCGCATGCTCCACTTTTGTTAAATGTCCATCTAGATAATCATGTATATACCTTGTGTACAATGGTAAACAAACGGAATATACCTTAAATCCGCACCCATTCACCAATTGAAGCGATCACACATTACTCATGTACCGGTATATAATCGTGCTTGTGTTTATCTAATCATCTCGGGTGTTCGCGCCCTTCTACTCTTCTGCTCAACATCACATGCCATTCAATACATCAGTGTTCAAACATGCTATTGGAATTAAAATCTCTTTCAGTGCAATACAATAGTCATACATATATATAGAGAGTATATCATGTCTTGTTCATTGTCATTCAGATTTATTTCACGAATAAATAAAAATCTTAATTAACACTATATGAAATTGTCAAAATACGCTTTCACGTACGCCCGTGCAATATGGGGGAGATAAATGCAACAACATGCGACAGCTACTCAAACTCTAAGTGCAATTGCCGGGCCCAATCTACATGCAGTTCTCCCTATGGCTCGCTCTCGCTCTGCGCGTACCGCATCCGTTTGGTCCCTTGTCTTCCTGCTTGCGTTTGCTTGAGTTTATACATATGCTTACTTTTAAACAACTAACAAAACTAACAAACTTTATCATTAAAACACGGGGCCCCGTTCTTCATTCCAGCGCACCATATGACTCGCTCAGCAACAACAAAATCATTAAAGGGACAACTCGGGACTCCACCACCATACCCCATATTAAAGCTCGTGGGCCCTCCCTCACACAACATTCAATTCAATTCAACTCAACCTTTGCCGTGTTCAGACATGACGATTTTCTGTGTGCAATATCTCCAACAACAACAAACCGTGGGGTGAAGGAGAAGATCACTCGATCTTTTCGACCATCTCTTGCGTGCGTCCACAAACCGTACACATTGGCAGGCTGGGGCGGCAACACACATATCGCGGTATTAAGGATTGCCTTATAACCGACCGGTATGGTCGCCCTGATCTCTGGTAACTAAAGGGAGCACACATGGATCGTGTACCGGTATATAGAAGCATATAATGTGTGTTCATCATCAAATTGCATGTGCACATGCATTGATATAAAGGACTGGCATGCCACCACAAATTCAGACTCGTCTTCTCCAATGGGTAGCATCTATAATTTTCGAAACGCCGTTTCTCAGATATTTCAAATCACGCTGCTCACCTCTTGTGAAAACATAATCGTGCGTATCAAAAACTACATTTAGTTATCTGGGAACACACGCGTATATGTATGTACGTATGTCTTTGTGCATGCGTATGTGCATATATAGGTCTGTGTGTGTTTATGTAATTATATGTAAGTGTAGTGGTGTGTCTTCCTGTTAGTCTTATGAATAGATCGCACTTAAATCTAACTGTTGTCCACATAATTGCAGCGCTAAGACTCTGGTCTCTAGCATGAATGATTCAAACTGCCCAGGCACCGTAGTTAAAAATAGTTAATTATGTATTATATAATAATTATATTATTATAATGCTTATATTTATAATTGTATCCCTTGCTGCGTTTTGTAAATAATTTGTAGCATATGTATATGATACGCTCTCTCAATTGTGCAGGCAATCCTATTGCATTCTATACTTCCACACACCCATCTACTCCTGACTTACCTCGTCGATCCACGTTCCCCCTAAAACCGTTCACGACATGAATATCTCTATCCCTCACTTAACCTCTTCGCTGCTAAATGACGTTATGACGTCGTGTGCTGGACTGTTGACGTTATTGGCATTTTCCAATGGGAAAATATAGCGGGAATGTCAAAAGAACCATAAAAGTGACTCAGCTGAAAGGCTATTATTGTTCACAATCGTGGAACACCATACACTGTTTGAAACGTCGAGATACAGTTATTCCGATGCACTAATCTCTGAGTTCCAGTTATGTATAATGGCCTACTTCTAGTGTGCTGAAGTAGGTCCGTAGTACCTACGGACCATATAGCACACGGCGTGCACTTTTACGTCCGTAATAGATACGGACGTCATAGCAGCGAAGAGGTTAAGAAACATGACTCCTATAGTCATTTCCGCTGCATATACATTTTCGTGACGAAGAGCTCCGAGCTCAAAACACACCCTAAGATTATCAAACTTAAGATGAACCCCTGTTTGGTCGACTCAAAAAACCCATCGGCCTGCACAACCACGATTGGTATACATTCTATTGCCACTCACTATTGCTATCTCATACTCTCATTCACTATACTCAACTGCCATTCTGTTCTACTCTGTTATCTTTCTCCTACCTACTCACACCTATACCTGGCAAACAGACTGGGTTGAAAACAAATTTAAAACACACCGCTGATATGTATACATTTATATGTGTTCCCAGAGTATGCTCTATTAATATGTTTGTTACTGTGCACAGAGGATGCCCAAAACAGAACTGCTCTCATGATTTTGATATTACTTTTGATAATGGGTGACATAATGTTACATAGGGCAAGAATCGGTGCATTTCACAATCTTGCTGTCAGGCTGTCAGGGAGGGGGCGTCTCTGTGTGAAACAATCAAAAACATGCTTGTTTTATATCATGTTACGCTTACGTGGACTGGATATTATAACTGCCTTAACATTGACACTGTTGGTTTTCATTTTCTTCCCGATGGAACAATTCTGCGCTCTCAAACATATCTTGGCAGGCAAGAAACTATCTAATTCTCCAAATTCCGATGATAAAAAGACGAAGTTGAACACTAAATTTGCGATGTCACACACAACAGTATTCCTCTTCACATGCGTGACATTTCTAACAGTATTAGCGGTATCTTTAGCAAAGGCTCTTTTGGTCCTGGCAGGAGACGTGGAGACTAACCCAGGCCCCTCAATCGAACAACACAATCACTCGGTACTTGTACTGAATACACAGAGTATCAGAAATAAAGTAGATATACTTGCAGCCGAAACATCAAGTGGGGAGTACGACATATGTCTATTAACCGAATCATGGCTCGATCATTATATCCCGGATTCAGAAATCCATCTTCCTGGCTACAATGATCCTGCCCGCAAAGACAGGATAAATGGCAGAACAGGAGGGGTGTGTGTATTTACGTTCGTGACACTATACCATTCAAAATACGCGATGAACTTGACAGTGACGAAGTAGAAAATATCTGGATAGAGGTTACAATTAACACAAAACGTTGTCTTGTAGGATGTTTTTATCGCCCTCCCAACTCCCCCGCAAGCCTGTGGACAAAAATTAATGATAACATTTCTCTTGCGCGCGATAGCGACCTGGATGTCATAATAGGTGGAGATTTCAATGAAAACTATGTACAGAACGGTAATGGTAAAATAAACGGCATATGTAGCGAACGAGGTCTGACCCAACTGGTCACTGATAAAACGCGTTTTACTGAAAATTCCTCATCCATTCTCGACTTGCTCATGACTAGCAACCCTGACCTTGTTGATTCCCCTTGTGTTCTTGGCAACATATTCGACAACACAATTAGGTATCACTGTCCGGTCGTTGCTCAGATAAAACTTTTGAAAAATAAATCGGCTACAACTCTCACTAGACGTATCTGGAATTATAATCTGGCTGACTTCGATACCATGAACGAAGACTTCTTGAGCTGGAACTATGATGATAATACACCATTTGAACTATCAGCTCATGCAGATAACTTGACTGCAAAAATTCAAAAGGTATGCAGTGACAATATCCCCAATAAGATAGTACTTATGCGGAAAGGTAGTCCCCAATGGCTTACGTGTAATGTACGGAAACTGATGAGGCAACGAAATCGATTACATAAGATAGCTAAAAGGAAAAACACACCACAAACATGGGCAAACTTCAGATCTAAACGTAATGAAACTACATCGGTATTAGAAAAAGCAAACGTGATTATGACACCAAGAATGAGAACACATTGAATAGCCCATCACATGACCAGTCTTCCTGTTGGAAAACCCTCCAAAAATAGTATTTGCTACCAGTGATAGATCAATACCCCCCATTGAACACCAACGGCGACTTCCTGATCTCACCAACTGAAAAAGCAAACGCTTTCAATTCGTATTCTTGTAAAATTTCATCAGTTGATGACATCGGGAAACGCATACCAGTCCTTGAACCGGATAACTCCATATCCACATTAAGCGATATAAAAATCACAGCCCCTGACATTTACAAAGCGTTAAAAAGTCTTAAAATATCTAAGTCAAGTGGGCCCGACGAGTTTTGAAAAGTTGTGCCTCCTCGCTCTGTGAACCTCTTGAATTCTATTTTAGAACATTTACCGAAAACAGTTACTACCCACACCAGTGGAAGCGTTCACATGTTACACCTATATTTAAGAGTGGTGATCCCGGTCTTATATCAAATTACCGACCAATTTCTCTACTAAGCTGCGTCTCAAAGGTCTATGAAAATGTATTTATAAATATCTATGGGAATTTCTTGATGAAAACAAACTCCTATCATTTTACCAAGCTGGTTTCATGCGCAACGATTCAACAGTTTTTCAACTTACCGAAATATATGACAATATATGTCGATCATTAGACGACGGAAAAGACGTCCGGTGTATATTCTGTGACATAAGTAAAGCATTCAATAAAGTCTGGCACCGTGGCCTCTTGAACAAACTGACAAAAATTGGTATAAGAGGAAACTTGTATAACTTGATGAAATCGTATCTAGAATGTAGACAACAACAGGTTGTCATATACGGCACACGTTTAACGCATTGGGTAACAGTGTGCCATAACTTAGAGCAAGCCGCCTGGTGACATTTCGTACACTTTATATTTCCTGATCTCGCACGTGTACGCATCCGAGAAATGACATGTCAACAATATTACAATACATGTAGACTATGAGAGTATGTTTACACACCCTTCCGAGAAATGACAAGTCGAAAAGTGTTCAGAGACTGTAGCCCCTGCAATTCAACAATAGAATCAATAAGACTGAATATTGTGTTGACTGCTACGATAACGACACCATAAAGCATATGATGAGTGCGACCAATTTTCAAAATGTTTATACCATTACGTCATTTTGAAATATCAATTTATTTGCGCTGGAGCTCAAATACCCCAGACCAACTGACTGTCATCCGACCCTCAATAAGTAAGTACATCTCATAGTATGGGTGGAGTCTGCTTCTAGTAATTCATGCTTGACACAAACATCCGTATGTCTATATATGTGTTAATGATGTATTCAGGTCAGAACAGAGTTTAGTGGGAATCGCTGCATATTAATATTATTTTGTTGGTGTGTGCTTCATCGTAATTGATTTGCGCTTCAGCGCAAATGATTTGTACCGGTACTTCAGCGTAAATGATTTTTGTAACCAGATTTGCGCTTTAGCATAAATATTTTCACTTCAGTGGAAATATACGTTATAATTTGCGTCCTTCAGTGCAATTATTTGTGCTTCAATCACTATTGATCACATGTGATTGTAATGCGCCCCCGCCTCCCCTAACGTACTACTATGTGCCCTGATATGCCATGCCTATTAACGGGCCTGTTTTACATTCTGGTAGTACAGTAGATTTTCATGCTATACTTGAAACAAAATGATAAAAATTTAAGATTAAATTCGTGAAAAATACAACTAAAATATCCATGTTTAATTTTGTTGTATATTGCAATTATATGATAACTATAGATAGCTGAAACAGGCTCTGGGGGGGGGGGCTTTATTCGGCGTCGGAGGGGACTTCGGCCTCTGCACAAAGGGGCCGCAGGCCTGTAGCCCCTTTATGCGATAGGAGCCTGTGGCCCCTTTGTGCACTTCGCGCACATTTTGATCTTAAACAGGCTCCTCCACATTTATTCGGCGGCGGCCCCTTTGTGCGCTTCGCGCACATTTTGATCGTTATATATATAACCCTTCAAGCTAACACCAAATTAAGCTGGTTATATGTAATTTTGTGCCCATACAATAGATGGGGAATTACTTAAGCCTATATACCCCCACGAAAATGTATAAGTTATATAATTACGCATAAAATGTAAAATATTTAAGTGCCTTACAATTCCGAAGCGACACTTTCATGTGGCAAACAAGCTTCAAAATGTTATGTTCTATCTGAACAATCAGGTCTTCAAAGTTCCACAGAAAGGGGTGTCAATTCATGTATCTATATCTTGTAGATTATGCATTTCCGTGTGATTCATAGTTTCCATCTTGCCATACTTGTTGGAAACAACAAGGTCCACTTTTCATCGACTTAAGTTACGTGCATGCATGTTCATGTTTCACGGTTTATGTTTAAGAAAATTGTTGTTACTTGATGAATTGAAACACACTTGTATCAGAATCGATTCCGGACTCATATTATTACAGCCCTGGAGATATTCAGAGGAACCGATGATATCGATAACGATATAAGAGAGATGAAAGCTGAAAACATAGCTTCAAAATCTGAGGCTAAGGTAAGTCATCATTTCATCCATGCATGTCATCGTATTGTTCGCTGGACAATAGCACAATGATTACCAAATATCTGTTATAGAATGTCGCACTATTAAATTTGTTTGTTTCACTGGTAAAAGCACATGAGATATACGAGGAACATAAGAAGTTACATGACGTATATAACAAATTGATTGGTGGTATTGGTGTAGTTGTGGTTTCACTATATATAGCCTATTTTCCGTATAACTTGACTCAGTTTCCGGAGTATAAATATTTAATCACTTTAAATTTGCATTAATTTCTTGAAATTGAAAGTATTTATCACAGGGGTTATTGAGCTGGAAGTAAATATCGGCGACCAGACTGCAACGCAAAGCATCACATACCATAATATAATGGTATTCACCACCACCATGCCATTTTCCGAAATTAGTTTTAAAACATGGCTACCAGCGGCCATCTTGGATTTTACTCTTTGCATGACTAAATCCTTCGGCACAACCTACATGCCATATCGCTCATCCGATCGTCACCAAACTTCATATGGATCATCGGGGTGACCTCTAGATGGAAGCCAACGATTTTTTCCACGGAATTCACTAAAACATATGGTTGCCAGCAGCCATGTTTGACTCTTTGCATGACTAAACTTCTTTGGCATACTCTGCCACTTCAGTCCCAAGGCAATTCGGAAACAAAACATGTACATAGATTATAACGTGTCCTAATTATATTAATAGGATATAGTTGGTTTATTGCATCCAGTGTTAACACGTTTACAATATTATGTGGGTATCAGTTTGGGTAAACGTTTTGATTTCAATTCGAGCATGCCGGTTCGGGCATCGGTCATCTAAATGTGGAAATTCTCGGTGTCAGATGTTCAAAACCGCCAAGCTCGACGTCGAGTGTGAGAAATTATAAGTTGTCACGTGTTTATTTTACAACTAGATGGAACGTGTTTTAGAAACGAGAAATAATTGAACATGCGAGCTTGGTGGTTCGGAGATCGATCATCTAAATTGCGTAAATTCTCGGCGTAAAATGTTCAAAACCGACAAGTTTTACTTTAAGAATGTGGAAAGATAATCATTAGTCATGATATAAAACCAGGTTCCACTGGTTTGAAGACGAGAAATCGGCCATAAATCTGCGTAGAAAAGCAAGTTTTCATTAGGTGACCCTTATAAAACCAACGAAATCGGGGCCATAAATGCCAATATTGACGATTAATATACGAAAATCTGTGAATTATGAGTAATTTGATGTTGTCACAACAGGTTTCACGCGAAAACAGCGTTAAAATTGTTTTTTTAAATGTTAAAATCGCCAAGGTTACCATGTTACCATATCTCAAAGTTGTAAAACAGCTTTAATTGGATACCCTGGTACTTTAACAGGGTAAGGAGAGCTTCTAATAGTAGTATGGGGGGCTCGTTAGGTCCACATTTAAAAATAGATTTTATGGGGGTAAAATTGTTTGTACTAAAATATTCCCAAAAAAAAATTTCAAAACCCAAAACTTCCAAAATTTCAAAAACTTCCAAAATTTCAAAAACTTTCAAATATTTAAAAAATTTCAAAAACTTCCAAAATTTCCAGAATTTCCAAAATTTCAAAAACTTCCAAAATTTCCAAAATTTCCAAAACTTACAAAATTTCCAAAACTCCAAAAATTTCCAAAATTTCCAAAATTTCCAAAATTTCCAAAACTTCCAAAATTTCCAAAACTTCCAAAATTTCCAAAACTCCAAAAATTTCCAAAACTTCCAAAATTTCAAAAATTTCAAAAACTTCCAAAATTTCAATATAATGAAGATGACGAGCAACCAATTTTCGACTGGCCTGAGGCATTACGTTATGGAATGAATAACGACAGCGGATCAGAATGCATACATATAGTACGTCACTTGGACATTTTATCAGTTTATCACGTGATCACTAAATGTGGCAATCGGGTATCCACCGATGCCTGCAATGTATTATTTATAATAATTGGACTCATTGATCTCACGTAAATAATACTCTTAGTTGTTCCAATAAAATAGTTATCAAATTCGATCACCAATAGATTTGACTGTGGAATGTAATGACCTTTAACTTATTTATCGATCTAAAGGGACACTCATTATGAATGAATGTTAACAATACAAGCGCACGAATGAAGAGCGTTGAACATATACGAAATTACTACACGAATGAATTGAACCTTGAAATTTATATTTCACATCTTACCAACAACAGCTACAGACATAATCATAGTATTATACTGTCTTGCATGTACACACGCTATGAAACATTAAAGGCGGACAATCCACTCACGGTGTGACAACAGATACGGACATAGGCATAGTGTTATACAGTCTTCTATGTACCCACGCTATGACACCATTAACGTACATTGGATGTTAGGTCTATGACTCTTGAGTATGCACCAATCAATGAGCAAATGAGCAAAAAAATGAGCAAATGAGCAAAAAAATGAGCAAATGAGCAAGAAAATGAGCAAATGAGCAAGAAAATGAGCAAATGAGCAAGAAAATGAGCAAATGAGCAAGAAAATGAGCAAATGAGCAATAAAAATGAGCAAATGAGCAAAAAAATGAGCAAATGAGCAAGAAAATGAGCAAATGAGCAAGAAAATGAGCAAATGAGCAAAAAAATGAGCAAATGAGCAAAAAAATGAGCAAATGAGCAAAAAAATGAGCAAATGAGCAAAAAAATGAGCAAATGAGCAAAAAAAATGAGCAAATGAGCAATAAAAATGAGCAAAAAAATGAGCAAATGAGCAAAAAAATGAGCAAATGAGCAATAAAAATGAGCAAATGAGCAATAAAAATGAGCAAATGAGCAAGAGGTGAGCAAGTGATCATGTCGATAATAAAAAGCAGCATTTTTATAGATCGAAAAGAAATTTTGTCAGAATATTGTCATCAACTCAATCAAGATCTCAACGAAACGCATTATTGACATCGATAACTATCATGGTGCATTGACATTCATGGCCAGACAAATTTAATTCGTGTGTCTACAATACAACCTACCTATCCAAATGTCAATGCAATTATGAGTGATTTCAATATGAGCACTCTATTATATAGATATGTGTAACCTGGTGACATGATGAAATCGATTGTGATACAAAGCTAAAGTACCGCCCCATAGGGCAGATACATAGCTAAAGTACCGCTCATAGAGCAGAAGCTAAAATACCGCTCTAACGTTGTCTGAATCTACAGCCCCTCATTATTATATCCGTGTTTGGTCAGTTTGACCATTTTCTTCATGATCATGTTATGTATGGGTGATGTTTTCATTCGATGCTGGTATTCTATTAATCGTTCGTAACTTTTGAGAAAGAGGAACAACAACAATAACAACAACAACAACAACCGCCGCCGTAGCGTGACGAGCAAACTGTGATGTTTACACACTTAAGCTCTGGATAAACAATACATATCGCATCTGCAGCAGTCTACTTCATTGTGAATTAAGTCACTCTGGGTTAGTTGACTACATGCATGCACACACAACACAGCCGAGGGTTATTGTAATTTAATGAAAATGTCACATCGAGGTACGCCAGCTTGATTGCTTTCAAAAAATAGTGCAACTTACCTGTTGGTAATTACTCATACGAATGAAGAGTGTTTAACTGATACGAAAATACTACACGAATGAACTGAGTCTTGACATTTATATTTCACATCTTTCTTAAATGTTCCAACACATACAGACATAGACAGTGTTATACAGTCTTATATGTACACACGCTACGACACCATTAAAGGTGGACAATACACTCACGATGTGACAACATATACAGACATAGACATAGTGTTATACAGTCTTCTATGTATCAACGCTATGACATAATTAAAGGGGGGTAATACACGCACGGTGTGGAATGTTAAAGTGACACGAGGTAAGGGACGTTATGTAATATTGGTGTGTGAATATTAAAGGAGCACAATGCGCTCTAAAGGGACACACGGCACTCATTTTGAATGATTGTTAAAGAAACACAATACACACGCAGTGGGTGAAAGTTAAAAAGACACAGAACAATATTTAAACTTCAAATTTTAGGGCTCGTAATATACCATTTATGTATCGTTTCTCGCTCTACAATCTCCCCTCCCCACTTATAGATATATAACGAAGACGAGAATAACATGTTGATGAAGTTTATTGAAATTTAATCATTGTCTGAATCTTCGACCGTTAGATTTATTTCTAAGAGTTTCTTGAATTTTCTCATCGCTTCATCTGCAGCCCATTCATTATTATATCCGCGTTTGGTCAGTTTGACCATTTTCTTCATGATCATGTTATGTATGGGTGATGTTTTCAATCGATACTGGTATTCTATTAATCGTCTATAACTTTTGAGAAACAGAACAAACTCTGTGTCGATGGTAGCCTCTTTTCCCGACATGCTCTCATCTCCCGACATGCTCTCTTCTCCTTTCACATCATTGGTGACGCGTTTCATCATACTTTTGAATGTGTCCATCTCGTTGACACATCGCGCAGCTTTCTTAAGACCGAATACCGTTCTACTACCGACGACATTATCATCTTCTGAATCTGATATCGTTCCCCGTTCATCTTCATCTGAATCTAGAACCGCTTCGTCAGATTCTAGGTCATCGGTATCTTCTCCGAAGAGAGTTGTTTTTGTCTCGGACATAACTCCGTGTTTAATCTGTTTATGTCTTTGTAGATTGTAGTTCGTCGATAAAATAATTCCGCATAAATGACACCCGTGCATTATCGCGAATTATTGGAAGAACGATCACTCTTATAAGTAGCGATAAAAAGAGAGAATAAGGTGTGGTATACAACCGTCGCGTTAAGAGTACGTTCGTCCCGGGGCTAGGGTATAGATATTTGACCGCCGGTGATTCAATTAATGCCAATTTATCAGTATGGTACTCTATGTATTTATTCATGATTTGGCTAATCGTATGACACTTTTCTTTTCATTTTCTTCTTATTATTAGACAAACCTCCAGCTAACACTCTCTTGTTGGTTTGTTTGGACGCTTTACGTGTGTTTGTCAACTTATTTGCTGCAACTTCGGCCTTAGCCATTTCAATCGCTTGAGCGATGGGCGTCACTACGTTAATATGTGGTTTTAGAACGTCTTCTTCACTATCACTATTTTTAGTTCTGTCAATAAAGTAGCGACCCTCATTATCTGGCCTTAACTTCCCATTAATCATGTCTCTGAAATGTTTTCTCCACGTTTCAATATCTGCTGGAATATACGTCATCGACATGTTTCTTCAAATGTAGGGTACAAGTCACTCTTTTTTCTGCATTTTATTTTAGAAAGTTTATCGCCTCTTATAAAAATCGATTATCTGGATATTTATTAATCGAATCGTCGCTAGTCAGGTACAGATAATAATTAATAATGACTATAATATGACTATAGTTTCTACAAAAAAACAATTCAAAGTTTTTCTTCATGATCATGTTATGTATGGGTGATGTTTTCATTCGATGCTGGTATTCTATTAATCGTTCGTAACTTTTGAGAAAGAGGAACAACAACAACAACAACAACAACAACAACATTGTTGTTGTTGCGCCGCCGCCGGCGGCGGTTGTTGTTGTTGTTAGAACAACGTTAGAGCGGTATTTTAGCTTCTGCTCTATGAGCGGTACTTTAGCTATGTATCTGCCCTATGTTTTGCTCATTTGCTCATTTTTTTGCTCATTTGCTCATTTTTTTTGCTCATTTGCTCATTTTTTTTGCTCATTTGCTCATTTTTATTGCTCATTTGCTCATTTTTTTTGCTCATTTGCTCATTTTTTTGCTCATTTGCTCATTTGTTTGCTCATTTGTTTGCTCATTTTTATTGCTCATTTGCTCATTTTTTTGCTCATTTGCTCATTTTTTTGCTCATTTGCTCATTTTTTTGCTCATTTGCTCATTTTTTTGCTCATTTGCTCATTTTCTTGCTCATTTGCTCATTTTCTTGCTCATTTGCTCATTTTTTTGCTCATTTGCTCATTTTCTTGCTCATTTGCTCATTTTCTTGCTCATTTGCTCATTTTCTTGCTCATTTGCTAATTTTTTTGCTCATTTGCTCATTTTTTTGCTCATTTGCTCATTGATTGGTGCATACTCAAGAGTCATAGACCTAACATCCAATGTACGTTTATGGTGTCATAGTGTGGGTACATAGAAGACTGTATAACACTATGCCTATGTCCGTATCTGTTGTCACACTGTGAGTGGATTGTCCGCCTTTAATGTTTCATAGCGTGTGTACATGCAAGACAGTATAATACTATGATTATGTCTGTAGCTGTTGTTGGTAAGATGTGAAATATAAATTTCAAGGTTCAATTCATTCGTGTAGTAATTTCGTATATGTTCAACGCTCTTCATTCGTGCGCTTGTATTGTTAACATTCATTCATAATGAGTGTCCCTTTAGATCGATAAATAAGTTAAAGGTCATTACATTCCACAGTCAAATCTATTGGTGATCGAATTTGATAACTATTTTATTGGAACAACTAAGAGTATTATTTACGTGAGATCAATGAGTCCAATTATTATAAATAATACATTGCAGGCATCGGTGGATACCCGATTGCCACATTTAGTGATCACGTGATAAACTGATAAAATGTCCAAGTGACGTACTATATGTATGCATTCTGATCCGCTGTCGTTATTCATTCCATAACGTAATGCCTCAGGCCAGTCGAAAATTGGTTGCTCGTCATCTTCATTATATTGAAATTTTGGAAGTTTTTGAAATTTTGGAAGTTTTTGAAATTTTGGAAATTTTGGAAATTTTTGGAGTTTTGGAAATTTTGGAAGTTTTGGAAGTTTTGGAAATTTTGGAAATTTTTGGAGTTTTGGAAATTTTGTAAGTTTTGGAAATTTTGGAAATTTTGGAAGTTTTTGAAATTTTGGAAGTTTTGGAAATTCTGGAAATTTTGGAAGTTTTTTTAATTTTTGAAATATTTGAAAGTTTTGGAAATTTTGGAAGTTTTTGAAATTCTGGAAGTTTTGGGTTTTGAAAATTTTTTTTGGGAATATTTTAGTACAAACAATTTTACCCCCATAAAATTTATTTTTAGATGTGGACCTAACGAGCCCCCCATACTACTTCTAATTCTATCACGTTCGGAAGTTGAAATATACGCGATAATGCCGTTTATCCGGCCATAATCGGTGTAGTCAGTCCGAAATACAGTACAACGTTACCGCGATTGTGTGTACTGCTAGGTGTGTATAGTCTCGAATTTGACCACATGAACGGATTAGTTTCCTTGTGGTCAAATTTTATTACACACGCAGATGCAGTGTATATATCTCATATATAGTTGAAGACCTCTGTTTGTTTGTTTGTCTGTATGTATGTCATTTATACAAATCTACGATTCTCGACCGATCGGGACAAAACTTGGTACGTGTGTGTAGTTTGACCAGGCGGTCGTCCTTGTCGTATTGGCGAGCCCGTGACGCCCGTGCAGGGCATGCGCAGACGAGATCTCGGAAACGGGTGGAGCTATCGACTTGAAATTTGCAATGTGAATGTATCTTGCCCCGGATACGAATTTTATCGGGTCGCCGAGCGCGTGCGACGCCAGCTTCGCGCATGCGCAGACCAGATCTCGGAAACGGGTGGAGCTATCGACTTGAAATTTGGTATGTGAATGTATCTTGCCCCGGATACGAATTTTATCGGGTCGCCGAGCCCGTGCGACGCCAGCTTCGCGCAGACCAGATCTCGGAAACGGATAGAGCTATCGACTTGAAAAAAAATGATTTTTGAATAGCCCGGACAACGTCGGGCTGTGTAGAGCTATCGACTTGAAATTTGGTTTTTGAATAGCCCGGACAACGTCGGGCTCATCGGTTAGTCTAATATATATTTTGGGACTTCTGTTTGTCTGCCTGTCTGTTAGCTATGGCCGGGAAAACTGTCGGACGGATTGAGCCCAAACTTCCTATCTAAGGGTAAAATCTCAGATGGAATGTCATCGCACCGCTTCTGAGAACGTCAGAGCACCAATTCTCCAATCCCCCGCCACCGCAATGGGTAGTTCATGGGTTAATCGCGTGATAGTTAAAGAGCGTTCGTATCCGCAGTGTCGTTGATAAAGAGCGTGTATGTGTCCAGACATGAGCGTGTTGTGTCTGTGTACAGACATGAGCGTGCTGTGTGATTCTGTGTTCGTACTTAGGGGTTCCTGGGAATGGGGGAGATTTTCATGGGGTCAGTTTTTCCGCCCGAGGTGACCTTCACCTTGAAACGGGTACCCACAAATGATCTAATATATATTTTGGGACTTCTGTCTGTTTGTTTGCCTGTTAGCTATGGCCGGGAAAACTGCTGGACGGATTTCGACGAAATTTGATACCTATGTGTACTTTTGTCCGGGGAGTGTTTTGGACGGGTCAAATCGTGACTCCGACCTGACCTTCAAAATGGTCAATTCAAGGTCAAAGCCCGGACGCAGTATGGTCACCTGCTAGTATATATATATTTCTTAAATATTATTTTTCGAGACCACATCGTGTTTGTTTACACCCATACCACGTGACATCATATCTGATACACGAACTTTTAACGTCGGTGGATAGACTAGTAGCACGTGTTGCGAGCCAAACCATTTTTAATTGCGGGTATAATTATATTCGGCGATAATCAATGATCTTATTGAGCATTTTCAAAATTTGAATCTGTACAGAATATATATGAACGGTGATTCCCATTCAGCATTTATCGTGTCTGAGAAATATATTTCCTTCTATGTTTGCATCGAGACTAGTATTAGAGATACACAAACAGATTATATGGTCCCCGTATCATCCAGTTATAACAACAGAATTTCACCAATAGCCGATTTAGTTATCCAAATAAGTTTATTACCAATACTACCAATACCAATCATGATATAATATTTGCCGTAACAGTCCTACAATAACGAGTTTTCTTGACAGTTTGGAGGTGAACGAGTGTGCATGGTTCACAACTTCCATGCATATAATTATGGTGGTTCCTAATTCAAATTGGAATTCCCAACAAGTGTTGTCACGAATGTAAACACGTATTATGTTTATGTTCATGCGTAACCAGCATGGTGCCATATAACATGTCTATTTGCATGGATAAAACATGATTACCTATTCTTAAATAAATACAATGCATGCATCCGCACGTCAACTATCGCAACATACGGTATTCTTGTTTTCATCGACTTCTATATTCTGAAATTAATCGGATGTAACCCCTCGTAACGGCGTACGCGCATGCATATCTGTACTATTTCTGTAAGAAGTCAGCTGCTTTTTGCCAGGCCGCCAAATATTCCCGGTGGTGAAAAATAACAGATTTAAAAAACCGAAATATATTAACTCTGAGCTTTGATGTGTGGGTCCCTCGACTCAATTCAAATATTTGTTTGTACCCCCGAAGCCAAAGAAATGGTAATTTAAGGGCGTTAAATCCGACAATGTATCTTTGGTAGTCAAACAGCAGATATAATCTGGAATATCTCAAATTAAAGCGCCAAGTAACAATGACAACACAATTTGACTAAAATTAAGCAAGGAATTCTTTCAATTTGACAAAGATCTCTTTATATGTGCGGTTTATATAGATTCACCATACTTTGACAACGACTTTCAAAATTAACTAGAGATATATCACATTTCTCGAGCATGGGTAATACCATTTTAATGGGAGACTTTAACGCTAGAACTGGAACCTTAGATGACTTCATAGCGCAAGACTCAGATGCCCACGTGCCGCTCTCAAGTAGTTACACAATCGACGAAGCCTCGAGGCGTAACAACTTTGATACAACAACAAACCAGCATGGTCTCGATTTAATTGATCTTTGTATAACGGCAGGCATCCGCATACTAAACGGTAGATATATAGGTGACATATTAGGTTACTTTACTTTCTTTGGCCGAAACGGCAACAGTGCAGTCGATCTTGCTCTTGCAAACAAATCATTCCTACCACAGGTATCATATTTCAGAACACTTTATAAGACCTACTTATCCGACCACTGCCAAATAGGTATATCAATAAAATGCTCACACCCATACACCAGCCAACCGGAGTACCCCATCCAGCAATTGCCACCAGCAGCGAAATGGACTGCTGAATCGAACAATTCGCTATTACGCAACATTTCTAAACCACAGGGGGCCGGGGCCATACTTAGCTTCGAGGAATCTCTCATCGTTCCCACAACATCAGGAATTAATGAAGCGACTAAAAACATAACTCAACTTATTCACCAACTAAATGGTATATCATCACACCCGAAGATAGCCCGGTGCAAAAAGCAGAAACCAAAGAAAAACATCTGGTATACTGGTAACCTAATGACCCAAGCCAAAGTTCTAAAATCTCTCGGCAGAAAAATGTCCTTAATCCCGCACGACCACAGGATACGCGAACAATACCACACGATGCACAAACAGTACTTTCGTTGCATCAAGACTGCCAAGTCTAAGAAGTGGCATGAAACAATAAAATCTATATCCGATGTTAATGCAAATGACTTGAAAGAATTCTGGAGAACAATTAAACAACATGGACTAGAAACACGCGACCCCCCTTGACACCCCTTCAAATATTGAGCGATGGGTGGAACATTTTAAAAACCCAATTGAACACAATGAACGCCCAACGTGGAATATCAACCCACATTTATTAAAACTTGAAACCGATGCTTCAGCAAATAGTACTACGGACCGACCTATCACAATAGGTGAAGTATCGAAAGCACTATCCAGACTGAAAAATAAAAAATCCAGCGGGCTCGATGGTATAATCAACGAGCAAATAAAACATGGCCGCGACTTCTTTGCCAAATCACTCACGAAACTATTCAATGCAATAATGGATAGTGGAATTTATCCATAATCATGGAACATGGCGTATATAACTCCCATATATAAAACATGGCCCAGGCACTTACCAGAAAACTATAGAGGCATATCCATAACAAGCTGCCTAGCTAAAGTCTTCAGCAGCGTCATTAATGACCGGATACTAGAGCTAAAAACATGCCCAATAAACAAATACCAACACGGTTTTATGCGAGGACATAGAACGTCAGACTGCCTCTTTATTTTAAAAACTCTAATTCGAAAATATCAAAGCAAAACACAGCCACTGTATGCATGTTTTGTTGATTACAAAAAAGCGTTTGACTCCGTGTGGAGGGATGGTCTCAAGCTCAAGTTACTCAAACATGGCATTGGATTGAAAACATATAAGATAATTGCCTCCATATACGACAAACAAATGGCATGTTTGAAATTTGGGGACAAGGCTACTGAACATTTCGAAATCAAACAAGGGGTTAAACAGGGTGACATCTAAGTCCTACATGCACTCTTCAATTTTTATGTTTACCCATACCATAGTATGGTAAACATAGTGTCGTTGTCCGGATTGACCACTCGTCGTTCGTCCGTCTGTCTGTCTGTCTGTCTGTCTGTCTGTCCGTAGACGCTTTACGGGTAATGCGATAACTCAAACATTTTTTATCCGATCGGAACCAAATATTTAATAGGGGTTTCTCAGCCCAAAATACAGATCGAGTTCGAATTTGGGTTTGATCCGAGTTTTTGTTACAGAGTTATGGCCCTTTTTCAACTTAGAATTCACGCATTCTGCCATAACTCAAACATTTTTTCGAGTTCGAATATGGGTTTGATCCGATTAATTTTAAAGGAGTTATGACCCTTTTTCGAGAGAAAAAAATCCACCAAAAAAAATTCGATTTTTTTTTAGATTTAGCTGCTTGCTAAATTTAGCATATACAAATATAAAATTTTGTTTGAACTTTAATAACAATAGAAAATTTTTTAAATAATAACAAAACAATTGACACTTTCATTTATTTTAGTTTTATACGATTAATTAGGTGTGATATCCTGTTTTGAAAATATGAAGATTTTATTGCAATAGTTTCATGTAATATAATGATATCAATAAATTACCATGTGATCATCCAACATCCTTGAGTATATGAGAGGATATTTTATAGATATTGTCATTCCAAGTGAAATCTGTTATGAAATGAGTGATGACATATGATACAGAGCTCTGGTGGGTCAAGATAAACAACACTGGTGGCTGGCTGTTTGTTTATTCTAACTGTCAAATTGATTAATGGCAGCATAAGACTGGTGTTTTTCCTATTCTTGAAATTTCATTACAGGGTGAGATAAGGCCCCCCCCCCCCCTCACCTATATAAGTGTCTTCTAACTTCCATTAATTTGCTTCAAAAATAATTAACCCTTTCCAAGGTTTCCATAGACACATGCTATAATGTACATGGACTCTTCCTCATATCTCTTAATATCTATTGGGTATCTTTGCACACTATTCACTTCTATCAATTTTGGTATTGACTGATTAATTGATTTTTGAAAAATATATTAACCCTTCAGACACGTGCTTTCAATTTGGAATTAAAATAACAGCTGATAGCCAATATGATTTATCTATGCAATGGGAAACAGGCAGATAAATATACATGACTATTGTAAGTGATGACTTGTTTTGAAAATCAATATGGTAGATGTTAGTATTTCCAGGAACGTTATTTTCCCATTTGTTCATATTTTCATGGTTGATTGAATTTTAGGGGCCACAGAGCACTTAGAAGATTAACATTGAAGGTTGTGTCCTTTAGTGTCCAAGCTACTTGTAAAACATTGTAATGTGCGAAACCATTTAATTTAGGGCTAACTTACTTACTTTTATATGAACAATTTAGTGGTCATAGGGGCCAGCATCCTCATCATATTATGTCTGTATAACATTATATAGATAGTACTTTTGAATTGTATAAACTACATATATTACACCCCTGTTATGAAACACTTAATCTTATTTAATACACAGGTCAGATCTGATCTTATATCTGTCCATGTTTGATAAACAAATAACTGGGGAGAATGGGGAGGGGGGGGGGGGGGGGTAATTAAAGTACTATTCAAATATGAGATGGAATCCCCTACATGTATGTCGTTCTAAGCAGTCTGGCTTGTCAACAAATTATAATTTCTCGTCAGAAGTGAATAAATTTTGAATATCTGGCATGTCAAAAGTGGCAAAGATAGGGATTTATCACTTTTGCTTCCAATGAGTTAACTTAAACTCCTAAACATGTCCTCCGAAATCACTAAACCATAGGTCCTTGTGTGAATAGGGACAGAGTTATGAGATTTAAAACTACTCCTCTTCACCCCAAATACCTTAACCCTTTCTTAAGACAAATTATTTGAGCTTTTGATTTCAAGTTGGGTACTGATATATGGATTAATTCCTGTGATCATATCTTTGACAAATTATCAGTTATGGCTAATCGCTATCGCCAAGGTATGGGTTAAACATCTGCCGATCGTGATCGGCCTCTCGTTTATCTCAATGACCTACCTAACGAACTATTAACAGGCGTAAATCACCCCACACTACAAAGTACAGAAGTACCGTGCCTGCTATTTGCTAATATTATTATCAACATCAAAAGAAGGGCTCCAGCGAAAATTAAATATTCTCCGCGATTACAACGTAAAATGGCAACTATATCTCAATATACAAAAAACAAAATGTATAGTATTCACCACAGGACCACAGATAAACCCAGTCATAACTTACGACAACCAAGTAATAGTGTCTGTCCCATCGTACATATACCTGGGGCTACAAATCGACTACAAGGGCTCATTTGAAACCGCGCGTGGTGACCTCATTAATAAGAGCCTTAAGTCGTTTTTCCACATTACAAAATCCTTGCCAGCAAAAACAATTACCACAACATCTCAATATTAAGTTACTCGTCGTCCCTATTTTGACATATAACTGTGAACTCTGGGGCCCAGACGTTATCAATAAAATATACAACTCATTCAACAGAGCAAAGACCAAAGGTTCCGACTTCAACATTATGACAGTAATTGAAAATTTTAACTTCGAAAAAGCCCAGACATAATTCTGTAGATTTCTCCTGAATATGCCGGAAAGGGCTAGTAGTATTGCATGCAGACTTGAACTGGGAATTTCCCCTTTGACAAAGCATATAATAGCTATGTTATGTAAATACGAACAGTACTTAACTCAATTACCACAAGAGCGACTTTTAAAGGAGGCCTTTATGACCGACAAACAACTATTTGAATCTAATCTGGATTCATGGATCAGGTTGTTGTCACAGTGTCAACAATTAGTCACATCCATGTCCCCACGTCACGACATTAATGACTTCTTCAATAACTCAATAAAAAAACAAATATTTAATGATACTATTCGCACAAAACTTCCAAAAAATAGCAATCGACGTGATCCTCCAAGGAACAAACTTAGAACGTACAGAACATTTAAAACGATGACTTCTTTGGAAGAATATCTCAACGTCATTTCCGTCCCAAAACAGCGTGAATCTCTGACAAAATTAAGAATAAGTTGCCACACCTTGGGCATCGAACGCGGACGCTACTTCGATCTCGACGAAGAGGACCGAATTTGCGAAACATGCAATGAAATCGACAACGAAGAGTACTTTCTTATTTACTGTACTACATTGTCAGACGAGCGCGCCCTATTTTACGAGAACTTATCTCCCAATCTGTTAAACATCCCCAACGAGAAGCTATTTAAACAAATAATGACCAGCCTCGACTTAAAAACTATGTGGGCTCTGGCACACTTCGTCCACTGTGGATTTAAAAAGAAAGGGGTTTGGCAACCGAGTAACGAACTCCTAAATCGAGTACAACTAAAAAGAATTAACAAAGATTCTTCGACTTGAGACCATGCCAGTGTTGTCAGTTTCAAATCTGAATGGTATATTTGCCAACCATCTTCATATAGTATCACAACTTATGGGAGGCATATACCGGTATAACATATGTATATTGCCATCTATCATCGTATACCACCATATATCATTGTTATTACTTAACTTTGTCTTTTGTAATCCGTCCATTTTGTCTTGTTGTTCTGTGTTCATGTACATTTGACCATATATGGTGTACCGTACAAATAAACATGATTGATTGATTGATTGGTATACGATGCACATAACCACCCGATGTATATGCATACATACAAACACAAAACTTTTGCTCTTTTCTAGATTGGGTTTCTCAAGCTCATTAGAACGGCGTCTTTGAGGACTCCGTTGTTAATCAGTATCGTCATGCAATTATCTCAGCAGTTATCAGGCATAAATGCGGTAAGTACATCGATGAGATCCCTGACGCCAGAAGGAGGTTACATCTCCCAGATACCAAACTTAAGCTCGACAAACAAGTTGCCCAACTATATCTCAGTTTTCCAGGACATTCATGTAACTTTATCACTGACTATCGTTTCATGCACATAGATATAGTCCCTCTCTGTGACACATAAGAGGAAACTAAATTTATGAGACTGCAACGAGAAGAAGTTTAGATATCAAAACTCCTTATGGAATGTATCAACCAGCTCCACCCAACAGATGTATCTGTCTTCCTCTTAAATTGGATACATATAACCGCGCAAACAGAAACGGAGAAGGCGATCAAGTATCTAATTTCCATCTGCTTTTAGCTCACCTGAGACGAAGTCTCCGGTGGAGCTATAGTCATCACTCCTCGTCCGTCGTCCGTCCGTCTGTCCGTCCGTCCGTCCGTCAACTTTAGTTTTAAAACATCTTCTCCTCTGAAACCATCATACCGAATTGGTTCATATTTGGTGTGGATGTTCCCTAGGTGACTCTCATTCAGATTTGTTCAAATGAGGTCACTGGGTCAAATAGTTGCGAAACCAGGGCCATAACTCTATTCCTCCATATTAATTCTTACAACAACTTCTTGTCCATAACCATTGTGCCGATTTAGCTAATATTTGGTATGGAGGGTCCTTGGGCGACTGGTGTTCAGATTTGTTCAAACGAGGTCACCCGGTCAATTAGTTGAGAAACCAGGGCCATAACTCATAGTAATTCTTACAATGACTTCTTCTAAAAAAATATTTGGCCGATTTAGCTTATATTTGGTACAGAGAGACCTTGGGTGACTGGGGTTCAGATTTGTTCAAATGGGGTCACTGGGTCAAATATGGGCAGAGCTAGGGACATAACTTTAAAAACAAAAAATATAATTTTTGCATTTTGACCTTTAATTTTTGTTTAGGACACATCACAGTCTCATATTTCTTACCTAGATTTTTCTTAGCATGTTCTTCATCTGTATGGATTTTGGTATTGTTTATTTAACCCCTTCCACTCTTGTTTTGATATAGAATTCATCCAAGACAGGATTACTCAAACATTTTTCATCTGATCAACACCAAATTTGGTATATGAATTTTTGACACTTATATTCAGATCAAGTTAAAATATGGGTTTGATCCGATATATTTTAACAGAGTTATGGCCATAATTCCCCAAAAAATAATAAAAAATTCAGGAACTCCTTGATCAATTTAACATACAAAAAAAAATTATCACCCCCCCCCCACATCACCCAGAACCCCACCCTGTCCCCAACCAACAGCATTCCACCCTATCTCACCTAACTCACAGGTAAATAAAGTATTTTTTATTTAAATAAATTAAAAAACATGAACTGACAGACATGACACATGGCAGGGCAGATAGAGAGATAAGAGAACTTCTGTAGCTAGGCAGAGTCCCCAGGGAGTGTATTCATGTCATTCATAATTTAAATGAGATTAATGGTGTTATCAATGAAGCACCCTTGTTGTTTACATTATCACTCAGTGGTCATTAAAATCAGATTAATTTCATTTTCTCCAAGAGTGTCTGGCATTTGTAGAATGAGGTTCCCAGAGGGTGAATTCACGTTGCTCCACACAGCAGGCTAGCATAACCAAATACACCCTCTGAGAACCTTATTCTGCTTAGGCCTCATCTTCTGGGAAGTATCTAGAGTCTCAAGATCTCATTCTGCTTAGGCCTCATCTTCTGGGAAGTATCTATAGTATCAAATTTACATTGTTGTTAGTTAAATTTCCCTTCTAGGAAGTTTCTGTATCCCATAATTTGCAGAAGATAAAATTCATGATTGAGGTGCCCAATGGGTGAACATCACCAATTTCAACTGGGGAACTTCAATCTTATTCTAGGTCTTCCATAGCAGTTGAGGGCCTTATCAGAATGAGGCCCCCAGAGGGTGAATTTAGTGATACTAGCCCGCTGTGCAGGATAGCATCACTAAATTCACCCTCTGGGGACCTCATTCTGCAAATAACAGACAGACTATCTCAAGGCTTGATTGTATAATACAGTGTGTTGCTTGAGGCCAGACATGCACAATGTAGGAACAGACATGCTTTTAGTGATGCTATCCCACACAGCGGGCTAGCATCACCAAATTCACCATTTGGAGACCTCATTCTGCTTAGGCCTCATCTTCTGGGAAGTATATATAGTATCAAATTTACATTGTTGTTAGTTAAATTTCCCTTCTGGGAAGTTTCTATATCCCCTAATTTGCAGAAGATAAAATTCATAATTGAGGGGCCCAATGGGTGAACATCACCAACTTCAACTGGGGAAATTCAATTTTATTCTAGGTCTTCCATAGCAGTTGAGGGCCTTATCAGAATGAGGTCCCCAGAGGGTGAATTTAGCGTCACTAAATTCACCCTCTGGGGACCTCATTCTGCAAATGACAGACACACTATCACACTATTTCAAGGCTTGTTGTATGATACATTGTGTTGCTTGAGGCCAGGCATGCACAATGTAGGAACAGACACGCTTTTTTGTGATGCTATCCCGCGCAGCAGGCTAGCATCACCAAATTCACCCTCAGGCGACCTCATTCTGCTTAGGCCTCATATTTTGGGAAGTATCTATAGTATCAAATTTACATTGTTGTTAGTTAAATTTCCCTTCTAGGAAGTTTCTATATCCCCTAATTTGCAGAAGATAAAATTCATAAATGAGGTGCCCAATGGGTGAATATCACCAACTTCAACTCGGGAACTTAATTTTTATCCTTATCAGATTTGTGAAAATGGGATCACAAAGTCAAATAAGGGCAGAGCAAGAGACTTAACTATTTCACTACATAGTAATTCTTAAAATATGTTTGCAAGAACTAGTTGGCTTAAATAGAATGGAATGTTCTTCCTTGACTGCAATTCAGATTTGTTTAATGGGGTCACCTGATCAAATAGGGGCCAAGCGAAGGACAGTTTCCCTCTTAATATGCTTCCTTCACAAGGACCATCAGGTCTATTTGACTGATATTTATGATATGTATAAAGGGTTCTTTGGTGTCTGGGATTCAAATTTATTCAGATTAAATAGGGTGGGACCAGGGACATAACTATATGTCTGTATAGTAATTCTTAAAATGTCTTCTCAAGAGAGTTTGGACTATTTAGCTTACATATAGGAGGCCCCCACCCCCACCCCCATGGAATACGGAATACCACTTAATACAGAGGGTGGAATACGGAATACCAGTTAACAGCCATATGGAATACATACAAATATATGAAAACTTCATTATTTGGAAGGTCGGCGTACGAATGCCGGTATATTTGGAATACCGAATACCTCCTAACAGAGGGGCCGGAATACGCCGTACCTCATAACAGGGCATGGAATACGGCGTACGAAAAGGGGGGTGGGGGCTTTATATAGTACGGAGGAATCAGGAGGATCCTTTAGTGACTGAGATTCAGATTTGTTAAAATGAGGTCAACCTGTCAAGAAATGGCAGGCTATGGGGAGTTAACACTTTTGTGTCTAATAAAATCATCGAAATACCAAATTCATTAAAACATCTACCTTGGAACCACCTGACTGATTGGTCTGACATACATGTATTGTGTTTTGGGTCCATGGATAATTGGGCTTCAAACTTGTTTAAATGGTTTTAGAAAAAGGCGCTTGTGAGATTGGAAATTTCCAACAATTGAGAAAGTTTGAGGTGTCGGTTGTGAAAATCCAACCTAAGACTTGGGAGTCTGGATCCCGGTCGGGAGGGGACTTGTTGAGCTGGAGGAGGTGGGTGATCAGTAGTGTACAGTTGGCAATTTCAAGGTGGATTTTTACCAAGCTACATACTTGAAGTCTCTCTAGCCACATATCCTGTTTAAATCTACTTCTTTTAAAGTGATTATGAAAAGTGCAGACTGTTTTGGTCTCCAGAGTCCCAGTCTTATCATCCGTGCAGTCTGGTGAGCGACCCCACAGTCATTGGCTGTCTTGTTTAAATCTTTCCCACATTTCACACGATGGTTTACGTTGTCTTGCCGACATCTTGGTGCTCAGTGTGAATGCCCCATTGATTAAACTTTGGGCGCACAAGCATAGTCGGATTCCTTGTGTCATTTTGCATTTCTGGATTGTTAAAAGCGATCTGAAAACGGATTATGTATGCCTATTAGGTGTGTTTTCAGGATTCACTTGTTTTCATTCTTGAATTTTGGCGGGTCGGCCTAAATCGGGGTCAACATCATTTAGAGAGCGTTTCGTATTTACAGAAAACGATAGATGGTGCCATCTGGTGTATGGTGATCGGTGCGATTTTAAACTTCTCCAAACTACTAGATATAAATGTTACATGTATTTTTGAAAATTTTGAGGTGATCGGTTCATTCTTGTTGGCTACAGTTGTGATCAGAATTTAACACTGAGCCCTATGGAGATTCTAGTACTTTGGATAAATGGCGCCATTTTGCGTATTATGATAAACGCGTACTGATATTTCTAAAAAATACTAAGTATGAAACACAGACGTAGTTTTTAAAAGAATGGATGTGATCAGATGATTCTTGCTGGGTACAGTTGCGATCAAAATTTAACACTTAACCCTAAGGAGAATTTCGTGTTGTGCTCAAACGTTGATTGTAATATCACTTATTGGCAATCGTGCGCAACCATATATGTAGACTAACACTCATGTTTAACCCATTGTAACTATCCATGATTTAATAGATACAATACATGATATAGTTATGCCTCAAGATACAGTAATTGGCAAAAGTAAGTGTCGAATGGTTTTGAAATATCGATAATATTCAGCCTGTTGAATCAAACGAAAATATTCACAACAAGACTGTTCACGATGTGATTACATATTCTATTATTATTGTTTTATTTGATACTTGTCTGCCTTGTTGTCCACTGACTAGTTTTTAAAACCACACCGTTGATCACAACGGGGTGTAGTGTCACAAATACACAGGTATATAGATTGTAGTTGTTCGTTGTCATTAACTCAATCGTTGTCATCGGAGTCTATCCCACATGCACTGAGAGAATCTGTGTTTTCACAGGATTTGTGCTACTGATAAATGGACATTTCGATGCAGCTGAGATTACCATAGCGGTACACCGGTATAGACTTTGCTTTCACACTTCTCACGTCAGTTACATTTGGCCAACTTCAGTACAGCGACTGAAACCCAACATTCACCATTAATATTCTGACCACAGTTAATTTCCACGCTTCGTGTATAGCTGTGAAAATCAAGTAAATTCGAATTTCCACTAAAGTAGAGCTTAATGAGTATAATAGATATCAACCATAGTTGCATTTTCCTGCAAATTCCCAGTATAGATGCTTAATAACCGTTACCAAGGAGCTATCGGAACCGGTGCCACGTTCCCAACTTTGAACAAAACCAGCACCATGTCATAAGACGTACACTGACTAAAGTAAGGCAATACCAATGAATGATTAGTACACCAAATGTGGCATTTGATTAGCAACCGTTGCTAATCCTAAATAAGACATATGGTTCACTTTGACGGCCAGGTATATCTCAAATTTCACATTTTGGGTATTAACTGCATCGGAAATGCAAACGTTGAATTACGACCCTGTCAGCTACAAATGAAATTTCCAGTGAATTCCAGGTAATTTCCTAGACTAAGTTTCTCGATCTTATAATCATCAGTGGCCCATGGGGCACTAACATGTACAGTTTCATATCTGTGTCACAATTTGAACATAACCAATATCATCCGACAATAGACACTATCTAACTTACAGGAAAATACCACGGCCCAGAATGTTGATCGGTTCAAAGCCAAGTATATTATTGGGGGAGAACGACCCATTGAGCCTATGTCGATGGTTTGTTCACAACAGATGGAGTCATGATACATGAAGGATGACGGAAGGGTCCCCTCAACTATGTTCTTCGACACAGTATTGTCCCCGCACTGTGTCACTTGCATCTTACTGTGTTGTACTATATATAAGACCAAACACATAATGAACACATATATCTTCTTATACATACATTATCTCTTAGAAAGTGTCCAGAGATGTCTTGCCTATTTATACTGACAATTTATTTTTATTCTTGTGGCAAAGGATTTGAGGGAATGATTTGTTATATTGACTAAGGTGTTAATTTAATATGTGAAACATGTATGCCGGGGGATGTATCGAGTGGACGGAGAAAGTGTTTTTTTATCATCAGATGAACATAATTTAAACTCCCAATTTTTATAAACCCGAATTATAGAACAACCATCTATATATGCCCAGCAATATTTAGCAATACGTATGGACATGATAACATTGTTTAACGTTTTTAAACAATACCACCATATCCACATGTATGGCTAAACATATCATTGGCATAGATGAGTTGTTGTAGTTGTTACATTGATGCTGGTCGGGTTTCTCCAAATTTAATACTAAAACAGAATGATCCATAAGCTACGGTGGCTGGTTTAGGACATGGGAAATTGTTTTGTTTTTTATTTCGTGGCCACGAAATACTATTTCGTGGCCACGAAATTACTAATTCGTGGCGAAATATAACGGATTGATCTTTGCATGTATCAATGATACCTTTACGTTAGGATAGGATAGGATATTTTATTTCAACATACACATATTAATACATTTGACAAATATTGTATTGTATATTCAAGGGGGGGGGGGGCATAGTCGGGCTAGACTGTCTTACTGCCACCCTGCTACGGTATGGTTACACTTGATGATGTTTTAGAAACAATGCGTACGATAGCAGAGAAGCTACTATAAACCCATTATGGCGTGGGAACCGGGCTCTATGGGGATATGAACGTCCGATATAAACTAGCCCAGAGAGAACGGGGAAACACGGGTTAGGTGGATCCAAGAAAAACTGAATATTCATTAGTTTTTAGCTCACCTGAGACGAAGTCTCCGGTGGAGCTATAGTCATCACTCCTCGTCCGTCGTCCGTCCGTGCGTCCGTCTGTCCGTCTGTCCGTCTGTCCGTCCGTCCGTCCGTCAAACTTTTTTTAAGCATCTTCTCCTCTGAAACCATCATACCGAATTGGTTCATATTTGGTGTGGATGTTCCCTAGGTGACTCTCATTCAGATTTGTTCAAATGAGGTCACCATGTCAAATAGTTTTGATGTCAGGACCATAACTATTTTTCCACATAGTAATTCTTAAAACGACTTCTTTTCTGAAGTTGTCAGGCCGAATGGGTTCATATTTGGTATGAGGGTACCTTGGGTGACTGTGGTTCAGATTTGTTCAAATGAGGTCACTGTGTCGAATGTTGGCGGAGCCAGTGACATAACTAAAAAAAAAAAAAACCCAAAAAAATAATATTCAGATTTAACTCCTTGCTCAATTTAACACACAAAATTTTTTTAATAATTTTTTTTTTATAACATGTTATAAAATTTGAAAAACTCACATAATTATAACATCCTCTGAATTATGAAACTTCAGTCTTCAATGAAATCACAGAAACTTTCCATTACCCACCCCCCACCCTCACATGACCCAGGACCCCACCCTGCCAACAGCCCCTTCACCCATATCATATCACAACTTACCTCTCTCCAGAAGCAGTTATTATATCTGCCAATATTATATCTACAAGAGGACTCAGCTTCATAGAGACACACAGTCAGGTCATTAATTGAGATCAGAATGACAGATTAGAGATTAGAATGTTATTGGACAGGTTTGTGTAAACACTGCACTAGCAATGGTGCTTGTTGTTATTATCAAATTAAAACAAAATTATTTTCTCAAGCCTGAATTTAGTGTGTCTGACAGATTAGAGATTAGAATGTTATTGGACAGGTTTGTGTAAACACTGCACTAGCAATGGTGCTTGTTGTTATTATCAAATTAAAACAAAATTATTTTCTCAAGCCTGAATTTAGTGTGTCTGACATTTGCAGAATGAGGTCCCCAGGGGGTGATTTAGTGTTGCTACCCTGTACAGCAGGCTAGAATCACCAACTTCAACAGTAGAACTTCAATCTGTTTCTAGGTTTCCCATGGCAGTTGAGGCCTAATCAGACTGAGTGTGAATTCAGTGATGCTAGCCTGCCTTGCGGAATAGTGTCATTCAATTCACCTTTTGGGGACCTCATTCTGCAAATGTCAGACACTAAATTCAGGCTTGGCTGTTTCATATTATTTTCTTAACCACCACTTATCCAGGTGTCCAGGTGAAGAAAAATTGGGGGGTATATTGGATTGAATTTGTCTTCTGTCTGTCAGGCAGTCCTTCTATCCATCTATCTGTTGGGATGTCTATCCATCTGTCTTTCAACAATTGTTTTCTTCTCCATATTAAAGACCAAATGTGTTTATATATTTTGGTGTGCATGTTCCCTAGGTGACTCACAATCAGATTTGTTCAAATAAGTTCATCAGATCAAATACATGTACCGGTAGGTGCAAAGCCAGGACCATAACTGTTTCCCACCATAGTAATTTTTAAAACAATTTCTTCTCAAGAACCATTGGGCCTATATAGCTTATATTTGGTATGGAGGGGCCTTGGGTGACCGGGGTTCAGATTTGTTCAAATGGGGTCATTTTTAGGAAAAGAGGCCCCCAGAGGGTGAGGTGAATTCAGTGATGCTAGCCCACCTTGCGGAATAGTGTCATTAAATTCGCCGTTTGGGGACCTCATTCTGCAAAGGTCAGACACACTTAATACAGGCTTGCTGTTCCAAAATTATTTTCTTAACCACCACTTATCCAGGTGAAATCATACCCTTATTTTTCAAAGAAAAATGGGGGGGGGGTATATTGGGGGTATATATTGATATTACTAGATAAATGGATCTCATAGATGGGGATTCACATTTGTTCTAATAGGGGCAGAGATAAGAGATTTAACTCTCCTCTATGCTGTTTGGTACTGGTATAATAATATTGATTTCCAGGCAGCCTGGGTGGGGGCAACATTTGAGGCAATGGGTAGTGAGTGTAGAGGGGGTGGAGTTTTGGCCCCCTACTTTAATCAAAATTTAAACAGTTGAAAATTTCATGCCTGATACAACATTAGTTGTAGATTAGATGTTCACACCAAAAAATTTCATGCCTGATACAACATTAGTAGATTTTCCAATATTATTTTCTTAACCACCACATGACCTTATTTTTCAAAGAAAATTTGGGGGGGGGGGGGGTAGGGTATATAGGATATTGGGGGGTATATTGATATTACTAGATGAATTGATCTCATAGTTGGGGATTTACATTTGGCAATGGGGAGGGAGTGTAGAGGGGGTGGAGTTTTGACCCCCTACCTTGATAAAAATAAAAACAGTTGAAAATTTCATGCCTGATACAACATTAGTTGTAGATTAGATGTTCACACTAAAAATCGGTTGGAACTGTTTTCATAGTTTGGTTTAATTCTCCAACATGTATGTTTTTAAATCACCAGTCCATATATGTTCCTACTTCAGGTTAAACTGTTGGACAGAATTGGCCACAAATTTTAACTTTATGGGGTTGTCAGGTTGGTAATTTTCAAATGAGGTCACCTGGTCAAATAGGGGCCAAGCGAAGGACAGTTTTCCTCTTAATATGCTTCCTTCACAAGGACCATCAGGTCTATTTTACTGATATTTAGTATGAAGGGTTCTTTGGTGTATGGGATTCAAATTTATTCAGATGGGGTCACCAGGTTAAATAGGGTGGGACCAGGGACATAACTGTATGTTTCTATAGTAATACTTAAAATGTCTTCTCAAGATAGGTTGGACTATTTAGCTTACATATAGTATGGAGGATCCTTTAGTGTCTGAGATTCAGATTTGTTAACATGAGGTCAACCTGTTAAGAAATGACGGGGCTATGGGGACTTAACAATTTTGTGTCTAATAAAATCATTAAAATACAAAATTCATTAAAACATCTACCTTGGAACTACCTGACTGATTAATCTGACATACATGTATGGTGTTTTGGGTCCATGGATAATTGGGCTTCAAACATGTCTAAATGGTTTTATAAAAAGGCGCTTGTGAGATTTGAAATTTCCAACAATTGAGAAAGTTTGAGATGTCGGTTGTGAAATTCCAACCTAAGACTTGGGAGTCTGGAGCCCGGTCGGGAGGGGACTTGTTGAGCTGGAGGAGGGGGTGGGGTGATCAGTAGTGTACAGTTGGTAAATTCAAGGTAGATATTCACCGATCTACATACATGAAGCCTCTCTAGCCACATATCCTGTTTAGATCTACTTCTTTTAAAATGATTATGAAAAGTTCTGACTGTTGTGGTCTCCAGAGTCCCAGTCTTATCAGTCTTTGTAGTCTGGTGAGCGACCCCACAGTCTTTGACTGTCTTGTTACCACAAGGGATCGAATGTGGATGACATTTCACTCGGCATATATCTGTCACTTGACCGATATAGATCAAATAAAGGGTGTTGTACGGTGGATTGCAAAGCAAGCTAATTTTTCACACCTTCGTCCCATTCGAGCGAAAATGATCAGAGGGGTCCATATATGGTACCATGCAATGCCCCCCCCCCCAATTTAGGTCAAATACAGTGTATTGTAGGGTGACCCCTGATGAGACAAACTAAATATTCACCCGCTTTCACCATCTCCGATCCAAAATGGCTGCCCCAGATGGGTTCAAATATGGCACCTATACAATTTCTCGGCCCCTTAACCGTTTGCTGTGGTAGAATTGGTGCTGTAGGGTGGCCCCAAGATATACTGAATGTCGTGGTGCCCTATGTGACCAACCCCCCAAGACGACGGCAACTTTGGATCGGGTTGGTGAAAGGGGTGATTACTTAATTTGTTTTACGGGCCACCCTACAACACCCTTTATCTCAAATCGCCGTGGCTCATGCCAAGATGGTAGACAACTACAACCAGATCATCTCTATCCGCTTCCATTACAACAATGGGACTGACGATCGTATATCACAATTAGTTATTTCGTAGCCACGAATTAGTTATTTCGTGGCCACGAATTAGTATTTCGTGGCCACGAAATACAAAAAATATTCCCATGTCCTAAAAGTTTTGACTGACACTTACATAGATATGACTCGCAGAATTGTTAGCACACAACTCCGTATTATGCAGTACTCCGTCCTGGCAATAAACATTAATTTGGTCAATTAATGAAAAAACAACATCAATAAATTTTACAACGACATTCTGAAACTGTAGTCATGATAAAAATTACACTTGTAGAATAGTGGACATTATCACTGAAGCATTGATTGTGATGTATATGATTGATGTGAACCACATTTTTTATCAACTACTGTATCTGGTGGCCTGACGATATTGCAAGTTAATTTGGTAAAATCACATGTAGTTACGATAGATTACATGTAAGGCCCATGCATATATGATAGCCATTAAGTTCCACCACTGTGAACATTTGAGTAAATTGTCAAACTCTCTATAGGGTCCAACGTTAGTTTTGTTCGCAACTGTAGTACACTACCCGCGGAGACTTATCTGACGACATCATTCTCAAAAATACATTTCAGAGTGATACTTGACATATGTGCATAATTTCAACTCGCACAATTCATGAAAAGGCTAATCGTGTTAGTTAATATCTGTATAATCAGGAAACGCTCTTTAAATGTTTTAAACCGTCCAAACAATTTGTTTCCACTAAAATGTCAGACTGGAAACAAGTAGACTCTGAAAGTATACGGCCATATTTGATACTTTTGTTAATTTCAACTCGCACATCCACCAGAAGGTTAGTTATGAGGATTAATATTTGTATAATAAGCAAACGCTCTTTAAATTCTTAAAACAGTCCAAAAACACTTTTTTCCAATAAAATTTCAACTGGACACAGGTATACTCTGAAAGTAGACACGCTATTGATAACTAAACCGTTCGCATGTCGGTTTAGACAATCCGAAATTTGCGCGACCGTTGTTTTCGACCAAAGGAATCTGACTTGTGAAATCAGTGAGGATGGGGTAGGGTTAGATTTTCTGCGATATCTTTACAAAAAATCGATGTATCGAAGTTTTGTTTGTGGCATATGATCAACATATCATTGTAGATTGTTCATGTTCGTCTATATGTGATCTAGCTGATTTTAAGAATATACAATACCTTAATATTTGGGAAAGGAAATTGAAAATGCAGTCATAAATACAATTCATCTGATGATTTTATGATAAAATTACACATTAAGATATGTAATTAAGTAATTTGTGGCAAGATCTCTCCATATTTTTCGATTTCTAAGAACAATGAAAGTCACTCACCGAACTTGCTATGCGTAATAGCATGTTTTTATTATCAGGTGGACGGGGAAAAATAGAGGTGAACACAAACAAAAGCCTCACACAAACCTGTTTCCACTAAAATATCAAGCTAGAAACAGGTAGATTCTAAAAATAGACACACTGGTGGTATAGAAACTGTTCTCATATCGCTTTTAACATTCCGAAAACGCGCGACCGTTTTTTTCGACATAAGGAATCCGACTAGCATGTTCCTCTTTAAAGCAGCTAGTTTTCATTTAAAACCCTCGTATGTCGCAATGAGAGATGTCTGATAATTAAGTATCCACATTTAGTCATCTATATTGTTATATCCTTACTTATCTACCCTCGATTATTTATGTCGTCGTCGCATGCATGGTTTAATCTGTTTACGATTTTTCTCCCAGGCAACCGATTAAAAAAATGGTGTAGTGACTGGGGGTACTCAGGCGGATGTTATAACGGCGTTAGTTTTTTTTCAAAATTTTATCTAAATACAAACATTTCATTTTTACTTAAAATTAGTTTTTTTGTTGTTAAATTGAGCAAGGAGTTCAATCTAAAAATAAAATAAAATAAAAAATATATTATTATTTTTTAAATTAATATATTTTGTTTTGTTTTGTTAAATCAAAATGTTTAAACTATCAAAATGTGGGCGAAGGGCACACATGGGCATAACGGGGACGCAGGCCCCTGCGCCACCCAATAGAGGATCAAGAAGGGAGTACGGAAGCGTAGAGGCGCCAGATGAATTATATTGGTATCTTGCTGCAGCAAGTTAACTATCTTGCTGCAGCAGGTTAGCTATCTTGCTGCAGCAAGTTACAATCTTGCTGCAGCAAGTTGTTGCTATCTTGCTGCAGCAGGTTAGTTATCTTGCTGCAGCAAGTTAACTATCCTGCTGCAGCAAGTTACTCTCTTGCTGCGGCAGGTTAGTTATCTTGCTGCAGCAAGTTAGCTATCCTGCTGCAGCAAGTTACTATCTTGCTGCAGCATGTTAGTTATCTTGCTGCAGCAAGTTAGCTATCCTGCTGCAGCAAGTTAGCTATCCTGCTGCAGCAAGTTAGCTATCCTGCAGCAAGTTACTGTTAGACAACGTTTCAACACATTCAAAGCATGCTTGCGAATGGGCAAGACATCAGAAATGTACGGAAGCGTAGAGGCGCCAGATGAATTATATTGGTATCTTGCTGCAGCAAGTTAACTATCTTGCTGCAGCAGGTTAGCTATCTTGCTGCAGCAAGTTGCTATATCTTTCTGCGGCAAGTTAGCTATCTTGCTGCAGTAAGTTACTATCTTGCTGCAGCAAGTTACTATATCTTGCTGCAGCAAGTTAGCTATCTTGCTGCAGCAAGTTAGCTACCCTGATGCAGCAAGATAGTAACTTGCTGCAGCAGGATAGCTAACTTGCTGAACCAAGATAACTAACTTGCTGCAGCAAGATAATAACTTGCTGCAGCAAGATAGTAACTTGCTGCAGCAGGATAGCTAACTTGCGGCAGCAAGATAACTAACTGGCTGCAGCAAGATAGTAACTTGCTGCAGCAGGATAGCTAACTTGCTGCAGCAAGATAACTAACCTGCTGCAGCAAGATAGTAACTTGCTGCAGCAAGATAGTAACTTGCTGCAGCAAGATAGCTAACCTGCTGCAGCAAGATAGTTAACTTGCTGCAGCAAGATACCAATATAATTCATCTGGCGCCTCTACACTTCCGTAAGGGAGCCTGTTTCAGCTAGTTTTTAGCTCACCTGAGACAAAGTCTCCGGTGGAGCTATAGTCATCACTCGTCGTCCGTCCGTCCGTCCGTCCGTCTGTCCGTCAACTTTTTTAAAAACATCTTCTCCTCTGAAACCATCATACCGAATTGGTTCATATCTGGTGTGGATGTTCCCTAGGTGACTCTCATTCAGATTTGTTCAAATGAGGTCACCATGTCAAATAGTTTTGATGTCAGGACCATAACTATTTTTCCACATAGTAATTCTTAAAACGACTTCTTTTCTGAAGTTGTCGGGCCGAATGGGTTCATATTTGGTATGAGGGTACCTTGGGTGACTGTGGTTCAGATTTGTTCAAATGAGGTCACTGGGTCAAATGTGGGTGGGGTTATGGATATAAATCTGAATTTTTTAATCTTGTTTTCAATTTAACTTATTGCTCAATTTAACCAAAACAAAATAATATATATATATATTTTATTTTTAATAAATAATTTATTTTTTTATTAAATAAAATATTTTATTTTTAAATAAAATAAAAAAAAACTCATTAAAATTTTGAAGAACCTATGACATTACATCTTTGGGAGGGGAGGGGAGGTACCTCTAGTCACTCCACTATATTTGGTTGAAATCAGGGGTTTGGGAGAAATCAGGAACAGACAGATGTACAGAAATGTTCAGTAAATGACTTTAAATCCTTGTATTCTCTACTACAGCAAGCCACCCATGTGCTCTGATGGAAACATGTTTATACAACTGGCAGATGGGTAGATAACATCTGCTGTGCCATAGTGCTTTCCATCCCCAGAGAGTGTAATTCATGTCATTTGTAATTTAACTGAGATTAATGGTGTTATCAATGAAGCACCCTTGTTGTTTACATTATCACTCAGTGGTCATTAAAATCAGATTTGAATTAAGAGTGTCTGGCATTTGTAGAATAAGGTTCCCAGAGGGTGAATTTAGGGGTTGCTCCACACAGCAGGATAGCATAACCAAATACACCCTCTGAGAACCTTATTCTGCTTAGGCCTCATCTTCTGGGAAGTATCTAGAGTCTCAAGATCTCATTCTGCTTAGGCCTCATCTTCTGTGAAGTATCTATAGTATCAAATTTACATTGTTGTTAGTTAAATTTCCCTTCTAGGAAGTTTATATATCCCCTAATTTGCAGAAGATAAAATTCATGATTGAGGTGCCCAATGGGTGAACATCACCAACTTCAACTGGGGAACTTCAATCTTATTCTAGGTCTTCCATAGCAGTTGAGGGCCTTATCAGAATGAGGTCCCCAGAGGGTGAATTTAGTGATACTAGCCCGCTGTGCAGGATAGCGTTACTAAATTCACCCTCTGGGGACCTCATTCTGCAAATAACAGACAGACTATTTCAAGGCTTGATTGTATAATACATTGTGTTGCTTGAGGCCAGACATGCACAATGTAGGAACAGACATGCTTTTAGTGATGCTATCCCGCACAGCATAACCAAATTCACCCTCTGGAGACCTCATTCTGCTTAGGCCTCATCTTCTGGGAAGTATATATAGTATCAAATTTACATTGTTGTTAGTTAAATTTACCTTCTAGGAACTTTCTATATCCCCTAATTTGCAGAAGATAAAATTCATAATTGAGGGGCCCAATGGGTGAACATCACCAACTTCAACTGGGGAAATTCAATTTTATTCTAGATCTTCCATAGCAGTTGAGGGCCTTATCAGAATGAGGTCCCCAGAGGGTGAATTTAGCGTCACTAAATTCACCCTCTGGGGACCTCATTCTGCAAATGACAGACACACTATCACACTATTTCAAGGCTTGATTGTATAATACATTGTGTTGCTTGAGGCCAGGCATGCACAATGTAGAAACAGACACGCTTTTTGTGATGCTATCCCGCACAGCAGGCTAGCATCACAAAATTCACACTCTGGAGACCTCATTCTGCTTAGGCCTCATCTTCTGGGAAGTATCTATAGTATCAAATTTACATTGTTGTTAGTTAAATTTCCCTTCTAGGAAGTTTCTATATCCCCTAATTTGCAGAAGATAAAATTCATAAATGAGGTGCACAATGGGTGAATATCACCAACTTCAACTGGGGAAGTTAATTCTTATCCTTTGTGAAAATGGGATCACAAAGTCAAATAAGGCCAGAGCAAGAGACTTAACTATTTCACTACATAGTAATTCTTAAAATATGTTTGCAAGAACTAGTTGGCTTATATAGAATGGAATGTTCTTCCTTGACTGCAATGCAGATTTTTTTTAATGGGGTCACCTGGTCAAATAGGGGCCAAGCGAAGGACAGTTTCCCCTCTTAATATGCTTCCTTCACAAGGACCATCAGGTCTATTTTACTGATATTTATGATATGTATGAAGGGTTCTTTGGTGTCTGGGATTCAAATTTATTCAGATGGGGTCACCAGGTTAAATAGGGTGGGAGAATTACTATAGAGACATATAGTTATGTCCCTGGTCCCACCGTGGGACCAGGGACATAACTATATGTCTCTATAGTAATTCTTAAAATGTCTTCTCAAGAGAGTTTGGACTATTTAGCTTTAATACATATAGTATGGAGGTATCAGGAGGATCCTTTAGTGACTGAGATTCAGATTTGTTAAAATGAGGTCAACCTGTCAAGAAATGGCAGGCTATGGGGAGTTAACACTTTTGTGTCCATTAAAATCATCGAAATACCAAATTCATTAAAACATCTACCTTGGAACCACCTGACTGATTGGTCTGACATACATGTATTGTGTTTTGGGTCCATGGATAATTGGGCTTCAAACATGTTTAAATGGTTTTAGAAAAAGGCGCTTGTGAGATTGGAAATTTCCAACAATTGAGAAGGTTTGAGGTGTCGGTTGTGAAATTCCAACCTAAGACTTGGGAGTCTGGATCCCGGTCGGGAGGGGACTTGTTGAGCTGGAGGAGGGGGGTGATCAGTAGTGTACAGTTGGCAATTTCAAGGTGGATTTTCACCAAGCTACATACTTGAAGTCTCTCTAGCCACATATCCTGTTTAAATCTACTTCTTTTAAAGTGATTATGAAAAGTGCTGACTGTTTTGGTCTCCAGAGTCCCAGTCTTATCAGTCTTTGCAGTCTGGTGAGCGACCCCACAGTCATTGACTGTCTTGTTATATAGATGCCTTTAAGCTCGGACAAGGATTTATATGCCAAAATGATCTGTGTTATCATTTTTGGCAATCCGTATATAGTGATTTAAAGCCCATTCTCTTCTCAATGTTCTCTGTTACGTTTGGGATGTCCTTAACCCGCGTGTTTTTTATGCCCCCGACTTGAAGTCGGCGGGTATATAGTCGACGTCTCCGTCCGTACGTACGTCCGTTCGTCCGTCCGTCCGTCCGTCCGTCCGCACTAACCAGAGAGTACTTGTGGGGTGCGATGAATTTAACATGAATTTAACAAGCTTTTCTTCTAATTGTTTTATTTACAAACCATCTCCGTTATTTCGTTAATATAATATTTCTCAGAATATGTAATATATTCGTGTACTCAAACGCACTTTAAAAATACGCTCTTTAAAAAATCGTCAGTTGTGGGTTGCACCCCACAATTTACTCAAACAAAAGATCGCACCCCACAAGTATTCATGGGTATGTGCAGTCACCCAACAAGTATACTTTGGCCAGTACGTCCGTACAACCATTTTGCATTATTGTTCAGCAACCGCTGGGCCGATTTAGCTGATGGTATGGTGATAGAGCAGCATGGGGGAACAGCTACATGCAAAGCGCGGGTTTCGTCCACCCATTTTCACCAGAGTTATGGCCCCGTTTTGACTTAGAAAATTCAATTTTGTCCATCCGTACAAACATTTTGCATTATTGTTCAGCAACCGCTTGGCAGATTTAGCTGATAGTTGGTATGGTGATAGAGCAGCATGTGGGAACAGCTACATACATAGAGCGGGTTTCGTCCACCCATTTTCACCAGAGTTATGGCCCTTTTTTTTACTTAGAAAATTCAATTTTTCTCTTGTTTTTTGGGTTTCCAAATGATAGCGTGAGCTTTGGTGGTACGATTGCAAATCTCGTATTTTTGTGGATTAGTTATATGAAAATACATGTCAAGTGCGAATTTGGGTATAATCTGAGGATTTTTGCCAGAGTTATGGCCCTTTTTTCAACTTAGAAAATTTGAATTTTTGCTTGTTTTTGGGTTTCCGGATCGCTTGTTTTTGGGTTTCCGGAATTTCTAGTACGAACTTCTATTGGAATGGTCATATAGACCTCCTCGGATATCCGCAGTTTCGCCCATGCTTAATCCGAATTGCTACGGTCGGGGGCAAATGCCACGCGACAGCGTACCTCTTGATTATTTATAGGCGGGGTTTTCTACAAATAAAAAAACACAATTATCGTTATCTCAGGGATTTGGCGACCGGGGATTTGGGTTTGGGCGGGATGACCCACGTACATGCATCACCCCAACTTTGGCCAACATATTCGGTCTGGTTGGTTTGATAATATTTATTCCCATTCAAACAACATCAGACCATATTACAACAAAGTGTATAGTATTGTGTCCCGTGTGCAGCATGATAAAGTGGATTCGGCTGTACATAAGCCTATATGTCCTATATGCATATGGCTTATATTTGTTGTTACCACGAGTAACCATATCTCACATGCATATGGCATTGAGTAAAACAGATAATTTTCGCATACCGGTATAATGTTCAGACGTGTGTAATCAGGAGACCATGTCGGTCTGGTTGAATACGGGGGCCGGTGGTGTAGTTGGAACTTCCAAGTATGAATCCACAAACAGAAACCCTCTATTTTTGCGTCCCTGTGATTATCTTATTATTATCGTAGGTTGAATGGATCGTACTATAGTGGTAAGATATATATTGACTTGTTTTCCAGATATTCTACTACTCAACAGACGTGTTCACTAATGTGGGTCTAACCGCCAGTGACGCATCATATGCGACCAGTGGTGTTGGGGCAGTTATGGTAGTTATGACGATCATAACCATACCATTGATCGACCGAGTGGGCAGGCGAACACTTCACCTCACTGGCCTCGCTGGAATGTTTGTATTCAGTATTCTCATCACAATTACTCTAGCGCTGAAGGTAAATACACGTATACATGTCGCTTAATTATCTGAGATTCTGGAATTTTTAGTGCTTACATAACAGATGCCGCCAGAATAGAAGTTAAATTAGAGAATCAGGCATTATAATTATGGTCGGTGTTTTAAATTCATCGAAAATGTATCCCAGCCGATGTCTATGCCGAAATGTTATTGGCGGATGCATATATGTGAAAATATATGTGAAAATGCACACTTACTAGAGTGAACTCCCAGTCATATATTATCTGTTCAAAACAATACAAACGAGTTGGTCACCTTTCTTTTTGTAGGAATCAGTTCATTGGTTCAAGATATGTAGCGTGGTCGTTTCCTTGTTGTATGTTGGCTTCTTCGCATTGGGACCAGGTTAGTATTCGAACTAATACTGTTAAACAGATACTGTATACAGATAAACATGCAAAGGGAAATGGGTCAATGCGCATAAACACTCAAATGGAAATGGGTCATATTGTTGAAAAAGCAGAATCAATGGCAGTCTAAGACTATGGCTAGAATTCGGTAATCATATGTCATATATGTATATATATGTCAACGTGGGAATAATCGTTTACCGCCATGTTCCTCTATTAGTCTGGTCGATAAACTAAAATTTTAGGGTCAACTTAGTCCGTAAACCTGACTTTTATTATCAGAGCATAGCCCTATAAAAGTCAGGACTGTATATCACTGAAAGCAGTACTCCGTCACCAATCATTGGTATGGACATTTACTCGACTTTTCACAAGCGATAACACACACTAAAAAATATTATTTAACAACCAAAACTCCCACATACTTGTAGATCAGAGCTTCTAGTACATTTCTAGTGTGTTGTCAATGCATGTTTAAGATGTTAGTCGTGTCATTCTTCGCATAAAGCGAGAGCATATTTCTACCGCCTCGAACTTTCAGCCATTTTGTATTTGCAAAAATCAGTCAAAACAGTGAATTAGGAATCGGAAACGGAACGAACATAATTGGATTCCGGCTATAACATGTTCTTGTTTGTTTCGAGTTTATTTTCGATTCAAATATTTATAAACATGAGAAATAAACTTAATGATTATATATGTATATATGCATGTAACCATTTCATAATCACCATCGTCATCATCCGACATCAACATATTATTATTAAAATCATCATCGCCATGATATCATCATAATATATCATCAAATCAATTTTTTTCAAGGGCGTGGCTAAAGTGCCTTATTAAGTGTCCAAATTATTATTCCAACCTCTTTCCATCCTAATTGAGTGAGAATTTTCCAAATTGACACCTTAACTTACCAACTGTCGTCAAATTGTAATATAAGGTAGCCATACGGTCACTTATCGGCGTAGGTAATCGGCTTTAACTAATTGACGACTCTAAGACTATAATATTCAGATAGTGATGGGCGGTTAACCGAGAAAACAACTGTTTCGATTTTTAACAATAAACCGAAAACCGACCCACGCGATTCTGCTCAAACCGATATTACGTTTTTTTTATATGTTTATTTTTCACTTAAATCAACTTATGGTCACTTATTATACCTCCCCAGGTACTTATTAGTTGATATTGTTATCAAATTATCGGCCTCACTGATCAATATTATATCGGAATGTGTCCATTTCGTCTCAGATATGTGCATGTTGTTATAATATCGTATAGGAGACTGTTTTTGTTCTTTTTCAAAACATATGGCCGAACAAAATAACGAACATGGTTCAACAAAAAGCCCTGTTTGGAGTTATTTTACGCGTCTAACTGGAGACGACTGCAAAAAAATGTCGCTGCTTAATATGTCATAAAAACGTCGCTTAAACCAGAGTCCGGCTAACTATATGAATGCCGAACGTACACAAGTCCAAATAAGGCGATAATCGCCAACCAAAAAAAATGGAAGCGTCTGCTAACTCGAAAACTTAAGTAAATGGTATGAACACTTTGGTCGTCTGGACATTCCGATGTGACGTAATCTGGTAGAAGTTTGCAGCCATTGTGCAGCTTGTAAAATATGTCGCAACATCACACATATCAAAGCGATCACACCGCAGTCATTGAATGTGGGTCAATCATACACGTGTCAATAATTGTTACACAGTCAGGTCAAGGACGCCCACTGTTTGTGAATTTGCTGCTGTTTGTGGTTGAATTCTCAGACACTAATCAATGAATATAATATGATAAATATGTTTTAAACATGTCAGAAAGGGATAAACAGTGAAGATGGGGTGTTTATTTTTTAAAATACCGAATTGTATCATCTTATCGCGTTGGATTCAGTTTGCGTCGGCATTTTGTCCCGTTGTTTACCTGTGATCGCATTTCCTTCCTAAAAAATTGAACGTTATTGGGACATTATTGACTCTAATTGCGGTTACTTTGAAAGTATATTCATTTCAGTATAATTTCACTATCTAGTAAAAAAAAAACGAACCGAAACCGATGTTTTTTTCTCCCAGAAAAACCGAAACCGAACATAATATATCAAATCCGCCCATCTCTACTCGGTTTCGACTCCATATTGTCGCTAATGCTTTGTCAACGTTATTGGCACGTAAATCTTATGTAAGCATAGCGATGGCGACGTGGTCGGAACTTGGGCGTTTGATACCGAGACCACTATTTGAATATTAATGTGTGTTCCAGAACGAAAAAGTTGAAGAAAATTGACAAATTTGTGAATTTAAAAACAGTTCAAACGTTAGTGTATTCCATGCCTCAGCCCGGACATATATACCAAATTTCATTAATATCCATTGAGAAACAACGGTCCAAACATATAACACCCCGTTTACACATTTTATTTGGAGCCGGCCACGGCCTTGGCTTACACTTTATATTGTGTCCCCGCACATCATGACTGAGTGAACATGAAAATCGCTCATCTGATGACGACTCATGTGAAATTCGTTTAGCGGCATGCTAAAACAACATTGCAGACGGGAGCCGGGAAAACTGTTATTTAATTAATACAGACTATAGGCGATCACACCTTGCCGGCGATATTTTTGCAGGCTCGTCGGCAAAGTGAGAATAAGCCATCGCCACGCCCTTGGTAATTGTTTCTTTGAAATCAAACTCCATTGTTTATTAAAACTTAAAATTCAAAAAATAGTTGTTGCTGTTGCTTTCACTCGGTCGATCGTTCCCGTAATTATCTGATCTCCTTTCCGGTTATGTAGTTGTAAGTTCGTTCCGCCTGTTCCGTTCCGTCAATTTACTACAGATCAAGTTTTAAATGTTGACAAATTAACGGTCTCGGATTTATCTCAAAGTTCGGATTATATTTCGAGAGTCAGGTATTGTACACAATGCCTTCGTAATCTGCCATTATCACTTGATCTTACAACATAATGGTAGCAGATAAAACCATCTAGTTATATGTGAATTTGGTGATTGAAATGAGGCGGGGTAGTGTCTATTTTTTTCCCGAAATAGTTTTTCGGCAAGCAGTCTACCATGTATTTTTAAAACAACTACAAATGTCACATTTTTATTTTTTTCGTCGGGTAGCTTGTTGATACTCACTCAGAACAGATTAGTCTTCAACATAATTTATATACAATGTTTGTATTTTCATGTTATAAGTGGGAAAAAAATTCATAATAATGGAAAAGCACTTGGAGGTCGTGAATAAAGCTACGGCGGCCCAACTATTCGAGAGCGTCTAGCTCTGTTTGAATAGTTGGGTCCACCAACTAGGGTCAACTCAGAACAAATTTGGACTAAGTTGGTTTTTATACCATTTTGAAGAGGAAGCTCTAAGTTGGTTTTATACCATTTTGAAGAGGAAGCTATCCTCTATAACATATCCAAAAATTCCGCTTTGAGCATTTTTTTGTAATTCTAGATGGTGTCCAAGATGGTTGACATTTTCCGTTAAGTCAGCTTGATGCAATTATTGAAATTATAGTGAGAAAATCTTGTCATATGTTACACATGTATACAATTTTGAAGAACTCCCCGTCCAAGAGGACCGTCAAAATGGCGGCTGGATGTGGAAAATGTTACGTTTTTATGTTTACCCATACCATAGTATGGTAAACATAGTGTCGTTGCCCGGATTGACCACTCGTCGTTAGTCCGTCTGTCTGTCTGTCTGTCTGTCTGTCTGTCTGTCTGTCTGTCTGTCTGTCTGTCTGTCTGTCTGTAGACACTTTACGCATGGTGCGATAACTGAAATATTTTCTATCTGATCGGAACCAAATTTTGTATATGAATTTCTCAGCACCAAATACAGATCGAGTTCGAATATGGGTTTGATCCGAGTTTTTTTTACGGAGTTATGGCCCTTTTTCAACTTAGAATTTATGCATGCTGCCATAACTCAAAAAGAAATTATCTGACCATAACCAAATTTGGTATGTGAGTTGCTCAACTCAAAATACATATCGAGTTCGAATATGGGTTTGATTCGATATTTTTTAATGGAGTTATGGCCCTTTGACATAGAATTCATGAATGCTTCGATAATTCAACAATTTTTCAACTGATAGGAACCAAATTTTGAATGTGAGTTTCTCAACTCAAAATACAGATCGAGTTCGAATATGGGTTTGATCCGGTTCTATTTACTGGAGTTATGGCCCTTTGATTATTTTATTCATCGCTAAAATATATCAAAGATACACAGGTGGCACTGTCTAGATAGTATCTAATAAATCAGTTTCACAATGCTATGGAGACAAGAGATACTATCCAGTTACAATGCCATGAAGTTCTCTCTCTCTTGTACTGGTATTGAGTTAATTAACTGCTAGGAGTTGTGTTGGCTATATCAGATATACTTTATACTCTATAAGTATCTCTGGCCATATCATAGGTGGAATGTTTATATTTTATATTCATGGTTATTTAAATTTCACCTTAAAGGCATAATCTGGTTTCATTGTTTAAAAGCATTTCCATTGGAATTTTGTTGGTTGCATGGGAAGACAACTTTGGTTTTCAAACTTTAAAAAACGAGAGCTCTGTATCAGTCTATGGGAACAAAATAATTGTTCATAACACTCTTAGAACTGTAAGTCTAGTTTGTTTTATCTATATATTAATCAAAAGCTTTTTCGACATTGATTTCAATTGTTTACAAATGTGAATTGAAATATTAAAGGGGCACACCAGTTTGATGTATTTTTCCTGTACTCTGCATGAGATAAAACTGTTTATGTGTACCTATACCATAGTATGGTACACATAGTGTCAATGTCCAGATTTACCACTCGTCTGTCCGTCCGTCTCTATCTGTCTGTCTGTCAGTTCGTAGACACTTTAGGCATAATGTGATAACTCTAACATTTTCTATTTGATCGGAACCAAATTTTGTGTATAGGTTTCTCATCCCAAAATACAGTTCGAGTGAATATGAGTTCGATCCGATTTATCTTAAAGCAGTTATGACCCTTCTTTCTTTTTTTTTAAATTTAAAATTTTTATTTTTCATATTTGTTTAGATTGAATTTCCTCGCTCGATTTAACATAAAAAATATTTTAAAACTTTTATAATAATAAAAAAAATTATTGAGTTAAAAAAAAAATAGTTGCATGTAATATTATGATATCAATAAATTGCCATGTGAACATCCAATATCCAGAGCACATGCGAATACCTTTAATAGATGTCATTCCAAGTGAAATCTGTTATTAATTGAGTGATGACATATGTTACATAGCTCTAGGGGGTGGTTGTATGAAGGTAAAGATGAACCTGCTGGCTGGATAATTGTTTGTGCTATCTGTCAAATTGATTAATGGCTAAACAATTGGATCTCACAATGAGAGGTCATTGGTTGAATAGGGACAGAGTTATGAGATTTAAAACGACTCCTCCCCACCCCAATTACCGTAACCTCTTCTTAAGACAAATAATTTGAGCTTTTGATTTAAGTTAGGTACTGATATGTGTATCACTGTGATCATATCTTTGACCAATTATCAGTTATAGCTAATCGGTATCGCCAAGGTATGGGTTAAACATCTGCCGATCGTGATCGGCCTCTCGTTTACTGATATCTTTTAAGATCAGTTTCTACTGTTTGGAACAGGTTGAGAATTGTGACTTTATTTTGTATTTATCATGTTAACTGACCATTGGAGCAATGAAATATGCCATTAATGGGGTCCACGCCACTTCCGATCACAAAAAAAAACAGATTTTGCAGAACTTGGTATAATATTTCACAAAAAATCACCATTGGGATTCCAGTCAAATTTCTTCAAGAAATGGGAAGAACAGTGCAGTGTAAGTGATGCATTTGATTTCGTATGGATATTCCAACTCATTGGTACCAAAATTGTCACTTGGCTCAAATTGACTACCAAAATGGCAGCCAAAATATGGAAAATGGTAAATATTGCACCAGTGTGCCACGCAACCGCTTATAAGGTGTGGTTGATGAACACAATTGACTATTCTGTCTTATATACGTTGAAGACCAACATCTCTGATGCACCTTGGTTAATTTTTACTATTTTAACCACTGAAGTTACCAGAATTATCGGATTTTTCTATCACCAACTTGGCATCAAAATTGGCAAAAAATAACTTTTCAGGTTTTGACTTTTTTCAAGTAAAATAGAATATCTTTGGTATCCAAGGTGCTTTTAGTTTCTGATATGCATTAAATGTGTCACAGTGCGGTGTTTTAGACAAAATTACTCAAGATGGCTTGCAAAAGAAAGTTGATTTGTCACATATATTCCGAACACTATTCTCTTCTGTTCAGAAAAAAAGTAGCAAATTGTGACTCTCTTGGTTATTAAAATCAACTGACATCTAAATGTTATATTCTTGTTGTCCCATTAGCTTATGAGGCATGACAAATTCATTTTAAGTGCAGTATGGATTTTGCCGAAAACTCTTTTGGGATTATGCTCATTTTTTTAAACAGAAATGGGCAGAACGGTGAAACGGAACTGAGAGAGCTACTCTGGCCCATTAGCATCAAAAATTGATTAACTTACAGACTATTGTCAGGAAAACCGTTGCCTTCATATTGCATATAAAACGCAATTAATGTGGAGAACACTGTGATGTTAACTCTCTATCGATTAACATATTATTGAGTTATTGTGGAAAGCGATGATCACCCAAAGGTACAACAGAACAACTCACACATTATCATGCAGTCACTCCATATATACATGAACACCACATTAAATTGTCATGTGCCACTCGCTGTATAGACATACACCTCACCCATTACCATACAGCCACACTTGGGTATACCCATATACCCACCACATGGCCATATTGTCGTGAGTAACCATGCAGGCACACCAGGTATACTCACACACATCCCCATAACCATATAGTCACGAACATGTATACCTATTCACCACATTCATGAACATGCAGTAACCGTATATATACTTATTCGCCTCACCATTGGCCATACGGTCACTCCATGTATATATATTTGCCACATGCATGGCCATATAGCCACTCAAGATATACATATAGACCTCACACATGTCCATAGCGTCACTCCAGGTGTATATATATATATATATATATATATATATATACTCCATCAATGTCCATACAGCCCTTCTAGATATACCAATGCCGCGCACACATGTCTATTCGTGCATTTCAGACTTGTATATACAGCTCAACCATGACAATTTAGCCACTGCTATATACTTATACAACCCATTCATTAGCATTCATCTATTCGCTGTAAACTTGTACACACACCAATAACAATACAGCCACAACAGATAAACATATACATCCCACCCATGACCATGAGGTCACTCTCTATATACACAAGCCGCCAATGACCACCAAACTGTACTCCAGGTATGCATATACACTTCAACAATGACCGTGCAGTCATTCCATGTACACATATACATATTGCCCATAACCATACAACCACTCACTATTAATCCATACACACATCCATTACCATGAAACCAACGTATGCATACCCATGACAATACACATGTACATCCAACCAATGACCACAGTCACTCCATATGTACATAAACATATAACACAAACCTCTGCAATGACCAGACAGCCACTCCCTGTGTACATGTTCACCTCACACATGACCATACAGCTACTCCTTAAATACCCATACATCTCACCATGGACACCCCATCCATGACCATATAGTCACGCATTGTATAACTATTCACATCATTCATGGATACAATAACTCCATGTATACCTACTCACCTCACCTATGACCATACAGTCAACAGACATACACACTGTATCAAGTTGATCAATGTTGATGCTAATGGGTACCGGGACAACCAGAATAGAACATTTAGTTGGTTAAGTAGCTTGTTTAATAACCAAGTGTGTCACAATTTTCTACCTTTTCGGAACAGCAGAGAATAATGTTCGGAATATATGTGACAATAATTTTTTTAAACCAAATTTGGTTGCCATTTTGCAAGCCATCTTGAGTAATTTTGTCTAAAAAACCTCAGTGTGACACAATTAACACATATCAAAACAATTAACTCCTTTGATACCAATGATAGTTCCATTATCCTTTAAAAAAATGGTTCAAACCTGAACAGTGAATTTTTGAATAATTCTGGTAATGTCAGTGGTAAAATGGTAACAATTAACCAAGGTGCATCAGCAATGTTAGTAGTTTGGTATATAAAACGGAATAGTCAATTGTGTGGATCAACCACAATTTGTAAGCGGTTGCATGGTACGCTGGGACAATATTTACCATTTTCCATATTTTGGCCGCCATTTTGAGCCAAAGTGACAATTTTGGTATCATTGAGTTGAAATATCCATAAAATATAAAATGCATCACTTACATTGCACAGTTCTTCCCATTTCTTGAAGAAATATTACTAGAATCCCAATGGTGATATTTTGTGAAATGTTATACCACGTTTTGTAAAATCGAATTTTTGAGTGATCGGAAGGATGAATGATATATTTTCATTGCTCCAATGGCCAGTTAACATGCTAAATACAAAATAAAGTCACAATTCTCCACCAGTTCCAAACAGCAGAAACTTATCTTAAAGATATTAGTAAAAAAACGTAAAAAATACCACTTCCGGCCGCCATTTTGGCGGCCAGCATGGACGGGGAGTTCCAATTTTGTGACATAAAGGTGGCGTTATGTCTTAGCGTCACAAAAATGTATACATATGTATACATACGATACGATACGATACGACTTATTTGCGTAAACACCAATAAAAGCAGTATGCTAAGAATACAATTCATAATAAAACAATTACATGTGAACATGGCATGTCTAGCTATATGTATTTTAGTGTGTGATGGCAAGCATTATATTCATTCAAACATCGCCACACGTTGTGAATTAGGATCGTATCCAATTTATATATTCATCATAATTCACACGGTCCGATTTTGGCTACATATTCTTGAATTGAACTGATGCTATAGCATATAAATGTTATATGGATTCTTTCTGGGGACATAACTCGCTTTGGATGGAACGATTTAAGTCAATCATGAATCACATTGGATTCGCCCATGTTTGGGAAAATCAGTCAACTACCAAAAACGCATCTCTAGTCTATTCAATAAAGACAAAACTAGAGACAATGTACCGTCAGTGGTGGTCATCCAGACTTGAAACCGATGGAAAACTTGATTTCTATCGGAAATTCAAGCGTGAGTTTAAGTTTGAGAACTATCTTCTCTCACCAAATACCACAAATGAGCTAATGGCGCTTACCCGGCTCAGGATAAGCGCTCACTCATTGTCGATAGAAACTGATAGGCATAAACGTGACGTCAATGGCAAAGCGCCTGCCAGAAATCTTCGAAAATGCCCGACGTGCGATGCAGAAGCACACTTCATCTTACATTGCCCAACATATCGAACGTTAAGACGGGAATTATTTGAAAGCATCGCGAATATTAGTAGCATTGACTGCAATAACGTAACTGAAGAATATTTCCTTAACAGTATCTTCCGTTCATTCGATCACGACATCACGCAGAATATCGTAAGGTATATATATACCGCATTCGAGCAACGAAAGAACTTAGTGTCTAATGCCAACCTCAAGCAGTAACGATTTACCCTATACACTTACGTCAGTCGTATAGCATTGGCGTACCACATTACAGTACGTAAATATTTGTTTTATTGTCTATGTGAAATGTTCGTGTATATGTTTCATTTGTATTTTATGTTAACCTTCAATGTTGAAGTTGTGACATTAAAAATCTTATCTTATCTTATCTTCATATGACAAGAGTTTCTCACTATAATTGTATCAAGTTGACTTGTAGGAAAATGGCAGCCATCTTGGACGCCATCTTGAATTACAGAAATTGATCAAAGCGGATTTTGGATATGTTATAGAAGAATAGCTTCCTCTTCAAAATAGAATACAAACCACCTTTGTCCAAATTGTTTCTAGGTCAAACCTTTTATCGACCAGATTATATTGTTAGCGTGGTGTTTTCGAGAGTGGCTTGCAAATGAAGTCGATATTGCATTCGCCTTTGAACATTCCAGGGTCCATACCTTGGCTGATTGTATCGGAGCTCTTCTCACAGGCCCCACGTCCTTCAGCTATGAGTATCGCGGTGGCCATCAACTGGCTGTCTAACTTCGCCGTCGGGTATGGCTACAAACAACTACAAGTAAGTATTGTCCAGATATCCACCCTTAAAGAGTGGGATAGTGGACACAAATTACAGGGAAATACAGCTGGGAAATATGCCGTTTTTGCATCTGGTAATTTTGGGGACCCACCACCCCAAACCTGCAAAATATATATCTTACATCCGATTTTTAGACACTCACCACCGTATTGAACTATAATATCTGAGTTAATTCAGTACATATATATGCCCCTCCCCCACAAGTATGGAACTCGTACACATGGAAAATGATTTCCCTCAGTCTACACGACAGTCTCTGCTGCAAAACATGGATGTATGATATCTAAAAAACATATTATCGAGCTTAGATCAATGGGCCGGTTCAAAATTGTCTCAGAATTCCTGAACTGTCCTGATTAGTCTATATACCAGTTCACCGTCTATAGCATAAACGTATCTTCCATGTGCACTTAAGTTCCATTAATCACTGGTTATCAAGCAGTCACCAATGACCTTGGGTATTTTACGCACACATGAATTCATTCATAGTTGATTAATATATTCTCACCATGCAGCATTAGCTGATTACCTACTTAATACTTATAATGAATTTCACGTAAATAGTGCCCTCTGCATGGGTCGATTTGGTTTGGCGAGGGACTGTTGGTGGGCGGGCGGCGGCCGGGCGTGGCGGACCCAAAGAATGCCTTATAACTTTGACATTTGTGAACGGATTCAAAAACTTTTTGGTATGGCAGTTGCTCCCAACGACTATTTACTGCCTGCAGAAAATGGGTCACGTCCGAACTTTTTTACAAGAGTTATCCATCTTAGATGGTTTTTAGTTAAGTTTTTCACCGATAGCTCGATAACTCACGCAAATATTAACCAATTTCAACAATATTTGGTATATGAGACTCCTGCAACAATATCTCGGACGAATTCGAAAACCAGGTTTGTCCGAATTTTTTTTCCGGAGTTATGGATCTTAGTTTGTCTATTTTTTAGCAATTTTATCACCGTTAGTGCGATAACTCGATGAAATATTAACCGATTTCAACAATATTTGGTATATGAGTCTCCTGCAACAATATCTCGGACGAGTTCGAAAACCAGGTTTGTCCGAGTTGTTTTCGCGGAGTTATGGGTCTTAGTTTGTCTATTTTAGCAATGTTATCACCGTTAGCGCGATAACTCGATGAAATATTAACCGATTTCAACAATATTTGGTGTATGAGTGTCCTGCAACAATATCTCGGACGAGTTCGAAAACCAGGTTTGTCCAAATTTTTTTCGCGGAGTTATGGGTCTTAGTTTGTCTATTTTTAGCAATTTTATCACCGTTAGCGCGATAACTCGATGAAATATTAACCGATTTAAACAATATTTGGTATATGAGTCTGTTGCAACAATATCTCGGACGAGTTCGAAAACCTGGTTTGTCCGAATTGTTTTCCCGGAGTTATGGGTCTTAGTTTATCTATTTTAATCACAATTTTATCACCGTTTATAGTACGATAACTCAATGAAATATTATCGGATTCAATTGATATTTGGTATATAGGTCATATTGCAATAATATACAACCGTCCAACTTTTTTCCCCGGGGTTTGTGCACCTTATTGGCAGAAGTTTGGTTCGACTGCCAAAAAACTCGACAAAAGCATCTTAGATGCGTACCCCTTGTCAAATTTAATTTTCAGAATAACTTCCATATATCAACGAAAGCTGGGTATATATACTGCGCATATGAATTCAAAATGTTCACACTAAGATTCGAAGGGGTCCTATAATCCACAAAGGTGACACGGTCATTAAATTGAATATATTGAAATATAATAATATTATTTCCATTGTTGTGAGAATGTCACTAGCTTCAACATTGTAAAACAAACGCATAAATATCAACATGTTATATTGTGTGTAAATATCACACCACCTTGCTTACTTTTTGTGTACAGAACTCCCCAATTCAAGGGGGGCAGAACGCTGGAAATCAGACAATAAAAAAACAACGCAACGACCTGGAAAGATGGCGCATCAAATTGAACACCAAAAAAAAACAAAACACAATTGATCCTCATTAGCAAAAAATAAATATAAACCTGCAAAATATATATCTTACATCCGATTTTTAGACACTCACCACCGTATTGAACTATAATATCTGAGTTAATTCAGTACATATATATGCCCCTCCCCCACAAGTATGGAACTCGTACACATGGAAAATGATTTCCCTCAGTCTACACGACAGTCTCTGCTGCAAAACATGGATGTATGATATCTAAAAAACATATTATCGAGCTTAGATCAATGGGCCGGTTCAAAATTGTCTCAGAATTCCTGAACTGTTCTGATTAGTCTATATACCAGTTCACCGTCTATAGCATAAACGTATCTTCCATGTGCACTTAAGTTCCATTAATCACTGGTTATCAAGCAGTCACCAATGACCTTGGGTATTTTACGCACACATGAATTCATTCATAGTTGATTAATATATTCTCACCATGCAGCATTAGCTGATTACCTACTTAATACTTATAATGAATTTCACGTAAATAGTGCCCTCTGCATGGGTCGATTTGGTTTGGCGAGGGACTGTTGGTGGGCGGGCGGCGGCCGGGCGTGGCGGACCCAAAGAATGCCTTATAACTTTGACATTTGTGAACGGATTCAAAAACTTTTTGGTATGGCAGTTGCTCCCAACGACTATTTACTGCCTGCAGAAAATGGGTCACGTCCGAACTTTTTTACAAGAGTTATCCATCTTAGATGGTTTTTAGTTAAGTTTTTCACCGATAGCTCGATAACTCACGCAAATATTAACCAATTTCAACAATATTTGGTATATGAGACTCCTGCAACAATATCTCGGACGAATTCGAAAACCAGGTTTGTCCGAATTTTTTTTCCGGAGTTATGGATCTTAGTTTGTCTATTTTTTAGCAATTTTATCACCGTTAGTGCGATAACTCGATGAAATATTAACCGATTTCAACAATATTTGGTATATGAGTCTCCTGCAACAATATCTCGGACGAGTTCGAAAACCAGGTTTGTCCGAGTTGTTTTCGCGGAGTTATGGGTCTTAGTTTGTCTATTTTAGCAATGTTATCACCGTTAGCGCGATAACTCGATGAAATATTAACCGATTTCAACAATATTTGGTGTATGAGTGTCCTGCAACAATATCTCGGACGAGTTCGAAAACCAGGTTTGTCCAAATTTTTTTCGCGGAGTTATGGGTCTTAGTTTGTCTATTTTTAGCAATTTTATCACCGTTAGCGCGATAACTCGATGAAATATTAACCGATTTAAACAATATTTGGTATATGAGTCTGTTGCAACAATATCTCGGACGAGTTCGAAAACCTGGTTTGTCCGAATTGTTTTCCCGGAGTTATGGGTCTTAGTTTATCTATTTTAATCACAATTTTATCACCGTTTATAGTACGATAACTCAATGAAATATTATCGGATTCAATTGATATTTGGTATATAGGTCATATTGCAATAATATACAACCGTCCAACTTTTTTCCCCGGGGTTTGTGCACCTTATTGGCAGAAGTTTGGTTCGACTGCCAAAAAACTCGACAAAAGCATCTTAGATGCGTACCCCTTGTCAAATTTAATTTTCAGAATAACTTCCATATATCAACGAAAGCTGGGTATATATACTGCGCATATGAATTCAAAATGTTCACACTAAGATTCGAAGGGGTCCTATAATCCACAAAGGTGACACGGTCATTAAATTGAATATATTGAAATATAATAATATTATTTCCATTGTTGTGAGAATGTCACTAGCTTCAACATTGTAAAACAAACGCATAAATATCAACATGTTATATTGTGTGTAAATATCACACCACCTTGCTTACTTTTTGTGTACAGAACTCCCCAATTCAAGGGGGGCAGAACGCTGGAAATCAGACAATAAAAAAACAACGCAACGACCTGGAAAGATGGCGCATCAAATTGAACACCAAAAAAAAAAAAAACACAATTGATCCTCATTAGCAAAAAATAAATACCACCAAATACAACTCGAACTGTCCACTTTCGAAAAATCCCAAGAGGCGATACTCCTTGGCATAACTCTCGACCAATACACACATTAAAAACATCTCAACCAGGGCCAATCAGAGAATTGCGTTATTAAGGATGCTCAGTGGCATATAATGGGGACTCAATCCAGAAACTCTAATTAAGCTTTATAAGCAATTCATACGCCCAATCATGGAACATGGGGCCATAAAATGCCCATAATAACGCCAATTTACCCAAAATCGACACTCAACAAACTGCAAGTAATCCAAAACAAAACATTGAGAATGGCACTCCAAGAAAACATAGCAACCCCCATCAGGGAATTACATAATACAGCCGACAGATATCCCTGCTCCATGTTAGACTTCAAACTCTATATAGCGGGGAATACTCTAATTAGACTACAACTACAAGGCAGTACTTTAATAGAAGAACTCGAACTCAGGAGAACACTACCGTCTAAAAACAAAACATGAATACCTTGCTGGCGAGATTTGGGATCTTCTGTGCGTTGCCGGGTAACCCACTTAATCGCCGTACCAATACACTCCCAATTTAATAAATATTTAACAATCAACAAACAAAAACAAATAGGCCAACATCTCAAGAACTTAATACACACGCGAGGTCGATTATGATATACAAACACAGTCCAGACAAACGGATGATAAGTTCAATCAATCAATATTTCATTTCAGCTACCCACGAAACAACACCCCAAACAGGTCATTCCCACCATACATCCCTACAGGTAATTTTAATTTCAAAAGGTCTCTAGGCGAGTATTGGTCTGGGCAGGCAAACACAGTGGTTTGGCCACCCTGTAGCTAAGCAAGCCCTCAATAAAATCCAAAGCCCACCCCTATAGTATAAATAAGCCACTACGTACTAACCCACAGCACGGCAATATATGAAATATCGACCACCTAACAAGACTAATATCAAAATCTGGGGTAACGGGCTGACTCCCTAGATTGCCCAGCGGGTGTAGTTGAAGGTCCCCGGCGGAGTAGGAAAAGATTGTCGTACCCGTAGTATAAGCTATCGAATAATTATCTCCTTCAAACAAAACTACTAATAAAATGGCTAATCTTGTAAAATCATTACACTTCACAAACTAAATCAGTCAACATACCCGACCACATAGCAGGACTAACGCCAACATCATTTCAGATAATCATATACCAGTACATTTTAATAGAACATTAATAATTTGAACAACTTTTCAAAACTACCACAAGGTAAGTAACATAGTGCTCAAATTCCAACACAGTCTCTCAATAACAACATGCAGCAAAGTGTGAGTGGCAACTTATTAACTTACACTCACTGGACATTGGTCATCGGAGGTACAGGTGAAATGGCGGATGATGAAGCGGACAACGAAACTGTGATCTCTACAGCTATAGATATACCAGTACCGGTACCGAAGGTTACGGAAATGCGGGATTACTCACTGAGAATTGACAAAGTTGCGAAAGAGAAATCGAAGGGAATGTCTGTTTATTTCGATAATGTGGAAGTGAAAAACAAAGGAAGATGTGTCACAATCGAATTGGATACCAGGAAATTCGAAGCATACAGGTATGGTGTGACAGAAATATATTGGGATTCTGTTAAACTGAAGGAGAAAAACGGATCTATTTGGCGCGTTGCCTGCGACAAAAAAGGTGTTGAAGTTGAGGACATTGTTAAAGTTCCAACCAGAAGTAAGTCGTGTATGTTAACTATTCATATATTCAGAACCCAAAACAAAATGATGTTGCAAGGACCGAAACCTAACATAATTTGGTGGCTGACTAATATCCTGCCTAATATATACAGCATTGGATTTAAATCTGTTTTTGACGGAGACATTCATAGTGTTGTTAGCGCTGTGTATAAACGAGGAAAATGTCCAACCTTGAAGCATGCAAAATATCAAGAAGCTGGATTGACAATTGATGCTCTTGATCTGGAACAACCGTCAGCGTCTGGGTGTTCTGAAAGTAATGTTACTGGGGAAATATCAGATGTTAATGATCAGCACGTGTCGTTACTTATTGATAAACATACATCTGACATCACAAAGACTGTATCTTTTGCAACACCACATCGCACACACATTCGTAGGGGACAAAAGGCAAGGAAGCTATGCAGCATCACAAGGGGAGATTATATAACTACATCTACATTAAAATCATCAGTCGATGAACTTCACGTGTTGGTTGAAGAGAATAAACTGGAGCAGAAGGAACAACGAGAGTCAATAGATGATATGAAAGCTTTGATCAGCAGCCTTCCCATATAAAAATGTACCTGGGTAAATCTTGGTGTTTACCTAGGTATACCCCGGTACATATAGGTTTTACCCTGGTTCCACCCAGGTCACACCCAGGTTACACCCAGGTAAATCAGGGATTTATATAGATTTACCCAGGTGTTTTCTATATATGTTAGGTATAAACCCCAGTTTACCCGGGTTTTTACGGATTTACACCCAGGTATTTACACCAGGTATTTACACCCAGGTATTTACACCAGGGTTTCGCCCAGGTATTTACTACAGTATTCACCCGGATATATACACCTGTGGTATTTTGTTAAACTGTATAATCTGCATTGAAGTCACCTTATTAACCCTTTCTATATTACAGCACCATTGGCGTGTAGTTACCTTATTAACCATTCTATATTAAATCATTAATTGACAGGTAGTTACCTTATTAACCCTTTCTATACTAAGTAACATTGGTGAGTAGTTACATTATTAACCCTTTCTATATTAAAGCACCATTGATGTGAAGTTACCTTATTAACCCTTTCTTTATTAAAGCATCATTGACGCGTAGTTACCTTATTAACCCTTTCTATATTAAAATATCATTGATGTGTAGTTACAATGTTAACCCTTTCTATAGTATAGCATCATTGGCGGGTAGTTGGCTCCTTAACTGTGTATATACCAAAGTATCATTGTCGTATATAGTTACCTTATTAACCCTTTCTATACTAAGTACCGTTGGCGTGTAGTTGCCTTATTAACCCTTTCTATATTAAAGCATTAATTGACAGGTAGTTACCTTATTAACCCTTTCTATACTAAGTATCATTGGTGAGTAGTTGCATTATTAACCCTTTCTATATTAAAGCGCCATTGGCGGGTAGTTACCTTATTAACCATTTATGTATTAAAGCATCATTGACGTGTAGTTACCTTATTATAACCCTCTCTATATTAAAGCATCATTATTGCTGGGTAGTTATCTTATTAACCCGTTCTATACTAAGTATCATTGGTGAGTAGTTACAGTATTAACCCTTTCTATATTAAAGCATCATTGACGTGAAGTTACCTTATTAACCATTTCTGTATTAAAGCAGCATTGACATGTAGTTGTTAACCCTTCCTATATTAAAGCATCGTTGACGGGTAGTTGCCTAATTAACCCTCTATATACTAAAGTATCATTGTCGTGTAGTTACCTTACCAACCCTTTCTATACTAAGTATCATTGGCGTGTAGTTACCTTATTAACCTTTTCTATATTAAAGCATTAATTGACAGGTAGTTACATTAAACAACCCTTTCTATACTAAGTATCATTGGTGAGTAGTTACATTATAAACCATTTCTATATTAAAGCGCCATTGACGGGTAATTACCTTATTAACCATTTTTGTATCAAAGCATCATTGACGTGCAGTTACCATATTATAACACTTTCTATATTAAAGCATCATTGACTGATAGTTACCATATTAACCCTTTCTATATTAAAGCACCATTGGTGTGTAATTACCTTATTAACCCTTTCTACGTTGAAGCAATAATTGACAGGCAGTTACTTTATTAACCCTTTTTATAATGAGTATCATTGGTGATTAGTTACATTATTAACCCTTTCTACAATAAAGCATCATTGACATGTAGTTATCATAGTAGCCAGTTATATATTAAAGCATCATGGACGGTAGTTACCATATTAACCCTTTCTATATTAAAGCACCATTGGCGTGTAATTACCATATTAACCCTTTCTATATTAAAACATCATTGACGTGTAGTTACCCTATTAGCCCTTTCTATATTTAAGCATCATTGACGTGTAGAACTTTATCTTATTAACCCTTTCTTTATTAAAGCATCATTGACATGTAGTTACCTTAGTAACCATTTCTACACTAAAGCATTATTGACGGGTAGTTACCTTATTAACCCTTTCTATATTAAAGCATCATTGACAAGAAGTTAAATTATTAACCTTCTATAATAAGTATCATTGCCGTGTAGTTAGTTACCTTATAAAACCTTTCTATATTATTGTAAAAATTGGCTGTATATAATAACCAGTTACAATATAATATATAATAATGAACATACTTACTATTAATACATCTTGACACAAACGAGGATTACAAAGGATATAAACTGTAGAATATACGTCTGGATGGTTCGGTTTCTTTTTTGTTCTGATTTCTCCGGTTGCTGGTCCACTCGATTTCGACTCCGGATCCTCAGTATAATTTCCGGTCTAATAAGACTTTCTGCACCATATTTCCGGTTTAATCCCAATTTCACAACACTATTCCCTTTTCTTAATAAAAGCTGTTTCCCCCCGTGACGAAATGAATCCCAATTTCTGAATGATGACTCCAAAGTTTCTTATTGATAAATGGCGAATCCAAAGTTGTTGAAGAATAACAAATCCAAAGTTGTTGAAGAATAACAAATCCAAAGTTGTTGAAGAATGATGAATCCAAAGTGTTTTACACAGAACTTTACACAATCACAGAAGTTCACAACACAATAACATAAAAAATAACACTGCACCTACTGGCGTACAGCGTCGGAATGAAACAGTATGTCATGATCATACAAAATGTCAGTCAAGGCAGTTTACAAATCCCTGGTGGTATATAATCAGTCCTGTAAGGTTTACCGGACTGACTCCAAGGATGTGTATAATCAGCTTTACTGACTTGGTCTCCAGTTGGCGGTATTGTTAATCAAAATGAGCACTCTCTAAATTTTGGAAAGTAGTAGTAATGAGCAGAAATTTGAGCATGAGAGTGTCTCCTATGAGCCGAAAACCCAAAAAATAATTTGGAACACCTGATCAACTGACATAAGTAGGGTGAATATGGAGTTTAACGGTTGATCGGCTGGATGCCATACAGTCTTTGGGCATTTTCCTGTGTCCGAGCTAACACATCCTCCGGGGATGTTCCCAGGATCCGTGCTAAGGAGACAGCAACCTCCCCAATGACTGCAGGGGTGGTAAAAGGACGTCCCTGCGAACCGAAATGGGGTGCGTCAGACTCTAAAAGTAACCTGCCTGGCTTGATGCTTCGAATAGCATCTTTCTGGACTTCATTAAAGCCGGCACAGGCTGTGGTGACCCCGAAATAAGTGTTAGGTCTGAGATACGACCACCGGTCAACCATTTCTCTACATCCCGTGAAACAGTGGAAATGAATCGCTTGATGTTCGCGGGTTTCGGTTCTGACTTTATCCAGGGCGTTGTAGCTGACATCCTGACCCATATGCTGGCCAGGCCCCCCTCTTAAATGCATAATTAGGGGTTTGCCCCACAAACGCACCATCTCCAAAATTTGCCGGAAGAGATTATCCTGAATCAGTTGATCGCTATCCGGTAAAATAATGGAACGATCAAGACCAATTTCGCCGATAGCCACGACAGCCGGGTGTGCTATTAAAGCCTTGAATTTATTCATTGTGGCTGGAACCAGTAACTGCTTGATTTTTTTCGGATGACACCCGACAGCAACCTTCCACTGAGAATCACAGGATAAGGTGTTGATATCTGGGTAATTATCGGGGTCGCAATAAATCTGGACGCCACCGATGACAGTGACGGGAAAGGACACCGAAATGTTAGTTGCCTGAATGGCTTCCAGTGCTGTGAATCTAGCATTCAGTTTGTGACTTTGACACATTCGATCAAGATGAAAATGAGAATCGATTCCCGTTAACTTCCGTTTTGGAATGCCAGACTGGCGAGCTAGTGCTTTTGTCATGGAGGTTAACACAGCTTTATAAGTCGGCTTTGGAAGGGTAACGGGAGTCGATTTGATGGATGATGATGATCTAGCAGTTTTCACGCTGCTGGTAGGCTTAGTCGGCTTTGACACAGGAACGGGAGCCGACTTGGTGGATGATGATGATCTAGCAGTTTTCACGCTGCTGGTAGGCTTAGTCGGCTTTGAAACAGTAATGGGAGCCGACTTTGATGATGATGATCTAGCAGTTTTCACGCTGCTGGTAGGCTTAGTCGGCTTTGAAACAGTAATGGGAGCCGACTTTGATGATGATGATGATCTAACAGTTTTCACGCTGCTGGTAGCCTTAGTCGGCCCTGTGGTTGAGGGTTCGACTGGTAAGGTGTTGGTGCCTGTCTGAGATAAACAAGCTTTCTTTGCATCGGCTGTAACAGAAACCGGATGGGTACGTTTCCGCTCGATAGGCAGGGGATTATTCGCCCTGTACTGTTGTCTGGTTTCATACGTGTATTGTTGCCGGGCGTCGCAGATTTGCCTATACCGTTCCTTCCTCCTCTGCTTCCGGGTCAGACCGCTCAAAAGGTTGGTCGGAACCGGAGTAGATTTGGGCGGTTGTACAGGTGAGGTTGATATAATTGGTTTCACCGTTACGGCCGAATTGACCTCGTGTTCGACTGTATAAAAATCATGGATTATGCAGGCCGCTGCTATAGCCGTGGGAGCTCGCTCGGGTTTGAAAATGCCAGAGGCTGAAATGGTGGCCCGAGCTTCATTTAACTCATCGACTGGGATTCGATTTTTGACAATGCGATCCCTCAGAATATCCATCAACCAAAAGTGGGAATTCGACTTTTGGAATTTCTGTATTTCACTGTCGGGCAGTTTATTTAGAATGGCTGCCAAGACCCGCCAATGGGTCAAACATGCGTTCGAATTGATCCGCGGTGCTATGCTGAACCCACTTGCTGGAGGGGTCACTCCCATATCAGAGCCAAATGTTCGGATATGGTTGAGTGCCATTACTCCCAAGAAACAGGGCGTAGGAATTGCCTTTAAGTCCCAGTGTTCGTTAAGTAAATATCTTAGCTTGGTGAGACGAGATTGCTCATCCAGCTCCCGAACATCTGGGCACAAAACTGCAGCGAAATGACTTAAGTCGTCCCTAACCTGTTGACGAAATATTTTGGGCACAGCCCCATAAATGTTGTCAAATTGCCACCAGCATGGTTTAACATGCTGCGTGTAAAAGTGATGCCGTTGCTGGCCCATAATAGGACGGTCACAGTCCTTAAACACACAATGGTCGGGAAGTTGTGTGTCTCGACCGCCGGTACTAACTTCCTTTGACCCTGAAAAGGAAGAGCTTTGTGAGGCTATGGTTACAGTTGGAATTTTAGCTTTTGGTGGGCCCACTTGGTCACTTCCAGTGTCGTCCAATATAGCATGAGATATATATCTCACGCACTGTTCGTCCACTATGCAAGCTGGTGGATGGAAGGCTTCCTCAATCAACTTGCATAGAGGGTTAACGTTGGCAACCGCTTGAGTCTGTATTGGCTCGCTAACGGCTGGTGTTTGCTGTGATAAGTTTTCATCAGAGTCCACCTGCATAGACTCGACCGCTTGAGTTTGAATGGACTCAGTCACGGGAACCTCAGGCAGACTCGTCAGGAAACTTGGATAGAACAGGTCTATTATAGATTTGCCTTCCGTGGGGGATACGTTAATTTCCTCCTTTGCCGAGGCCGAATTAGCCTCACTCACTTCGACACCAATCAAGTTATCGATGGACTTTAAAATGTCTGATACTGGCAAAGGGGATAACATAGGTTTGGAAGAATTATCCAATTGAATATTAGGCAAATTCATACCTGCTGCATCCATAATTTCAACCCGCTCCCCACTGGACGAATTGTCCTCTGGCGGCTGGCTGTGCTCCTCATCAGAATCGATGTGCAGAGCCTCTGTGTCGACAGCAGTATTGTGCTCCTCATCAGAATCGATGTGCAGAGCCTCTGCGTCGCTCATTCTATAATCTTACTCGTACTCATGCTGAAAATAGAAAGAGGCCTTACAGACTGATTTATGGCTGAGCATGAGAGTTCGAGTAGAAGCTTATAAAACATATTAACATCTCGGGCATCGATAGGTGTCTAATTGATCAGCTTCTTCCTGTGTAATATTAACACATTCACCATGGTACCAATCATTGCAATAATCACACTGGAGCATCAATTTTCCACCCCATTTTTTCTGACATACGCAAAAAAGGCCAGTGGATCTCTCAAGTGTGACTTCTCCCGTCTCATGGAAGCGTTTTAAACATTTAGTTAGCCATGGCGGAATGGTTCGATCGTGACACTTTTTCAGTCGATCGTGATTTACCACATTGGTGGCACTTTTAAAAAATATTTTAAAAAGGTATGGCGTGTATACTTTAGCAATTATGCCTGGACCTTTCCAAAAAGAAGAAAGTTTTCGGGCTTTGCCTTTCTTTGTTGCGGTGTCCAACAAGTATACTAAATCACCAAGCTTATACTCAAATTTGTTAATTTTAACATCATAATCTCGCTTCATTTTTTTACAAGCAGCCTTCAAGTGCTCACGCGCGAGTTCATGACAATCTTTATACTCTTTCACCAGCGTTTGCACATATTCGGCCGCGTTTTCATATTCTGGTATTTTTGAATTAAAATTAAAAACGAGATCTGACGGGTGATTTACCTCACGTCCCAGCATCATTCTATTTGGTGTAAAACCCGTAAGACGGTGTACCGATGATCGCATGGCCCCGGCGAGCTGTGAAAGATACCTATCCCAGGAATTCTGGTTCTTATCAATATAACACCGGACGGCATTCATCAATGTCCGATTCTGGCGTTCTGCGGCCCCATTCGAGGAAGGTCGATATGGCGTGGTACGTGCCTTATGGATCTGAAGCGCTTCACACATAGCTGTGAACAGCTTTGATTCAAAACACGACCCTTGATCAGAGAAAATTTGGAATGGGCATCCAAATCTCGAAAAGAACTCTTTAACAGCTGTGTATGCTGCTGTTTCGGCAGTCTGATCGGGTAATGCTATAAATTCGACCCATTTGGTGAACTGACAGGTCATAACCAAAATATATTTATTTCCCTTCTGGCTGAGTGGCAACGGTCCCAAAAAATCGATATGTACACGTTCCATTGGGGCCCCAGCGTGGAAAGAAACCTGCTCCCATTTAGCATGTCGAACCGGTTTCTTGCCTTGATTACACTGGGGGCAGGCCGCCACGAATGTTTCAATATCTTCGCTAACCCCATACCAATAGTAATTTTGCCGTATCCGTTCTCGGGTACGGGTTACGCCCTGATGCCCTGATGCCGGAATATCATGGGCGAGGGTCAGAATTTCAGTGGCAAACTTTCGTGGAATAACCAAGACTTGTTGGGAATCCCGCTTGATTTTGTACAACAATTTATTTTTTATGAGGAAACGTTGCCGGTTTATCCAAATATACTTAGTAGCTTGGCTACTAATAAAAAGTTCACCTTCCCTGGGGTCTTTTCCAGTTTCTAACCACCCAATCACAGGGGCTAAGTCAGGGTCATAACGCTGAAATTCAGCGAGTTCGTCCAGAGTACATACATCCGCTAGGAGGGCATTATCCTTGGGGGTAGTGGTCTGTCGCACCCTGACTTCAGGTTTTAATCCCGATGATATTTCTAGGTCAACCTGGGAATGGGTCCAACCCGTGTTCGAACAGACGGAGTCTGTTGGTTCGTAGGGATCTTCCCACTCATCTCCCGGCTCCCACGAAAAACCTAGGGGAGGGTTTGGCTGACTATCTGTCTGGCGAATTGCCGGACTGGCGCTCTCAGATAGTTCGGCAAACGTAATGGAACCTTTGGTTAGGGGAACCACATCGTCCACAGCATTTTCGAATCTGGTCCAGCTATTAAACACCCGAGTGCAATATTTACACCCACCACAAGGGAGATCAGAGAGTTTACACCCTGTGAAATACTCTTCACATGAGCCGTCCGCAGGAATTCTGGACAGCGCATCGGCATTTACGTGCAATGTTCCCTTGCGATGCTCAATAACCATATTATACTCACCGAGTTCCTCTAACCACCTTGCAAGTTGTCCCTGCGGTTCCTTAAAGTTCATGAGCCACCTTAGGCTACTATGATCAGTCCTTACCAAGAATTTCCGACCTAGCAGGTAGTGGCGAAATTGACGTATGAATCGTACTACTGCAAGAAGTTCTCGCCGTGTAGTACAATAACGCCGTTGTTGTGGGGACAGCACAAAACTACCAAAGGCGATAGCTTTCTCATTACCATCTTGGACTTGAATTAATTCCCCACCGATGGCAAAATTACTACTATCACAGTCCAGAATAAAAAGGTCAGTTGAATTTGGTAGGCTCAGCACAGGTGGCGAGGTCAGCGCATCCTTGAGCCTATCAAATGCAACCTGCTGTTCTGGGTTCCATTTAAATTTATGTTTACCGGTGATGTCATATAGAGGTCGTGCTAACTCTGCATAATTTTTTATGAATAACCGATGATAATTAACTAGCCCACAAAAACTTTCTACCTCTCTAGTATTCTGGGGTACAGGCCAGCTTTGGACAACCTCTATAGATGATTCCATCATTTTCACACCTTGCTCACTCACAATTCTGCCCAGAAATTCAATACTTTTCTGAAAAAACTCACATTTACTGGGCTTGAGTTTAAGATTATATTTTCGGAACCGAGAGAGTACTTGTTCGATGTTTTCCAAATGATTTTGAATCGAATTGCCCATCAGAACAACGTCGTCCAAGTACCCTAAACAGATATCCCAGTTCAGACCGTGCAATACCAAATTGATAACCCTACACCAAGTAAACGGGCTTCCAGTTAGGCCGAACGGCATTTTAATGAAATTGAAAATCCCGTATTTGGTCAGAAAGGCTGTTTTAGCACGGTCTTCGTCACGTACGGTAACCTGATGGTACGCAGCCAAACAGTCTGCCTTTCCGAACCACGAATTTCTACTAAGTGTGTCAAGACACTCATCAATTCGAGGCAAGGGGTAGACGTCTTTGCGGGTCACCGAGTTTATGACGCGATAGTCTATGCACCAGCGAATAGAGCCGTCCCGCTTTTTAACAAGGACAGGGGCTGATGCCCATTCCGACACAGAGGGCTCGATGACCTTGGCCATCAAAAGCTTTTTCAAATGAGTCTCCTCTTGGTCGGCAAAGCATGCGGGGGTGCGCCTCATAGGCTGCTTAATTGGACGAGCTCCCTCTAAAAGAGGAATACTATGCTCGATTTGGGAGAATGTACCCAAATCAAACTCGTCTTTTGCAAACACGTCTTGAAATTCCAGAAGTAGTTTTTCAAGGCGGGCTATGTCAGGCCCTGACAATAATTTCGAAGAGCGCTCAAATAGACTCTGTAAATATCCTGGAAGGGTGGAATTACCCACCAGGCGATCTCCAGCGCTATTATTTGGGGAGCTCCCCGGAGATAAATAGTCCGGAGCAGATTCCGGCTTGGGCGCGCATGACTTGACGGAGTGTTCAATCACCTCATCAACTTCATAAGCTTCACCCACACATTGTAATTTATCTAAGATTATCTCTGAATGTTGAGAATTTATAAAACATACTTTTGGGGGGCTATACCCCGAGTGCAAAGTAGGCAAAATATACTCACCAAGTTGTTCATTGGGTTCAATAGTAAAATCAGCTAATGGTGGAATCGTTTCACACTGCAGTAACACAACTGACTGAGGGGGTATAACTGTTCGCTGATTGACTATAATTCTAGAAATTTTAGCCACTTTTGGTTTTACCTTGGGAATTGTAGGAATCCGACTCTTTCCCAAAAAGATAGAACCTTTATTTGCCCCAATTTTTGCATCATATTTAGTGAGAAAATCCATCCCAAGAAGCATGGGATCTTCAATGGGTGCTACATATATATTTTCACTACACTCGAGTTCCCCAATGGTAATGTCTATGGGTCCCACCAACATACCTTCCATGTGACCATCACGAGCCGCCGTATTAAAGTGTAGAGATTTAATTAAGGGTGGCTCAGGGCTGAGTTGGTGAAACAATTTGTCAGAGATAATCGTAACATCGGCGGCTGTGTCTACTACTGCTTGGGTAACATGACCAGCTATTTTGACCGGAACCTTGATGGCGGAGGCTGATTTAATTTGTTTAATAGTTAATTCCGGTTTGATTTCACCAGACGTTACATTTTTACCAGTTACGAGGTCATGAATTATAATTGGGATCGGGCTCAGACCTCGGAAGTTGCCCCGTTCCCGTTTAAATCCTCCTTAAATTTAACTTTATTATCCCGGTTAGGGCGATTTTCAGGATTCCGTGAAGGGCAGTCTCTTTGAAAATGCCCCACCCCCTGACAGGCATAGCAAATGACCTTGGCCTTGGGAGAGGGTGACCTTGACCTACTTTTGAAATCTGACTCTTTTTTATCAAAGTGAGAAATTGTGCCAGACTGTGGCTTATTGGTCGCCATCTTTTCTAAAACAGTTGTTAATTTCTCCACTGTCTTTTGGAGAGTTTCCATATTAGTTTCCAAGGCGAGCATACGTGCCTTGGAATTTGAATTATCGCTCGAAGTTTTCCAACTTGGAGCGCGGGGCGAAAATCTACGAGGGCCTGGTGAATCACCGGTCTCCGAATCGGAACCCTCGCGCTTGCCTCGGAAGTTGTATCCTCGCTGCTTTGGTCTACCACGACCAGTCTGTCTTACAGACCTAACAGGAGAGGTTTCATCATCAGTATCCGATGAAACATGGCGCACGTCTTTGCGAGACACTTTGCTGCCATGAATAGCAGCATAATTGTGTTGATGCCATCGGATTCTGTTGATGGCTTGTTCCATGGACTGAGGTGTTTCCATGGTAACAAGTTCGGCCGCCCTGGTGTCAGAACAGCCTTGACAGAAGCGCAAGACCGCTTGCTTGAAGGTAAAATTGGCCGGACATTCTTTAAAGGCACGTGTGGCCAATGAGAGAACGGTCTCGGCCCATTCTTCCAGCGACTGACCAGTGACTTGCTTTGCTTGTTGGAATCGAATTTGGGTCGTTTCGGGCAAGTCTTTAAATCCGAAACGATTTTCCAACCCGTCAAGCAACTGAACAACTGTCAGATAGGGATCACGCTCGGTAAGCAGCGTAAAATACTCGCTCGCTTTTCCTTTTAAACACCAGCAGAGAGCCTGCTGCTGCTCATCCCATCCCCAACGTTGCGACTGGGCATACAAAGTGAATTTCACCCTGAAGGCTTGCCACGAGTCGATACCATCATACGAAAACCCTTTTGGCATATGAGGCAGTCGATAATCGCCCTGCCTTCCGTGAGAAGCGACTTGTTGATTGTATGGTTGATAACCTCCCGGCCCTGGACCAATTTGATTCATCCCGGGGTTTCCCATCCCCTGATTTCCCGGATTCTGTATCCATTGATTTCCCGGGGGTGGTTGGTTATACCCAGGGTTCTGCATCCCTTGATTTCCCGGGGGCGGTTGGTGGTAACCAAGGTTATGCATCCCTTGATTTCCCGGGGGCGGTTGGTTGTAACCAAGGTTCTGCATCCCTTGATTCCCCGGGGGCGGTTGGTTGTAACCAAGGTTCTGCATCCCTTGATTCCCCAGGGGCGGTTGGTTGTAACCAAGGTTCTGCATCCCTTGATTCCCCAGGGGCGGTTGGTTGTAACCAAGGTTCTGCATCCCTTGATTCCCCGGGGGCGGTTGATTGTAACCCGTTCCCGATACATTGGGTCCCGGCTGAACCTGGGCATGAGAGCCTGGGTTTCTATAACCCGACATATCTTGATTAAACTGACCGAAGCCAGCTTGAGTGGTACCAGACCCTGGACCCCATGGGTTTAAGGGCCCGGTTGGCGTTGGATCGGTTGGCGGATTTAACTGTGCAAAACTAGTTTGACCCATGCCAGATTGAGTAGTTCCATAGCCTTGATGCCCGGTTGTTGCATATCCAGAATTTGGATTTAAATTGTAGTGTTGGCTACTCTGTGGTTGTGTTCCGGCATAACCACGATTAGGTTGGTTGTAACCTGGCTGAGCGGGTTGACTCCATTGATATGATTTTCCATATGAGGAGGTGTATGTGCTGGCTATGGTCTGACCATATGTACCAGACGTGGTGGCCTGGGTATAGACAGGACTATTTTGCATAGGCGGCACTCGCCCGTCACCTGCATATGCACCCTGCTGAGCGGCCGCATAGCTGCTCATTGGCGTAGACGTAGCAGGGGGTACAAAGCGTGACGATACCACTGTCGAATTGGCAGTTACGGTAGCTGCTGACGCTTGGCCGTGATGAACAAATGATGCAGCGGGGGCTACCACTGTTGAATAGGCAGGCATTGTAGTCGACGCTTGGCCACAGAATGAATAGGCCGATGAAAATGATGCAGCCTGTGGTGCCCCAACTGTAGAACTAGCAGTTACAGCTGCCGGCTGTTGGCCAAAAAGACCATAGGATGGTATAGCAGGTAGTGTCGGGCGAAACCCTGGAAACGGTTCGCCCGCACTTCGTGCTGGGTTGGAAACCATGGGGCTAAACCAAGCAACGGGTTGTGAAACGGTAACAGCAGCAGCTGCTTGTGTCCCATCGGCTTGGGCTCCATGTGTGATGTCACCCTGAATCTGGGATTCAGACCAGCGACGTCTTGTGAATTCTGGATCGGTCCTCGGATTTGCGATGGGAGAATAACCTTTCGCAAATAAGGCCGCCATTTCCTGACTACTTGGGGGAGAAGGGGGGTGTGTTAGCTTACGCCTCACACTCTCCGGCATCTGCTCACCCCCGGCATCATGGAGAACCATTTTCTCGGGGGTTGTTAAACCAGATGGCGGCTTCTTCTCTGTCTGGGGAGGGGTCAAGGGTGACTGGCTTCTTGCGTAATCCTCCCTTCCCTCACCATCAGACTCAGACTGATAGTTGTTGGGGTCCGCATGAGCCCTCGGTACCCAGTTATCAGCTTGGGACTTTGAAGTTGGGTGACTAAAGTCAATCACACTCAACTGATCCCTTGAACTTCTGAACCGGGGTACGAGACTGAGATCCCTTTGTGATATTAGAGTTACCTGCCGGCGTAACTGAATTATATCGGCGGCAATTTGGGGACCAACATGAGGAATTTGTTGCAACTCTTTCCAATTAGCTGTATTTATGAAAATCTTCATGTTGACCAACAAATCACTAAATATTAACCACTATGAAACCTTGCACTACCTAGACGCTAAGTAAAATATAATTACAACCAATTTCCCATAGAATCTAGGAAAACTACTCTATATTTTACCAACATCTATTTTTATTTCCCAATATATCCAAAAAGAAAATAGTATTAGTAACGAACAATAGAGAATATATTGTTTTATTCAACATGCAAAATACGCGAAGAGATGACCATCAAATTACAACAAGAGCGAAATTGTTTCCATCTTCCGTCTTCTCCGGTCAAATATCAAAAACCTAAATAAATGGATCTTTAATAATTCACGTACAGTGATGTCGATTATGTAATTAAACCGACTGGAAAATCTGTGCGAATTGGACAATAAATTTCCAGCGATAACATATATTGAAAGTGGCGAGAAGCAAAAATTGCTGCAAAATCACTTTAATAATTTGATTTATGGGGAAGCATGCACAACACAGGAATTCCGGATGTACAAGTGGTGTGTTATTTAACCCAGAATTGAAACAGAGATTTCCATGTGGAATTCACCGGAAAAAATTCAAAGTTATTTCAACACTCTATTCCCACAAAAACAAAAAAACAAAAACCCACCATGCGTAAAAAGCAAGGAGAATTCATTGAAATAAGCATGGAAGGCTAAATTAGCAAGGAAAGTGAAAAACAAGCTATAGAAGGCAATAGAATAAACCACGCTGAAATCACGTGGAAATTGGGGTAGAAAAAATACGAGAAATTATTCCGCAAAAAACATCAAATAATTAACGACTAACGTCAGTATTGTAAAAATTGGCTGTATATAATAACCAGTTACAATATAATATATAATAATGAACATACTTACTATTAATACATCTTGACACAAACGAGGATTACAAAGGATATAAACTGTAGAATATACGTCTGGATGGTTCGGTTTCTTTTTTGTTCTGATTTCTCCGGTTGCTGGTCCACTCGATTTCGACTCCGGATCCTCAGTATAATTTCCGGTCTAATAAGACTTTCTGCACCATATTTCCGGTTTAATCCCAATTTCACAACAATATTAAGACGTCGATCATTGACGGGTAGTTGTTACCTTATTAATCATTTATGTATTCAAGCATCATTGACGAGTAGTTACCTTATTACTTGAAGTTTATTATGACAGTATGACAATACACTACCCCGGACAAATGAAGCAATATCATACTTTATCTAACAGCCTAGCTATAATTAGTGAACATTAAACTGACAAACAGACAATTTTCAGGGCCATTATTTAATATTAAAGGGATACAAAATAAAGAGATTTCTAATTATCAGTAAGAATTATTCTCTAAGTGATACTGATTATTTCAAATAAATGATTGCATATACTATAGTAGACCATATACCAACAGGAAAATATTAGTGAATACAATTATTGTGTTTCAAAATTCGTTTCGTTTCGTTTCTGCAGCCAAATTACAATCTTAACTTTTAGTTATCGTTCTTCAAAATGGAGCGCGGATAATTCCTTGTGGTATTTTGAGTTAATTTTGTCGCGAATCAACGCGGATTGACAGAAGGAAATGGTGTATTGGCTACAAACGGATAAACTGTGGACTTATCTATAAGATTCGCCGATTTCTCCCCATGGATGTGCGCAAATATCGAAAAAGACTGAATTTCATGTGACAAAAAATATTTCAATTCCCGGAACAGTAAGAATTAAGCTGCGATAACGAAACGGATCAACTATAGTATTGAACAGTACCTCAGCTACCTGGCCATAACCAGAATATTTTCTCAAAATTGAATTTGTGGTACCGGTACAATCATGATGTAGTGCCAGTGGCCTGCTCATAATGCACCTGTCCAGAAGAAGAAGAATTGAGAAGTTTGAAGATCATCATCATGGACTACGCAGACACCATCTGGGACCCCTACCAACAAAATCACATCGACAAGCTGGAAAGAATCCAGCGTAGAGCAGCCCGTTTCATTAAAAGAGACTATAAGAGCAAAGAAGATGGATATATGACCAAGATCCTCTACGAGCTAGATTTACCAACATTGCAGAAACGGCGGAAAATAAATCGGCTGGGATTCATGAGTAAGGTGGTGGGTGGATTGGTCCCGGCTATACCGCCTAATCAATACTTTACACCCGAAACAAGGCGTCTTAGATCGCAGAGCAAAGTTCTGACAGGCTACGTCACCAGCCAAATTCCTCGGCACCTAATTTAAAGGAACAACAGTCAGTGCTACGAGGCTATACCATACGTGTCAGCTCAGTTCGCTAATTCCACATTTGTTCGAACTATATGCGACTGGAATCAGCTGGAGGAATCCTTAATCCTACAACAACAGCCTGTGGATTCCTTCAAGAGTGCGCTGAAGGAAAAGATCTGAGACTCTCTCGCCCGCTGCGAAATTACCATAATTGGGATCTGCAGCGTAACCATTCAGATTCAGATTGATCCACGATAGTAAGGGGTCAGTACATGTAGTAAGTACTGATAGTGATAAGCCTGCTGTACAATAATACTACTTTTGCTGTTTTACTGGTCTTAACTGAGTACTGTGTCAATGTGACATTGTTAATTCAGTTCCACTCTAATGTACATTAACTGGCAATGATGCATCTGACGCTATTAAAGGCACCGGTAATCCCTAAATACCAGGAGGACGCGGCGTAGAAACTTGGTACAACAGTTGTTACACGACAAAGAAAATTATCAACAAGCTTAGTGAGCGTCATCATCAAAATTGCAAATTAAAACACGGCAATGGTAAATTGGTAATCCCTACATACCAGGAGGACAAGGCATTGAAACTTGGGACAACAGTTGTTACACGGCAAAGAAATTTAAAACACACTGTGCACAGATGAATGTTTATACATGTACTGTGCAGTCGAGATCACCTGGACTACAAATATTTGAGGATTATACTATTTGATGAGTAGATGCGTGACTGATAAAAGAATTAGAGACTCCATATTTACTCGGAAGATAACAGTATACGAATCATACGATGCCATACAGTTGTTCCATAACACCTCAACCTTTGGTGGATATTAACAGTAAAACTAATGAAAATGATGAAAGCCAGACTCAACATCAAGACAACATGTGCATGCATAAGTGACGGTTCAATGATTTTGACTCCATCAGATGATATTTAAGCGACACCAATTTTTAAGTCTGGTTTACGATGTGGGGAGAGAAAAAAGTAGATGCAGGAGGGAAAAAAATAAAAATAAAAAAGATTGTCCCCCCAATTTATATCAAGTAAATCGTGGAATTTTACATAAATTTTACAAAAATTGTGAAAAAATGTTTTTGAATGAAATTCTGTTCAAACCAAACAAGACATATCTTGTCATGAAATACATGAAAATATGGATCTGTAAATGATCATAAGCAGAACCGGATGCGACAGCACATGAAAATCAGTACGCGTGTAAAATATTTTGGGACAAAAAAATTTAAAAAAAAATTCATGAAATGGAAACAAAGTTGTAGGAGGTGTTCGTAAACCAGACTTAAAAATTGGTGTCGCCTTAGGCTCATGTTAACACAGGATCACATATTCTCAAAATAATTGTCTCCCTCAAGTTCCTCAACCATACTAGTATTTATATTTGATAGAACCTCAGTGAGACCATGTTGAAAATTACCATCAATGCAGTTCCAGTGTTGACGCAACGCGGTCATGTTACTTCAAACCAGTTGCAATGTTCCTTAGGCCAAAGAAAAAAGATACTATGTTTCCGTACATCGACCGACCCTAAAAATAACCCGCCGACCCTAAACTTTTTATTGATATTTTGAGAAAAAGTCAAAATTTTCGCAATTTTAATTTCCTGAGAGTGGATCTCCTGCCTGCTTTATGTCTTGTTTGGGACTTATGGAACACTATCAACAGACATGGTGGGTGTGTATCTGTATATATACATGTAAAGAGGTTATCACTGCATATATTAGGTGTATACATGTACTAGTAGCTACTGTTTCCAAAAACCAGGCATGCTCGGTGGGTGTACTGGCTACCCCCAGACAATGGGATGTAATCGTCACAATACATGTACGGTATAATGGCGGTATTATTGGTAAAATTCTTATAAAAAGTTAGTGACATCAATTTTGTACCAAGTTTATAGCCAAATTTATGAAAATGTGGTATTAGATATAATAAAAAACATACGTAAGCATGAAGTAAGTTTGATTTTTTATCAATCTTAATGTATATTTCCACTGTGTTGATCAAGTAATACTTTCCCATGGCACGGGTTGGCATTTTATGTCACTTTGGTCGAGGTAGTTCAATATTTCTGCAGCTGGATAAAAAATATCAAAATAAAATAAAATAAAAAAAATTCCCTACCTACCTACCCTAAATTTTTTTACCGGAAACATACAATCTTTTTTCTTTGGCCTTTAGCATGGTAATTCGTGAAAATAAATGTCAATGCAACTTACTCTCAGGCTCCAAATAAAAGTGCAGGCCCAAATAATAGTGCGGGGGGGGGGGGGGGAAATTCCATTGAAAGTTAATAAAAGTACAGACCCAAATAATAGTGCAGGGGGAACTCTGAGCAAAACATCAACTGTGGTTAACCAAATAATTTTTATAGCAGGTTCAGGTATACGAGTCAACATGTAGTACAGGTACATGTATGTATCATGTGGTGTTTTTTTGGTTTGCCACATACTTGAATATGTACTACTCTTGAGTGCCTAATGTACGATTATTAAAATCGAGGTAAAATTCCCACCTGTACGATCGTTATTTGGTCCTGTACGTTTATTAAATTAACCAAAAGAAATAATTCACCAATCTTAAATTGTGTTATTCATATAAGAAATGAACGGCCGTTTCAATGCGGTCATGGGGTTTTGACCGCGAGAAAAAATCAGCAAACTTCGGGGTTCATGCAGAGTTTGCTGATTTTTTTAACACGGTCAAAATCCATGACCACGTTGAATCCGCCGTTTATTATTTATATTTATATACTTAAATTCATTATGAACTAGGATTGTATGTCTTTCCCATTATTTATTCATCTATTTAAACAAACGCATGGAGTTCAGTTCAGACAGTTCGAATCCTTGTTTTTTGGAAAACCAAACATTTTGAGAATCCGTTCATGGAGAACGGAAGAAACGCAATTTCACAGTAAAGTATAAACATATGACAAAATGTCTTGTTTAGCTAGTAACTAATGTAGACGTGTTGATCATTTTTACATCTGAATCATATAGAAATCTTGAATTTGTGCTGATTTAAATTTTCATAGCTTCAAAATATTAATAAACGTGCAGACCCAAATAAGCACTGTGCAAGGGGGGGGGGGGGATTTCCCAAGAAAAATAATAAACGTGGATGCAGCTGGTGCATGCATATTTATTTGGAGCCCAAGAGTAAAGAGGTGGAGGTGAATGTTACATGTAAGTTGTTATTAACGAAATGGAACGATGCCTTTAATAGGTTCCACCAGCAATAAGTCGCGACTTCTTTATATTGGCCTGACAGATTGGTTTTTGTTGGCGTCATGCCTGTCGACCATTATGATGGCCACATATATTGTCATATAACAGCGATTTACGATCTGTCTTGTTGGCTCATAATATAAATTAAGAAAGTGGCCTTGTGTTCGTTCCTTGCGTAAAAAAATATTTTTTAGTACAAACGTCCTCATTGATTGTGTCCCTCGACTCCTTGTGTAATTGGTCAAGTAACTTACATGTATGTGCATGTACAGACCACTCACAAATTTCTTAGAAAAGCGACCACATGTTCGAATCTACTTTGCGATTTTGGAGCAACGCATTTGTAAATGCGTTCATATTTTAACACATTTACCTTGATTTATTCACAAACAAATGTCTTGATGCAGGCCTTAAAATCCATCAGATTTTTGGCAATAATCAAAATGTTAGTGTTTCACTTTCTACAGGGAATCAAGACTTTTTTACTAGAATCAAAATGAGAATCATGATTCTCAGATTCTGATTATAAAACAATTAATGTCAACAGTGTTTATTTATGTTTATTCCATTTTGAATGGAAAACTACATCATGAATGTCCGATTCCGAACATATACATGTACACCAGGAGTGGGAAAATAACACAGAATTATTCAGATGTGAATTTAAATTAAACAAAATTATAACTAAAATTGCAAAATACACTATCGTATCGTTATTTGGGTGTTCATACTAGTATACTTTTTCGGCGCAATGATCGGTAATTTCAATGCGACTGCGATTATTCCCAATGCAGTGCATTTAATTTAAATGCTGTCATTAAGGCATTTACAAAGTGGCGTGACACAATGCACCCTCAATGCATTTTAAATGCAACAACCGCATTTCATTGATCCACGTTGTAAAGGACATTTATTTTTAGAATACATGTATACATGTACGTGTATATAACCACAAGAATAAAGAACAAATCAAATGTTTTTATTACTTTGTAAACCTCTGATGTTTCCCATACAGTATACATTTGTATATTATAAACCATGTTACAGTAATTCTAGAGCTAATTAATCGACTCCTTAACTACAGCAGAATTATGGGTAACTTTTCAGGATTTAGTCCGAAATATGGCTTGTTGCCATTCATCGGAAAGCTCTCACCGAGAGCTCCGATGAATGGCATCAACCCATATTTCCGACTAAATCCTGAAAAGTTACCCATAATTCTGCTGTAGTTAAGGAGTCGATTAATTAGAGCATTACTGTATATCCTCTATAACTGTTTATTCAACATCACGTGCTGCAATCCATAAATGCGGTTCAGATTTAGATGTCCCATTCAACATTATTATCATATGGTTTGATAGCAGAAATACTCAGTTTGGAATGTTATACCATACAAGTTTTACGAGTTGCTCTTGCTCAAGAATGGATAAATTTATAAACCTGATTTTTGGCGCATTAGTTAGAATTATATTTTTGCACAAGAACACACCACAAATATCGAACTGGACATCAAAAGCAGAACCGGATTGTATCGATTGCATAAACATAAGAAGTTGGTCACTGACCGACAATTGCTATTCTCTGGTGTGGTTTATAGGACTACCGTACGCAATGCCGACTTAAAAATAAAAATTCACATAAACATCGCATGAAGCGGTCTATCCACAAACTCAGGTATTCGGTAATTCCAAATGTACTAGTATGAACTATCACCATGATATCCCGGTATATCATTGTCAGGACTGTTTGTACAAAAGGTTGTTATTCTACTATGCATAATTTTGCTATATCATTGTACTCGGGACTGTATTGCAATGTAATATATCAGTACATGTACCGGTATACTGGGTGCACATTATATACATGTAGGCCTACTTTCACTTTAGTACATGTATGTGTCATAAAAGACTCATGTTGTTAAATTGAAAAAAAACATGTGTGAAAACAGAGAGAATACATGTACATGTGCCGGTACTATATACCTCTTTGTGTGCTGTACTACCGGTACTATTCATGTACATGTACTACACTACAATAAGAGAAATTTTAATTGATTCTGCTGCCCTTGTGCCACAGGCCTCAAACACGCCAAACAAGTATCTGTAGCCAGGCCCACCAGTACCAGGCTACTAGTAAATGAAGTACTGAAAGTGTCACATCATTAATCGAGCCCAATCTTAGTTATACTAGTCTCTTGTGTAGTTTGGGTTACTATTAATAAGATATTTAATGAATGTTTGGAATGTATGGTAGCATTCTTACCTGGATCAACATATGCCATGCACAACGCTGGTCATCATATCATCACCGCTGTTGGCAGTAAACCGCTCATCGGGCTATAACAGTTAGAGTTTTCCATACCAGGGCTAATCTAATCAGTTAAAATTAGTCATTTTAGAGGGAATACCAACCAGTGGAAGACGTACAAAAAGTCATGTATATTCAGATATCAGTTTTCGAGAAAAAACCCATCTTAGTCGAGCGGACTTAGAATATCGGGGTAAACTTAAATTTCATTCAGCAACACTTTCACAGCAGAATATAAAAATAGTACATTATAATCACTTACAGTACATGTAGCCCAAGTGCAGTGCTAGCCTATATTATATACTACCAAAACTTTTGGTCAGTTTCTCGATGACTGACACTTGTAAACGCTTGAACGGGTACTATATAGTACATGTACATGTACATGTGTACCATATGTGAATTAAAGATCTTATTAGTGACACAACAGGAGGCTAGACATACATTTGTAACTACAGTAATGCTCTAATTAATCGACTCCTTAACCACAGCAGAATTACGGGTATTAAACTCGGGGAGAGCTTTCCGATGAATGGCAACAAGCCATATATCCGACTAAATCCTGAAAGTTACACATAATTCTGCTGTGGTTAAGGGGTCGATTTCTTAGGGCACTACTGTATCTGTTTTAGTGCACATCAAATGTATTTGTTGTCTTTCCTCTTGTAATTTGTCTTTGGTTGTGTTCGCCATTTCGATGGACAACTACATGTACTGACATCAAATGACTGAAATGAGTCAAAATTTAGCAGTGCAGCCAATTATATAGATAAACAGAATTAAATAGCATCCAAATTCCAAATGAGCATAAATGATAAAACAAACTTTATTGAGCACTCTTTTAATACTAGTAATTACAGCTACAATGAAAGCACCTAATAAAAATTCTAAGTTTGGTAAAACTGTCTGTATACAAAGTTTATCTGGCCGTGATGAATAAAACTTATAAATGGGATCATATACATGTATGTTAGATATCATTACATGATTATTTGAAAACACGTATCCGTATGGAAAACAAACTATTTTACCACTGTCCAAGTGGTCCTGCTAATATGCTATGATGCTGGTGGTCCTGCTGAATTGCTATGATGCGGGTAGTGCAATTCATAGCAAATAAGCAGGACCCAACCGCATCATAGCACATTAGCAGGAACACTTGAACAGGGTATATTTACAGTGTCAAATCGAATGGGCATCTTTTAACAATATTTTTGAACAATTTCCTAGAAGTGTTCGAAAATTGAGAACTGAATTTCAATTTTTTTTTATGAGGTTTCGATTGAAAAATTTCTAACTTAGCTCATCAGGATTAACATTGTCGCACAGCTATATTCTCTTTCCCAACAAAGTCTATAGAACATACATGTAAAATTACAGCTATGCTTTAATTAATCAACTCGCCTTATATTACTCGGGTATTACTGCAGTATTCAGGCGTGTTCATGCGATCAACCGCAGTCAGTTATACCGCCGCAGAATGTGGTCCACCTCACATTTGCAGTTAGGCTGTATTTTTCATGCGATGTTAATATGAATTTTGTTTTAAAGTTGACATTGTAATCACACCAGAATTTTTTTTTATTGTTTCAAAATGTCTAGATAGAATTCAGAATTTTTGTGGTAAAAACAATTAACTTGGTTATCACAGTTAACACATATTACTGTGGTAAGATTACCAGCGGATACCGCATGTCAACAGGGACTGCATGCTCTAATTAATTATCAGGTTTAACATGTTTATACTGGATACAGTTCATTTTAAAGGTACTCAATCCGGTTCGATGATACCCATATAATCAGATTCCAACATCATACATTTGTATTTAGAAAGGCTGCTTCAGTTACGTTATCAGAATTGATTAATTGCCCTAAAATAATGCTAACCACTGTCAACTAAAGTATACAATTGCCTGACATATGTTATTTATCAACATGTTGTTCTACAAAATTTGGCCTTATTATCAACAGAAAGCCTCTTGATTTTAGAGTTATCCATCTTCATCTGAAATTTGGTCCGAGACCGTGGGCCACTATTAATTCTTGATCGTGAAAAATAGTATATTTCAAAAATTGATATCTAATAACTCTGAGCTTTGATAGGTGGTGGGTTCCTCGACTCGTACCAAATATCTTTTACCCCCCAAGTCCAAATAAAGAGTAATGTGCGAGCATTAATTCAGGGGGCCCTTAATCATCAGATTATGCATCTTTAAATTCAAATACAGTTTAAAGATGCATAATCCGATTAAGTGCCCCTCATTTGCTATTTACATATACATGTATATGGAATCGGGGGGGGGGGGGGGGGTAAAAATATTTTAATCAAGTCGAGGGACCCACCTACATGTATCAAAGCTCAGAGTTATTAGATATCAATTTTTGAAATTTTAATATTTATCACCATCGATACTTAATAGTGGCCCAGAAAAATTTGACGAGCCGACGGTCTCAGACCAAATTGCGGATGAAGATGGATAACTCTAAAATGAAGAGGCTTTGTGTTGATAATAAGGTCAAACTTCGTCGAACAGCATGTTGATAAATATAACGTATCAGGCGATTTTATACTATACATGTAGTTGACAGTGGTTAGCATTATTTTTGGGCAATTAATCGATTCTGATATTACTGAAGCAGCATTTCTAAAAAAAATGTTGTTGTTGGAATCTAATTATATGGGGACCATCGAATCTGATTGAGCACCTTTAATAGTTAGCTATATGAGTTATATACACATAAGGCGACACCAATTTTTAAGTCCGGTTTACGAACACCTCCTACAACTTTTTTTCCATTTCATGAATTTTTTTTTTACTTTTTTGTCCCAAATTTTTTTTACACGCGTACTGATTTTCATGTGCTGTCGCATCCGGTTCTGCTTATGATCATTTGCAGATCCATATTTTCATGACAAGAAATGTCTTGTTTGGTTCAGAATTTCATTCTAAAAGTTTTTTTTCACAATTTTTGTAAAATTTATGTAAAATTTCAAGATTTACTTGATATAAATTGGGGGGGGGGGACAATTTTTTTTATTTTTATTTTTTTCCCCCTCCTGCATCTACTTTTTTTCTCCCCACATCAGCCCACATGTTCGTAAACCAGACTTAAAAATTGGTGTCGCCTAATAGACATTTAAACTTTGAAAATTGTAGGTTTCCGGATGATAACTTCAGTTTGTGTGATCATATCTGAACCAAATGTGGTATGTAAGTTTATCAGACCAAAATACAGGTCAAGTTATAGGTGTGCTCCGCTCATTTTTGCGAGAGTTATGGCCCTTTTTCGACTTAGAATCGTGTTAATTTCTGGTTTCCGCAACATAATTTTAGTTTGTGTGATCAAATCTGAATCAAATTTGGTATGATAGTTTATTATCCACCATTTCATGGGACACTGGTTGGATTGTTCTGAAATGTAGTATCGGATTTAGGGGACCTTGATATATTTTTCAGACAAGCTGATGCCCCAAAGAAGCCACTTTTTCTCACATTTGCTGAAATAGTATCCAAAACATCAACATATCAAGAGCCATTAGACTGAATTAGATAAAAATATATCACTTGGGTCTGTTTAAGCTGGAAAATACTCAAAAATTTTATAATTTTCTGCTATTATATCTGCATACTAGCCTTTTTGCTGAATCGTGAATGCCGGTTATATTGCCGTGTGAAATCCTAGTACCAGATAACATTGGGTATGTACATGTATATAGCATACCACCTGAAAATGGCTTGAATATCACATACCAAAGCGGGGTGGGGTGTGTGTGACACCCTCCTTGATCATAGTCTGTATTCTACAGGGTATGTTAACTGTTTCGAGTTGGTGCAATTAATGTGATTGTTTAATCTCTACCATCTGAAATCTATTTATAGCATATTTTGCTATCTGATCAATATTGCTACTTAGTACTGATATAAAACAGGATAAAGATGGTGTGTCTCTTTCCTGAATGTTCTGTTTACATGTACATTTGGGGGTTTATGAGTCAAATAATATCAGACAACATGTCCTTCTAACACTAAGAAATAATATGTTCTTATCAACCAGGACAAAATATGACTATTTCTGGAGCATTACAGCACATTATTACAAATCTATATTTGTAAGCAGTAAGATAATGACAGGAAACATGTCCTCAGACTAAGAAATAATTTTTTGGTGTGTATTTCACACCACAGCTCATGTGTATACTCACATTAGTTTATGTCATTCAAAGGGAGAAACCCATTTAGAAAGTTTAAATGAGACAAAACTACCTCACTGTAGATGTAGTTGCAAGGTACAACATGTACATGTATTCTGGTAAATGACATTGGAACTAAAATAATGATTTTTGTGTCCACCGGTATGTCATGTACCGGTACTAGTATACATTGCAACTACATGTACATGTAACTTGCCTAACATACCATATACATGTATGAAGAGGGACTTTGCAAGTGTTTATTAATCAAAATTTTAACCCAACTCTTGTTGTCAGTAAGTTTTAACCCATGCAGTTTAATGAGTTTATATATTTATATATTACATGTGTTTCTATACATGTATTTTATCTTTAGTTAGTTTGTTGTCCTTGAATAAACTTGTATTGCTGCACAATCAGTTTCCTTAATGTTCTATTATACTAAAACAACTCCATTGATAACAATACCCCTGCATCCCATCAAAATCTACTTCATTGCCATCCTCATCATTTCACTTTGGTATCCCCACCCAGGTGTACCTTGGTGTTATTCACCCAGGTGTTCCTTGGTGTTTCCTACCCATGTGTACCTTGGTGTTTTCTTACCCAGGTGTACCTTGGTGTTTTCTTACCCAGGTGTACCTTGGTGTTTTCTTACCCAGGTGTACCTTGGTGTATTCCTGCCCAGGTGTACCTTGGTGTTTCCTTACCTGGGTGTACCTTGGGGTTTTCTAACCCAGGTGCATCTCAATGGGAAATCCACCTGGGTAAGAAAACACCAAGGTACACCGGCGTAAAAAAAACACCAAGGTATACCTGGGTTGGAAACATCAAGGTACACCTGGGTGGGGAACACCCAGGTAGGAAACACCAGGGTACACCTGGGTGAATAACACCAAGGTACACCTGGGTGGGAAACACCCAGGTAGGAAACACCAGGGTACACCTGGGTGAATAACACCAAGGTACACCTGGGTGGGAAACACCCAGGTAGGAAACACCAGGGTACACCTGGGTGAATAACACCTAGGTAACCTGGATGGGAAACACCCAGGTAGGAAACACCAGGGTACACCTGGGTAAATAACACCATGGTACACCTGGGTGGGGAAACACCCAGGTAGGAAACACCAGGGTAGACCTGGGTGGGAAACACCCAGGTAGGGTACACCTGGGTGTGGTCACCTGGGTAATTACACCCAGGTTTACCCATACCAGGGTTTTTATCCAGTTTCAGGTGGGTAAATCATGGTAAAACCCAGGTTTCGCGGGGTCTTGATGGTTGGTGGATGTCTTGGTAGATAGATTTTTACCTGGGTTTCGGCCCAAAAAACCTGGGTGGATTTACCCAGGTACATTTTTATATGGGTTCTCGAAGAACAAGCGAGAGAATTTCGTGTAACAACGAAAGAGCTTAAGCTGGAGTTGGAAAACATTAGGATAGAGAACACAACACTAAAAAAGGAAGTAGAAATGCTTAGGGTAGTGAAACATAATCTTCAAGCGACATCAGGAGCAAAAGGCACAATACCTATTGACAATTGTTTAGCCAAGCCGAAGGTTCTAACACCTGATAAACAAACTGAGGGTGCTACCGACGAAATTCTAGTATCGACTGAGAACAGGTTCAGTTTAATTTCAAACCAGGATATTACGCTGGAGTCCATACCATGTGTAATATATGATGATGATGATGATGATGATGATGGTGATGAGGAATGCAGCTCCGATATTGTTGACAATACTCAGAATAAATTTGTTAATGTCAATGAACGGCAGGTGAATGATGATGTGGTTCCGGTTCATTTGATACTCGGAGATTCGGTGATCAGAGGGATAATACCAGAAAGGATGTCTGTCGAGAATGAGGAAGTTAAATGTGTTGTAAGACCAGGACAAAGACTTAAGGGTCTTAGGAGATGGTTCGAAGATGACAATGCTTGTAAATATGGAAATGTACACCAAGTTACTATACATGTCGGCATTAACAGCTGTCGGCACAATATAGAAACAACAGACAGCGATCTGGAGGAATTTCATACTGAAGTTAGAAGGGCGCTACCAAATGCAGCTATCAGAATTTCGTCCGTGTTGCCAACATTGTATTCAGACCGCATTAACAGGATGATTGAGAAAACAAATGAAAAATATTACGGATTCTGTTTGGAACATGGCTTCACATTTATAGACAATACTCCTGCATTCGTCAACTCGCGAGACAATGAGGTCAGATACAATGTGTATCGTGATAATTGGCACCCAAATTTTATTGGAACGAAAGTACTGGCTAAGAGCATAAAATATGCACGTCGTGACATTATGTTTGGAGGAGATTGGAAAAGTATCAGTGTAGTGTGCCCGAGAGATAGTAGATTGAGGGGATATTCTAACAGACAGCAGTCATCATATAGCCATGGATATGGACATCGTATAAATTCATTGAATTACCAGCATAGGCCAAATGTTGCTGGTCCAAATAGTGAGATGCGTAGAAATTCGTTAAGGAATGAAATTAATCATATGTTTAGAGAGCAATTTTCATATTTCAGCGAAAGCTTGATGAAAAGATTCGGGAATAGCATGTAATGCTTCGCACCACAGTACTTACTTACATGTATGCCATGTATTATTATTGTTGTATATTGATGTTTAATGTAAAAATCTAATCAATCACAATCAAGCTTAATTATGCTAAGATGAAATATATACCACTATCGATTTATCAAATGCTCGATACACATGTAAATAGATCGAAGCGGGTGTTTTATCTCCGATGACCTAGTCCAATTTAATGATACCAATTTAAATATGCCAAATGATGTAATATCAACAATTCACTCTTTAACACACAATGTATGTTACACCGCGTTGAATGCACAAGGCATTGTTAACAAAATTAATGATTCTGATTTCATACGGCAATTAGATCGATAAATATTTCAGAAACTTGCCATCAAGATCCCGGGAATATACGTTTAACTGGCTATCAATGTATTGATTTGAGCAGAAATACAAAAGATAACGAGAAAGGTGGAATAGCATTTTATTTTAGATCAAAGTATGCGAAGTTTGTTACACGTATGCATAACATTCACGATATTGCGTTATGGGTAGAGTTTAACGGAGAAATATTTGGTCAAAAGTCTGATGTCATTTTCGTTTCTGTTTATCTGCCCCCACAAAATTCTACTTATTGGAAAACAAGAGATGGTTACGATTTCGTCTTTAGAGATATCGAGACAGAACTCCGCAAATATGACCCAACATCGCTTATCATTCTGGGTGGAGACTTTAATGCACGGACAGGCGGAAGGCCGGATTATGTCGCGTTTGATGAGGACAGGTTCACAACATCATCTGAAAGTTATGTCTTAGATAGTGCGAAAGACAGGGCTAGTTTAGACAAAGAAACAAATTCGTTTGGACTTAATTTGCTAAAACTCTGTAAATCGGCGTCCATGAGAATAGTCAATGGTCGCAAACCTGGTGATTCTTTGGGAAATTATACGAGTTTTCAGTATAATGGTGCGAGTTTAGTGGATTACGTGATTATTTCAGAGAGATATTTATCCGATGTGAGTTACTTTTGTATTAAACAACCTACTGAATATTCAGATCACTGTCAACTAGCAATACATATGAACATAAAGTCACAAGATATCAATAAAACTGCATTTAAATATCATTATACGAAACCGCACGGTGTGGCTAAATGGTCTCGAGATAGTGATGCTAAAGTAAAACAGGCTCTGGTTGATGCTGATATGCAACACCGCTTATTGAAATTTAGATCAAACGTATACGCACGCGATAAGAACGGAATAGAACAAGCTGTGTGCGATTATGATAATATCGTGAATTCTGTTAATGCCACCGCAACTCAATTTGTTAAAAGTAAAAATAAACAAATGCAAAGGAAACGTAAATGGTTTGATGCAAAATGCAAAGAATTGAAAAAACATATGAAGCACGCGAGTAAAGAAATGAAGCGATACCCTCGCAATGCAGATCTTCGAAATGAGTTTTCGCCGCTAAAAAAACTTATAAAAGAGAAACAAAAAAGAAATCAAAATTGTATTATCAGGAAATATCGGAAAACCTGGATGATACTGAGACAAGTGACCCTTCGGAATATTGGCGTATAATTAATGGTCTTAGACCACGAAAAGTTGAAATGAATTATTTTCACCCCGATGAATGTGTAGATTTTTTAAAAGAACTTTTATGTAAAGAAATAATTTCACGAGACGAAAATGACCGTGTGCGGGGAACGCCGCGCATAGATATAGATCAAAATATTAGCGACGAAGCGATAACATCGGAAGAAATACTCAAATGCCTTAAGCTCTTGAAAAATAGGAAATCTTCTGAAAATGGAAATATTTCAAATGAATTTCTTAAATCAGTAGTACCAGAGATAATAGATGAGATAACAAAACTGTTCAATCTAGTGTTATGTTCCGGACATTATCTAAACATTGGAGTTTTTCACTCATAAAGACGCTCTATAAAAAGGGAGATCGACATGATCCGAATAATTATCGCCCGATTGCTCTGACAAATAACCTAGGTAAACTTTTCAACAAAATAATTAACACCAGATAAATAACCACCTGGCGGGCATTGCACCATCAATAGTTTAGGAGCCCCAACCGACATTAAATCAACTGGATGGCATTTTGAATCAGTCGACCATGCACTTTGATTGGTTTGTTGGAAAAAATATTCAGTCTTCACAGTTTCACGCAAATTGCATTCTTTCGTTGTGTTTACTGGTTTATTTCCACGTATCCTTCCAAATAATAGTCATCGTATTTCCCGTATAGAACCGATTAAATTGGGAGAGAACCGACTCGATCGATCGATCGATCGAGAGAACCGATCGAGATATTACAATTCGCGGTTTTCGTCTTTGTTATGACTCGCAAAATTTTCGTTATTTTTACGTTATTTGGGACCATACATTGTGAGAGAGTATATATCGGAAAACCTGGATGATACTGAGACAAGTGACCCTTCGGAATATTGGCGTATCATTATTGGTCTTAGACCACGAAAAGTTGAAATGAATTATTTGCACCCTGATGGATGTGTAGATTTTTTAAAAGAACTTTTATGTAAAGAAATAATTTCACGAGACGAAAATGACCGTGTGCGGGGAACGCCGCGCATAGATATAGATCAAAATATTAGCGACGAAGCGATAACATCGGAAGAAATACTCAAATGCCTTAAGCTCTTGAAAAATAGGAAATCTTCTGAAAATGGAAATATTTCAAATGAATTTCTTAAATCAGTAGTACCAGAGATAATAGATGAGATAACAAAACTGTTCAATCTAGTGTTATGTTCCGGACATTACCCTAAACATTGGAGTTTTTCACTCATAAAAACGCTCTATAAAAAGGGAGATCGACATGATCCGAATAATTATCGCCCGATTGCTCTGACAAATAACGTAGGTAAACTTTTCAACAAAATAATTAACACCAGGATAAATAACCACCTCGAGGAGAATGATCTGATCAGTGACAATCAGTTTGGTTTTCGAACGAATCGTAGTACAATTGATAGTGCATTTGTTTTAAATACCATTGTGAAGAAATACAAGCAGAAAAATAAGCCCATTTATGCTGCATTCATTGATTTCAAAAAAGCGTTCGACTCAGTAGATAGATCGTTAATGTTACACAAAATACGTGATTATGGAATTTCTGGTAAAATAAATCAGTGTATACGTTCAATGTATCAAGCAAGCTACATAGGTGTGAAAACAGAGGCAGGCGTTGGACCACAACTTCTATCAACTATTGGAGTAAGACAAGGCTCTTCAATTTCACCCACGCTGTTTAAAATGTATATAAGGTATTCATTTGACTCGACTTGCTATCCCGTTATTCTAAATAATCGGCCGATCATGCAGTCATCTTTTATTCGCAGATGACCTTGTTATAATATCGGAAACGAAAGAAGGTTTACAGAAATGCTTGAGTAACTTGGAAAATTATGCAACAGATAATAGTCTCACTGTTAATGTAAATAAAACAAAATGCATGGTTTTCAGATCTCGCAAGTCAAAATATGAACCGAAATTCATATTTAGATCGAAGCCACTGGAAATGGTTGGGGATTATATGTATTTGGGTCTAAAATTCAGTGCAACTGGCAAAACGTTAAAATCGCAGGAGCATTTGAGTGCAAAGGCATTAAAATCAATGTTTTTCCTAACACAATATATTCCATCAAGACTTCAGCTAACGACCCCTACAAAATGCAAGTTGTTTGATAAACTAATAAAACCAGTAATGTTGTATGGTTGTGAAGTATGGCTGGGAGATGTGCCGAATCTGCATACTGATTCTTTACCTTGCGAGCAGGTTCAATTAAAATTCTGCAAAAATGTACTTTGTATAAATAGAAAAGCGTCGAACCATGCTTCTCGTGCAGAACTGGGTAGATTTCCCGTATTTAATGACGCGGTTTTAAAGAGTTTCGGATATAGGAATAAAATTTCTATGTCAAAGCGTCATACATTAGTTTATGCGGCCTACGTTGAATCAACTAATTCGAAATTATCCACGGAATCGTGTAGTGTATTACTGCAGAAGCTTGGAATCGATATTGCCGAAAACAGTCAGTCGAGTGGAATTCAAGAACAAGAACTGATAAAAAAGCTGAAAATAGATCACATTAACTGTTTTGTGAAGGACGTTTTTGATGATACGAGATACGAGATGAGGTGGAACCGTATATTACCAATACCAAATCTGCTGACGCGAGAACTCTCTTCACAAGGTTACGCGTAAGTTATCACAAGCTTGAGATTGAGAAGGGAAGACACAAACAGCCCCCGTCAGATATAGAATATATCCTATATCCCCCGTCAGAGATAGAATATGTCCTGTTCTGCAGGACAAACTCGGTTGAGACCGAATCACACTTTGTTATGAATTATCCGGCATACGAAAACATTCGCATTAGTTCTTTCGCAGCAATAGGCGAGTATATAACCGATTTCCACAGAATGACAGAAGACAATAAATTTAATTATATAATGGAAAATAGGCACATTGATACCATAAATATCATATGCGACATGATCCGGTCCTTCTTTGAAAAAACGGCAGATTTCATCAAGTGCATAATAATTATAAGAACAACTTGTGAGTGAGTATACTGAATATAAATTTGGACTTAGTCGGGTTTTATTTAATTCATGCTATTATTGTATATGTATGTTTTATATTATATGTTATATGCTTGCAACTGCCCATTGAGGTGTTATTGCAATAAAATCTTGAATCTTGTAACTTGTATCTTGTATCAACAACTAGGTTAGCGGGATTACGTCCTATAGATGGCTCCCGGGGCATTGTTGACTTCCCTGGGCGGGGTAGGAAACGCTTGTCGTACCCGTAAGCCATCGAATAATTATCTCATTCAAACAACGAACAAAACTGCCTCTACAAATTGCAAATACATGCTTTCACCCGCGCCCGTGCACATGGGAGGATGAGAGAGAAAAATCGGAAACAATACCTCCGAAAACACTCCCAAGTAACCCAGTCTAGCCTCAGCTGCGCCCTCCGATCGAAATACACAACAATGTCAACGGGTTCTGACACTCACACAAGAGTGAAAGGCGGTCATTGCACCATCGATGGTTTAGGAGCCCCGACCGACCTTAAATCAACTGGATGGCATTTTGAATCAGTCGACCATGCACTTTGATTGGTTTGTTGGAAAAAATATTCAGTCTTCACAGTTTCACGCAAATTGCATTCTTTCATTGTGTTTACTGGTTTATTTTCACGTATCCTTCCAAATAATAGTCATCGTATTTCCCGTATAGAACCGATTAAATTGGGAGAGAACCGACTCGATCGATCGATCGATCGAGAGAACCGATCGAGATATTACAATTCGCGGTTTTCATCTTTGTTATGACTCGCAAAATTTTCGTTATTTTTACGTTATTTTGGGACCATACATTGTGAGAGAGTGGAAAACTTAATCGATTTATCACATAGATGGCTCAAAAATTGCGTTTTAACTTTGAACAAAACTCGCGAAAATGTCTAATTTGGAACCGTAACAAATCATGCCCGAACTATCACAAACCGGCGATAGAACGACTTCCTATGTAACGTTCATACACAGTTGTTAATTCACCATTTTAATTATCTAGATATGATGTACAAAGCTAATAAACAAGATTTCATCATTTAATAATGTATCACATGTATCAGGTGAAGGCCATTCTTAAGTTACCTCACATGTGCACTCGCTCCCCGACTCTGTAACTCATATAGCCACCTGCGTACTATATATATCGACTGCATAATCATCAGACAGCTAGTGGTGAAAAACCTTCCAACTCAAACGTGTCGTTTATTATAGTATTGTTTATAATTTCCTTCACCTCTGTTCTTACAGATAGCAATCGGAGACTATTCCTTCATACCATTCACAGTATTGCTGGCGCTGTTCTGGATATTCACATTCAAATCTCTACCAGAGACCAAGAACAAGACAATCGATGAAATTAGTGCATTGTTTCGCAAATCAACTGATACTGTGCGCATATCGAACGCATATGCAGTGAAATAATAGACCTTTCCCATGCATTTCCGATAGTTTATGTATGAGAGTAATCATGTCTTCTAGAATTATGTACATCGTTTAATAGTCGACTATTCGTCATTATTCGCGGATGTGAATGTTAGAAGGAACTAAATAAGTAGAATTATACGTCCCTTCAAATGGTGTTTACATGGTATCTCGAATAGGCGTATCATATTTAAAATAAATTTACAAATTCAAGAAATGTAATATATGGGCGGCCATTCGGTCGGAAATTACATGAAATAAAAGTTAATGGTGGTTTGTGAAAACAATAGTCTCTATTTTCAAACCAATATAATCCATTTCCAAACCAATAATCGTTCTTGGATTCAATAAGAGACAGTTCCGTTTTAATAGATATAGATTCATAATCAATGTTGACCGATGCAAAATTAATGTTCTATTTTAATTTAATAGTATTCATTGTTCAACTAATATCTAATAACACACAATTAGTAAGATTCGCGCATTTTCAATAAACGTACACTCCGTTTCAATAGCCATATTTTCTTAATCAATAAAGATATTTCAAACCAATAGACGATTTTTCACAAGCAATGATTATCCTTATAAAACTAATATACCTTATTGTCATTCTTATATTTAAAAGATAGAAATTATTACCAATGCAAAATTAATGACGTTCTTTCAATTAAATATCTAATTGCGCAATATACTATTTCCAGTCAAACCAATGATTAGGAATTCGAAATCAATGATTAGAACGTGAAAGAACGCTAGGGGTCTCTGATGGCGATGTTTGAAGAAACTATATTCCTGTGACGTCAGAAATATATAAATAAACATGGGAATTCCCAATGTCATGTCGGTGTGACGATTTGCAGTAGTTCACTCGGTGCAAATAAAACGACGATAAATATTCACCATGGTCCACTATAACACAGTGGAGTAGATTAAATAAAAATTTCAAGACAATTATTAATTTGTCTGACTAAAGCATGAAACTTTGCACATATGCGGACATATGTACATATTTACATACGTATTGGTATTTAATAGATATGGAGCCACGCTGGAATTTCAATTTAACCCCTCTTTTAAGGGGTTTTCCAAATTTAAAGATTGTTTCGTGGTTATATGATTTACTAAATGTCGCAAGTAATCTTACCATGAAATATACGACTTAAAATTAGTCATATTCAGTACGCATGACTCTGAGAGATATAATGCCACATTTTTAGGGTAAAATTGGAACTCCCCGCCCAAGATGGTCGTCCAAATGACAGCTGAAAGAGGGAATTTGACGTTTTTTCGCTAATATCTTCTAGATCGGGTTCTGCTGTATGGAACTGGTTCGGAAATGTGACTTCATTTTGTATTGCTCATGTTAAGAGATAATTGGAGCAATGAATAGATGTCATTCGTATGATCCAAGTCCCTCCCGATCCCTCAATAATTCGATTATACATAACTCAGTATGAAATTTAACCAAATATCACCGTTATGAATCTAGTCATATTTTAACAAGAATTTGACAGAACTTTGCAAATTATGACATACAATTACTTAAGTGCAAATATTTTACGTTTAATCACAAATCATTTGCGCTTAAGTGGAAATAGATATTAATGCATTGATCTCCCTGAATTAATTTTAAATGGCATAGGCCTAACACATCACTCAAGCAAGCCTGCAAATAGCGTGTCTGTCATTTGCAGAATGAGGTCCACAGAGGGTGAATTTAGTGATGCTACCGCCCTGCATAGCGGGCTAGCATAACTAAATTTACCCTCTGGGGACCTCATTCTGCTTATGCCTCATCTTCTGTGAAGTAACTATGGTATCAAATTAACATTGTTTTTAGTTACGTTTTCCCATCTGGGAAGTTTCTATATCCCCTAATTTGCAGAAGATAAAATCAATAATAGAGGCTCCAAAATAGGTGAACATCACCAACTTCGACTGGGGAACTTCAATCTGATCCTAGGACTGCCATAGCAGTTGAGGGCCCTAAGCAGAATGAGGTCCCCAGAGGGTAAATTTAGTGATGCTAGCCCACTATGCGGTGTAGCGTCACTAAATTCAAATGACAGACACGCTATTTGCAGGCTTGCACTCAAGTCTATATAGGCCCATCATATGAGGGAAGCAATCCCCAGTGATCCCTAGATACCTTTTATGACCATGGAAATGGTATAGATCTGTACAGGATATGTCTCTTTTATAAAATTTAATAGATCTCTGGGATGGAGACACAAATTCTTAGGGACAGGGATGCTGATAATATGAAAATATGTTTTTCCCCTATTTCTATTAAATAAGTACATGTACATCACGAGGGAAGCAAGCCCCCAGTAACCTCTAATTCCCCTTCTATGACCATGGAAATGGTATATATTTGTGCAGGAGATGTCCCTTTAATAAAATATACTAGAGCTCTGGGAATGAGGCACCAATTTTTGGGACACCAGAGACAGAGATGCTTTTGACTTTTCAACTTTCGAGTCTGTATGGGCTACTACTATGGGCCCATAATAATATACAATTAGATGGACTCCATCATTCACAATCAGAGGGAAGTAAAGGAGTGTTAGGTATTTGCGCTTAAGTGCAAATCATTTACACTTAAGCACAAATGATTTTCGCTTAAGCGCAAACAAATTGATAGACACATATTTGTGCTTAAGCGCAAATCACATTCGCTTAAGCCCAAATTATTTATGCTTAAGCGCAAATATTTGTGCTTGAGCGCAAATAAATAATAAATGTGAAAAGGGCCTCCCATAGTAAGAGGGGACTCTAAATTTCTTGAACATTGAAATTCCCTTTGTTTGAGAATTTGTACATGTTTATATTGAATATTCTCAGTAAATAATTATTCTGTGTGTTTCAAAAGAAATCAGAATAAATTGTTATTGTTTTTAAGTATTGGTTATAGATAACAGTTAATTAGATTGACTCCCCTCTTCCCAGATGCATCCTTACTGTGGAAGACCGATCGCCCGGCGATTCACCCAGGTCTGTTGGATGGCTCAAACGACTTTTCCTACTCTGGCCAGTTTGTACCCTTGATTTGAATGACACATTTAATTGTTTCGTACCATGTTTTTGGTCATTTCACACCATATATTGGTATGTTTCGTTGATTCCCAAAAATGATGAATGGTCATTCGTACATGTATGTGAAAAATTATTTTAATCGTGTTAACTTAATGAAAGCGAACATGATCATGATTTAACGTTCGTGATGATGACAACCCGACATTTACATGTTAACATATTTCTTTCTTTTTTTTTGCGAAACAAAATGAACAAATTGAAATTGTCGCGACAAAGTTAAAGATGCATAATCCGAATTAATGCTTGAATATTACTATTTCCTTGGCTTCGGGGTAAAACATATTTGATTTGAGTTGAACCCACCCATCAAAGCTCAGAGTGATCAGATATTGATTTTTGAAATCTATTATTTTTCACCATCGATAATTTTTAGTGGCCCAATAAAAAGTCGAAAGAGGACGGATGAAGATGGATAACTCAAAAAGCAAGTGGCTTTTGTTGTGTCAGATATTTGACAAACCCGCAAAATTTCATTGAACAAAATATTGATAAATAACAGGTTTTGGGCAATTGTATACTATATTTGACTGGTTAGCATTATTTTTGGGGCATTAATCGATTCTGGTAAACGAAGTGGCATTTCAAAAAATGGTGTTGTTGTTGTTGTTGAAATATGATGATATGGGAACCATCAAGTTCAATGTTTATTCACTCAAATCACAGTAAGTGACACAAGAGACATATTTATATTTATACAGTTCATGGTATGTCATTGGTGCAATATTCAAAGTAGACAACAACAGAAATGGGTATGATAACAACGTATTCTATACGCACATAATGTGCGAATGGGATGGTGGGGTTGATAAGGTCCGCGGTGATCCAAAATAGTTTCGAAGATTTTTGATGAATCCGCATAGATTGTAGAATTCATACATTGTTTTTTGGGTTCATTATTTTTCTGAAATTATGGACATTTTTTTTGTTCTGTCAAATTTAAGGGTAAAAATCGTCTTCGGAGTGAGTTCAATTTGTTACAGTCCATTATGTAGTGATATTCATTCCCTATTTCACTCTTATCACACAGCGTACGTGCACTTTCTCATTTGGTAATCAATATTGTACCATGATCCAGTTTCTACTGGGATAAATATTTTTCTTGTGTGAATTTATATTTTATGATTCGATAATTTCGACACTTATTCATAGAGTTAATCTCGTTTCTCCACTGGTTTTGAAATTTATTTTCCAGAGTTTGTCGTGTGATATTTTTAACCGACTTAGGGTCAATTTCGTGTATAAACTGGTTTGTCCAGATATCAGACAGTTCTAATTCTCCTAGTGACGCCTGGATGTAATCGATCCAGGGATGAGTGTATGCTCTAGATTTTTGGAGCAAATAATTATACAGCAGTTTGTTGATTTTTTGTTTGTCTGACATAACCACATTATCCCAGTATGTTAACATTCTACATTTTATATCAACAATTAAAGGATATACTCCTTTTTCTCCGTATACCATCATACTTGGTGTGCTTGGTTTTAACCCTAAAACATATTTGAGAAATTTTAATTGGATCATTTCTAAATATGCGACGTGCTGATAACCCCAGACTTCACATCCATATACTAGTATTGGTTTTACAGTCTTAGAAAAAAGTTCTATTGGATGTCTATCGATAAATTTAGTTCTTTCGCCATATGCAGTAGGCCAAACATGGCCCGATTGGCTATTGCTATATTTTGCTTCACGGCTTTTGAGAAAGAACCATTCCTAGTAAAAATAATACCCAGATATGTGAATTGAGGAACAATTTGTAAAAGTTTGCCATTGAAAAATATTCGTGACTTTGGGATTCTTTTACAGCCAAATACCATTAATTTTGTTTTGTCAACATTGACGGTGAGCTTCCAAAGCTCACAGTATTCGGAGAATTCTTTCAGGGCTATACGCATGTCCTTGGCTGTCTCCGCAAAAATTACTGTGTCATCTGCGTACAATAGTACTAACAACTTTATATACATTCCAACTTCTGTTAATGTGTCACTCTCAATAAATTTCAGAGTTGGAACTCTATTGGACAATAAAAAACATTCAAGGTCGTTTAGGTAGAGTGAGAATAAGAAAGAAGATAAATTTTCTCCTTGCAAAACACCAGAATAGCTTTGATTACTATTTGAGAGACATTCGCCGATTTTAACCTTAGATTTTACTTCGTTATACATGTTTTTAATAAGTTTAAAGCACTTTCCATTAATACCTGCAGTAATCATTTTTTGCCACAAACCGTTCCTCCAATCGAATCGGACTGAGTACCTTTAATGTCATTTAAAAAAAAAATAATACCGGTATGCTCAAAGGTATGAATTGTCGACATGATACAGGAACTGGTATGAAATGTCCAGAACCCTGGTGCGAAACATCTCTATGTCAAACTTTCATGGTATGAAATGCCAGCAACCTATTCATCCATTGCACATTATCATTTATTTCCAATGGGCATGGATACGAGTCTCCCATTGGGGAGGGAGTCCACCTTGATACATGTTCCGACAGCACCCCCTTGGAAGGAAGTTTCCTACAGATGGCTACAGGGTACATGTATATCGCTCCAAAATTTGTTCGAAAATTATTAATTAGATATGACATTTTTGCACGGTATGGCTTGTTATCAAACTCCATTTGTACTTAGGTGAATATCACTTCAATTTGCCCTAAATTGAGTAATATAATTTTACGACATCACTAATTAGTAATACATGTATGATTTTATGACATCACGATCTGAGTAATACACGGTATGGCTTTGACATGGTGCAATTCTATTTCACTGTTAGAATAGGCATAGATACCAATTTTTTGTGATGTCAATATTACACTGTTACTAAGAGGCGAACTACCGTAATTAATAGATACATGTAGGGTATTACTTGGTTGGTTTGATATTATAGGCCTGATTTCAGCCCTCAGAAGCCTCATATCAGCCTTCGACGTCAGGCTGGTTGTGATATCATGAGGTTACCTCAGAGTGATATAGGGCCTAATATCAAACCAACGATGTTGGCGCTGCTAGTCTACAGCGGTCCTACTAAACAACGAACACAAACGAACATAAACGAACATAAACGAACACAGGTCTAAAAAGCGGAATAGAAGGGTGAAATTTGGTTTGTGGGTGCGTGTGGGTCCAATATATGTGTATGTGGTGTTATTTCCAACATTGATGACTTATTTTTCGAGTTATAAGCATTATTTGAATGCAAAGCTACTAAACAACGAACACAAACGAACATGAGATTAGCCGTATGGCAAAGGTGTTAATAAAGGTGTTAATTAACTACCGCCTTCTCTATGGCTTATACTCTGTCTCTTTGTCACTGAGCTGTTTTGACTTAGTTAGTTTGTCTTATTATTACTTCGTTTAACTTCCCTGGCATCACACTGCTCTTTCAGTAGAACTTCAGGTACTAGAATCAAAGTTTGTTTTACGGTATACAATCGAATATTTATATATTATTTTACAACTCAGCCCCGGCGGAACGATGGGCAGAGTTTGTTCTCCTTGAAATCAGTGCATGGATGAAAATGGCTCCAGCAAAATGTTGCATTATTTAAATCATTAAAATCAAGTAATGCACTTATTTGATATGAATCCAAGAAGTCTATATGTTATTTTATCACATGATTAGCACTATTTTCCTATGTAATATTCGAGCGTAATAGACACGTGTAATATCGTTGCGTGCAATGACGTCACGCTGCTCTTTGGGACAAAGTTCTCTGTCTGTTAATTATTGTTGTTTTCGATAAAAATTTAAGCGATTATATGATCATGTGATAAAAAGTATCTCAAACTCGTTCTATTTTATACGTAATTTATCAACCTCGTCCACTAAATTCTATTTGAGCCTCGGTAAACCACGGCTCAAATCGAATTTAGTGAACTCGGTTGATAAATTCCGTATAAAATAGAAACTCATGTGAGATCTTCTATTTATATTTGCATACTATATGCTAACTTTCTGTCGTTTATTGGTGAAGGTCTTGGTTTTTGATGCCTTCACTCTTTCCTTTTTTTGGTCCAGGTTTTTTTGCGAGAGCGGTAGCTAGTTTTGGGTATAGTTAATTGTCGTCAGTTGAAGTTTGGAATTTGGAATTGTCACTCACAAAATTAAGAAGTCTTCGCATTAGTCTGTTTATGCGATATTTCTTATTTGTATACGGACAAAGTCTGTCTACATTTAACTTTTTGTGTCGGTTGTTGACCGTTGGAAATATTTTCACAGCATATACCCACTGCCAAGGACTCCCGCACCTTTAATGCTTTCATAATTGTTATTTGTCCAACATTTCGGAATTGTTGAATTTTTTTTTCTAGCATTGAAAACTTTCGTCTTTAGTCTTCCATAAATGTAAGGTATCGTCTGTTGTCACATATATTTGTCAATTATGTCTGTCTGTATTTCGTCATAAATGATTTTGTTTTCTATTGTTACCAAGCCGCTCTCGCTATTGAATACTTTTCCATCTTATTGACAGTTTGATCACTGTCTGTTTTACTTAAATTACGATGCGTGTATCAGGAAAGCAAGCAGAAATAGCATTTACCAGAGTGATCTCCGAGACTGAGAAAAAATATATAGTCATCTCAGAGACTGACAACAATGACTCACTCACATTCACTCAAATGTTTTGTTAGCTATGCATTAAAACGCCGACCTATGATGTTTCCCCGTGTTTTTATTGCCATCAGTGATAAAATTGACAATCATCTTGCAGTAAAAACAAGGAGACAGAGTAAGCCGTAGTTAATTAACACCTGCATGCATGGTAGCCTCTGCACTGCCGCTAATCTTATGTTCGTTTGTGTTCGTTGTTTAGTAGTTTTGTATTCAAATAATGCTAATAACTCAAAAAATAAATCATCAAAGTTGGAAATAACACCACATACACATAGAATGGACACACGCGCACACACAAACCAAATTTCACCCTTCTACTCCGCTTTTTATGTGTACCCATACCATGTATGGTACACATAATGCTGACGTCCGGATCAACCATCCGTCGTTCGTCCGTCCGTCTGTCCGTCTGTCCGTCTGTCCGTCCGTCCGTCTGTCCGTAGACATTTGCTATCCGATTCGATTACTGGAGTATCTTTTATCGGATCATGTTCAAATTTTATGTGCATGTTTACAATGACACACCCCTCACCTGTATAGTTTTTGGTATCGATCGGTTGATCGGTTTAGAAATTATTAACACTTTGCATCCACACATGGGCATGTGCTATCCGATGCAATAACCCAAGTGTTTTTTGTCCGATTGTGTTCATATTTAAAATGTAGGTTTATGATGACACACCCCTCACCTGTATAGTTTTTGGTATCGATCAGTTGATCGATTTAGAAAATAATTAACCCCACTCACAAATTCTATCTGATGCATCTAAGTCAAACAATTTGCTTATGATCTGCCTCATATTTCTTACCTAGGTCTTTGTTAGCACGTTCTTTATCTGTATCGATTTTGGTATCGTTTTGTTAACCCTTTTCACTCTTATGTTTACTTAGTACTCATGCAAGCTGCTATGACTCAAAACATTTTTCATCTGATCTACACCAAAATTGGTACATGTGGTCCTCACCCCGAAATACAGATCAGGTTCGAATTTGAGTTTGATCCGGTATATTTTAACAGAGTTATGGCCCTTTATAATTCAAGTAATTTACTACCTATTGTATATGCCCTGTGAGAATTTAAGACAAACAACTTTACACAGTAATCTTCTGCATTATTGGAATCAGAAAATGACACTGGATACTCTTTGCCAAACCACTGCTGCTCCCAGAGGCTGACAGTGATTGATGATAATTTACTCCAGTTTGTGTGCAATAGTAATTTAACCCAACCTGTTGAAACATGTTCGTGGCATTAATACAAATAGTCCATTGTCCATCTGAAGGATGTTCTGGAGCATGGCTGTTTAGAGAATTGTTGTTTACAGAGACACTGTTGTCTTATCTTGAGAAAAAAATTAATCCACACATTAGTTCCATCATATGATGTCATTGGAAATGATTAACCCTCTCCACACATTATATGTTCATTCTCCTATTCTATGTCCAGGTTGATTGTGATCCACTTTTCACTTGCATGTATTTCATGATTAAAATTAACCTATTCCATAGACACATGATATCTGATAGGCAGATTTTAAATTATCTCTTTCGCCTTGGGCCAGGTTCACTAAGAATTTCTATAAGCCACCAATTGAATATTCATCATTTGAGGAAATATCTTGGTTTGAAATTCCCTCTATTGCATTTGGGCTGCAGGATAATAATAATGGTTCTGGTATTCTTGAATATTTCTGCTGTTACAGACATTGTATCTTTCCAATGATCAGCTTAGAATAAAATTAACCATAGGTACATGTATACTGTACGCAATCCAATGTTATGACTCTAATATTTTCAATTTGACCCTTCTCATATCTCTCCTTTAGTTATCTGATAATTCTGTGTTAAAATATTTTATATCCAACCATTATCAATCATATTTAATATCAAGGTCTATACCAGACCTGTTAAGTTTTGAAAATGTCAATCCGTGAGATTTTTGCGGGAGGTATGCCCAAATATGTTCATGTTCCAAAAAAAAATTTATGATGAAGATTGCATAATTTTTATGAGTTTCTATTTTATAAATATATAGACCAATATAAAATGGCAATGAATGTCCTGTTGGTAATTGTAATAGAGCTGCTATGTTTCAACTTAGAATTTATGCATGCTGCCATAACTCAAAAAGAAATTATCTGACCATAACCAAATTTGGTATGTGAGTTGCTCAACTCAAAATACATATCGAGTTCGAATATGGGTTTGATTCGATATTTTTTAATGGAGTTATGGCCCTTTGACATAGAATTCATGAATGCTTCGATAATTCAACAAGTTTTCAACTGATAGGAACCAAATTTTGTATGTGAGTTTCTCAACTCAAAATACAGATCGAGTTCGAATATGGGTTTGATCCGGTACTATTTACTGGAGTTATGGCCCTTTGATTATTTTATTCATCGCTAAAATATATCAAAGATACACAGGTGGCACTGTCTAGATAATATCTAATAAATCAGTTTCACAATGCTATGGAGACAAGAGATACTATCCAGTTACAATGCCATGAAGTTCTCTCTCTCTTGTACTGGTATTGAGTTAATTAACTGCTAGGAGTTGTGTTGGCTATATCAGATATACTTTATACTCTATAAGTATCTCTGGCCATATCATAGGTGGAATGTTTATATTTTATATTCATGGTTATTTAAATTTCACCTTAAAGGCATAATCTGGTTTCATTGTTTAAAAGCATTACCATTGGAATTTTGTTGGTTGCATGGGAAGACAACTTTGATTTTCAAACTTTAAAAAACGAGAGCTCTGTATCAGTCTATGGGAACAAAATAATTGTTCATAACACTCTTAGAACTGTAGGTCTAGTTTGTTTTATCTATATATTAATCAAAAGCTTTTTCGACATTGATTTCAATTGTTTACAAATGTGAATTGAAATATTAAAGGGGCACACCAGTTTGATGTATTTTTCCTGTACTCTGCATGAGATAAAACTGTTTATGTGTACCTATACCATAGTATGGTACACATAGTGTCAATGTCCAGATTGACCACTCGTCTGTCCGTCCGTCTCTATCTGTCTGTCTGTCAGTTCTTAGACACTTTAGGCATAATGTGATATCTCTAACATTTTCTATTTGATCGGAACCAAATTTTGTGTATAGGTTTCTCATCCCAAAATACAGTTCGAGTGAATATGAGTTCGATCCGATTTATCTTAAAGCAGTTATGACCCTTCTTTCTTTTTTTTAAATTTAAAATTTTGATTTTTCATATTTGTTTAGATTGAATTTCCTCGCTCGATTTAACATAAAAAATATTTAAAAACTTTTATAATAATAAAAAAAATTATTGAGTTAAAAAAAAAAAATAGTTGCATGTAATATAATGATATCAATAAATTGCCATGTGAACATCCAATATCCAGAGCACATGCGAATACCTTTAATAGATGTCATTCCAAGTGAAATCTGTTATTAATTGAGTGGTGACATATGTTACATAGCTCTAGGGGGTGGTTGTATGAAGGTAAAGATGAACCTGCTGGCTGGATAATTGTTTGTCCTATCTGTCAAATTGATTAATGGCTAAACAATTGGATCTCACAATGAGAGGTCATTGGTTGAATAGGGACAGAGTTATGAGATTTAAAACGACTCCTCCCCACCCCAATTACCTTAACCTCTTCTTAAGACAAATAATTTGAGCTTTTGATTTTAAGTTAGGTACTGATATGTGTATCACTGTGATCATATCTTTGACCAATTATCAGTTATAGCTAATCGGTATCGCCAAGGTATGGGTTAAACATCTGCCGATCGTGATCGGTCTCTCGTTGGACCTGTGTTCGTTTGTGTTCGTCTGTGTTCGTTTGTGTTCGTTGTTTAGTAGGACCCGTCTACAGGGTCAATGTCAATATATATTATGATGGTTGATTATTCTATTGAACATAAAGTATAGATTGTATGTTTGATATATTATTGCTTTTGTACCAAACTTTTTACAATTATAGTAAACAAATAAATGTTTAGTTTATTGATATATTATTGCCGTGGGGTGGAGGGGGCCTTCCATCTCAGTGGAGAGTACATGTGAATTACATTTATCTTCATCCCTACAATTGTTATACAAAAACATTTAGTTGATTTTGGAATTGATGGTAATGTAAACAATTTTTTTTTCCAGTTTTCTGTTAACTTATTGATATGTTAACAATGGTTTCAAGTCTTCCCATCTTGTTTTAAGATGATGAGCCCTACTGACTTCCAAGTGACTTGTACTGAGACATTCAATGTTTTGATAGTATTTAAGATGTTCAATGAGGCCAGTTAAAGTAGGATTGTTTTTCCTCATTTTACATAAATATATATATTTTCTATAAAGTAATATACAAATATCCAATATTTCAAATATGGTTGCTTCTGTGTCTCCCATTCCAAGCACAGTATATTCTGGGGTGAGATCTATTGAAAATGCACATTTTTCTTTGAGTAGCTGTTGAAATTGAAGCAATACAGTTTTTGAAATGGAACATTCATAGAAGAGATGTAGAACTGTTTCTCTTGAGTTTCCACAGAAGGTGCAAAGTTCTGTTTCTGATAGTTTGCACTTGAATAGTTTCGAATTTGTATACAGTATATCATGATTGATCTTAAATTGGAAATTAAGTAACCCTGTATCATCTGTAATTTGGTACGGATGTTTATAGATTTCACTCCAATTCAAACCACTAATGGGTTTTCCTAATCTTTTTGCCCATTTGTTTTGAATATGGGTTGGTTGTTCAACAATATTTTCCAGAAATATGGGATAAAATGTTTTACAGGTTTTTGTCAAGTTTTCCAACTTATCTATTTTTGATTTTTTTATCAGATTAAGTTTCCTATTTCCCCTCACACATGTTCTCCATTGAGATGGTATTGCATTCAAAAGTCCCTGTTAATATGTAAATGGAGTGCGTAAATTATATTTACAACAAAATTCACCATAGTCCAGGAATCCTGAGTCATCTTTCATAAGATCATTTATAAAGAATATATTATTCTTTATCCACTCTTTATTAATGAACATATGTCTGTCCACTATGATATGTTTATTTAAATTAATCGGTTGGGATAGGATATCTTCCGGGGCTGTGCTGAGATTTTGGTTCACTAGACTCCAAGCATATCAAACACTTTTCCAAAAAAGGGATCACCTTTTTCCCCAAAACATTTAAGGATTCAGTGTGAAGATGCCAAATTTTATTGCCACCAAATGGCTCCAAATCATCCATGATAATAATTTTCCAGCTTGCCAGGTTGGATGGATCAAGTAATTTTTTCACCCAGGATATTTTCAAAGCATTGGAGAAAGACTCTAGATGGGGAAACTTCAAACCACCATCCTCAATACGATTGATAATAACTTTGCGTTTTATTTTATCATTTTTTCCCGACCACAGAAAGCGAAAGAAAGCTTGCTGTATTTTTTCTGTGGTATCTCTGGAGGGGGGAGGTAATACTGATAGACAATGTGTTGGCATAGGAAGTGCTAGGGTCTTTATTACAGTTGTTTTTCCAATGAGAGATAACTGCCTGAAAGACCAGTCATTCAGAAGATTTTCCAGTTTTTGCAATTTTGTCCGGTAGTTGTTTTCAATATAGTTTTCATTGAACAGATTAAATTCTATACCAAGAATAGTTACAGAGTTTGAATTGTTCCATATAACAGGTTCTTCTGTTCGTATTTTTTTCAGCACAGCCCCGTTTCGATCCAATCCATAATACTTGTGTTTTTTTTCAAAATTAGCCTTTATACCTGATATTTGTGAGAATTTTCGAATTGTATTAAACGCTTCGTTCAAGGATTGTGAGTCATCCCCAAGGAACAGGGTCATATCATCTGCATATTGTGATATTACGAATTCTGATCCATTGATTTTATACCTTTTATGTCTGGGTTGTGTTTAATTGATGCGCTAAGAGTCTCCACAGCCAGGATGAACAGATACGGTGATAAAGGGCCTCCCTGTCTCACACCCCTGTGTATATCTAATCTTTCGGATAAATTCCCATTGTTAATAATATAACTAAAACTGTTTGTGTAGAATGTTTTAACCCAACTAATAATATCTGGACCGAATTTAAAGAATTTCAAACATTTTTTCATGTAACTCCATTCCAAAGAATCAAAAGCTTTTTCAAAATCGATGATGGTTAATAAGCCAGGTATGTTGTTCTGTTCGCATTTATCCATTAGGTCGAAAATGAGACGGGTTGATTCACCAATATATCGTCCTGCTAGAAATCCTAATTGGGAGTCTGAGATCAGCTTAGGCAGGAATGTTTTCGTTCTGTTAGCAATTTCTGATAAATTGCTTGTTTCAGACCCATCGCTTTTTATTAATCTCGGTATGCTTTTCTCAGTGTAGCTTCTTTTTTCCAAATTGCAAAAGTATTTAGTTGATTTCTCCCCTTCTACTTTCCATTTTGCCTTCAAAAGTTTAAGCTCTAAGTTTTTTTTCTAAGTTATCTCTTTCTTTTTTCAATATTGAAGAGTAGGCTATAGTCTGTCCGCGAATCATGATTTTTAAAGTTTCCCAAAATAGTTTATGGTTAATTGTAAAACAGTTCTCTTCGCCAATAACTGTGTTTGTATTATTGCTATTACATGTATATTGGTTGACTGTGTCTGCAATTGTTGTTTTAACTGACTCGACATACTTCTTAACTATTATTGAATTTCCATGTACCCCAGCCTCTAAGATGACTCACAAATTGTAGACTCAGGCTAACTGGACTATGGTCAGATTTATAGTTCAACAGTATTTCCGAGTTTTTAATAAATGGCTGAAGATCAGATGAGGCCAGGAAATAATCTAGACGATCCATTTTATTTCCTGGACCTCTCCAGCTATATCTAACCTGTTTTGCCAGAATTTAATTTTTTCCATTTGATTTAAGGTTATTCCTATGTTTATATCGAACAGTATCAATTGAGTAATCTTGGGGTACATTCCAGTCACCAGCAATAATTATAGATATATTTTCCAAACCATCAATCTGTTCGAAGAAATTTTCAAAGAAGCTTGGCTTATCATCATTTGGGCCATATACAGCACAAAGACTTAATCTCTGATTCTGAATAGATAAATCAAGAATAATGAAATTACCTTCTTCATCCACTATTGTTTTATGTATCTTGTACTGGATAGTATTTCTAAAGAGGATCGCACTCTTTTAGCACTTGATAGTGATGAGAAAATTGCTTCATAACCCCATTCTATACGCCACCGTTTTTCAGTCTCTTTACTTGAATGTGTATCTATGAGCATTGTGATATCAATTTTTTCCCTACATCTATTAAAGAAGTCCCGACGTTTTATTTGATCTGAAGCCAACGTACGACAATTCAATGCACCTATGGATATATTATCCATTATCATAATAGAAGGGGAATTTGGTTATTTGCACAATCACAATAATATACATACATAGGATGAATTCAAATACATCACAAAAATACATGGATGCACAAGTAAAGATGAGAAATACAAACAAGGTCCACATTTTAATTTTAACAAAAATGTTAACAACGAACCTCCAGCGGCTAGCTAACAACATGAGAAATGGTCTGATTTTGGTCATATTGTTGCATGTTTCCACATATCTCATGATTATGCTGCCCGAGCTCCTACTTGGTAATAATTATGAAATAGAATCTCTCCACATTTCACTTGATGTATGATCATTTATATATATAATTTATGTTAGGCTTTAAATGCCAAAAGTATATGTATTTTGTTTGATTTTTTTTTTATTGGAGCCTTTCTTGTCCAGTCAACACTTTTGCCTCTGTATCAACTGAGGTGATATTAATTACTAGTGCTACTAGTAAATAGGGAATACTCCAAAATCAGACAGTTTCATTTGATAGCTACCGGTATGTCCCTGAACCTCTTTCTCTTTGTCCTACTCTTATTAAGCTACATCATGACAGGCAAACTGACATACTGATTACATCTTAAAACCATATTTTAGTTATTCCAATGGGTGTATCAAATTTGAGTTAGATTATTCTTCATAAAATTTTATTAATGAAAACATGTTGTCTTGTTCTTCAAATACGGAGTAGAGATTTAAGCACTCCAAAACAACTCATTCATAGGATTGGAGAAATTTAATTTTAGTACGAAAAATGTGCCAAATTTCCTCTAATAAATGGTTAAAAATAATAATAATAGCAACTATTTTAATTCTAAAATGTCGCGATATAAATAATACATACTTTTTGCAACTTCTATGAATATAGCTTACCGTAACTAAATGTAAAAAACCTAGTTATATTCCGGTCACCATTGTTATTTCAAATGGACCTAAATTACCCATATATTGTATTTACCTGAACCCACAGTAAATTACTTTTAACAGTACTATGTACTAGTGTTATATGCTTTATATATAATACTATTACTGGATGATTAAAGACATGTGATACTCTTCCAAACTACATATTATTGTGAAGAAAATCATACACATGTACATGTACTTACTATCAGCAGGCACATGTACCTGTGTATATATATATATTTTGTTATACCATAAAGTGAAAATGTACCATATAAATCAAGGTCTCACCCAAAGCTGTTAGTGCTTTCAAAAAGGTACATGTACGGGTGCATGTAATTCTGTTCTTGAATTATGTAGTAACTGTAACCCTTAAAACATGTACATGTAGGCGAGGGAACCCCAACTTATATATTAAAAAACATTACCAACTGATGCCTTTATGTCTAACTATATAAATTATAATTACATTTTAATTGATCTGCTATATGTGGCAATGCATAAATATATGAATGTATAAATCATATCAAGCCCACGGTTGTTCTAGTGCAGCCAAAATTGTGGTTCTTCCACCAGTTTGAATGAACCCTTAAGAGGGATGTACAGCGACCAAACCCGAATGGAGACTCCCACGCCCTATTCTCGATGTCACATTTACCTGACAAAAGAGCATTATTGTACGATTTCAATGATTGCATAGATCAGAGAAGATAGAGTTTTGATTATGTTTTTTTTGTGTGCAAATGTAAACACATAGCCATTTTGAAAATTACTCTTTTCAACGAGTTTTTATGAAATGTGAAGGTTGATTTGAATGCAACCATGCATATCTGCCAGAGAATAGCTCTAGCTATTTGTACACCATGATGTATTTATTGTATACTTCATTACTTGTGAAAAGATGTTTCATGAGACAAACGTTGCACCAAAAACCAACATGGGAATCGCCACCCAAACCCCGTCACCGTACCTCCCCCAACCAGATGTGGGCATGACAAAGTAACTCAACTCATAATCAACTGTCATCAATATCACTCCAAAATTCCATTTTTTCTTATTTTTGTATACACTTCACTGTTTTTATTTTCACAAACTCTCTCAGTCTTGCTTCTTTTGTTGTTTTTTTTACAAGTTTCACAAAAGGTTAACTCTTTAGATAAAGTACTTTTGTCATTTTCTTCTCCTCGTCTGGCATTTCCGATCTCTTTCTCAATAGCTCTCCTCTCAATTTTGAGAGACTAGGTGGTAAGTCTACTGAAACTCCCAAAGATGATCCTGCTCGTAATTTCTTTGCTTGGTTTAACACCAGGTCTCTATCCGGAAGAGACAGAAAGCGAACAATGATATCTGGGGCTTCGTCTTTACCTGTCGGGAGTCTGTGACAAGCAGCAAAGAACATGTCTGCTACTCGTTCCTCTGAAATTTTCAGCTCTGATCCAAAAAAGTTAATCACCTTTCTAGATGTAACATTCACTTGTTCTGTTCTGCTGCCTGCTATACCTCGTATCACAAGATTCCACTTGCGGCCCCATAAATCCAGTTTGGTGTGGGATTTCTCCAAGTCTTCTAACTTCTTCGATAGAGTCTGCAGTGATCCTTCCATTTTTTCTAGTCTGTTTTCTACCGGATTTGGATCCACCAACTTTTCTTTCAGTTCATCATGAACAAACTCGATGCTGCTCTTGATTTCCTCGAAGGTACTGTCCTGAGTGTCAAATTTTTCCTTGAAAATATTTGTTTCCTCTTGTAATGACTTGAGTTATTCGGTTGTATCCTTAGAAGTTATTTCAATATTTTTCACTTTTCCAGATAATTCATTTACTGTTTTCTCAACATTGTCCAACCTCCCCCTATTTAATTGGTGAAGTTGAACAAAACATTTAGTAATGTCATCAAAGATTTTACATTTATAAAAATTCTGGAGTTTGTCCTGTTCTTGTTTGTTCGATCTGGTTTCGACGACTGACATTTTGTCCGTCCGATTTGCGTCACCTTATTTCGAGGGTTGAGTTTTTGCCGTCTCGTTTTTCTATTGGCGCGATATTTTACACTTCTGGTTCACATTGGTCGTATTATATGATCATCGTTGCTATCGTAAGATGTTTATTCGTAGCATTAACAAATTTATAATCTGCTTTTTGATGAGAATTGCTTTTTTTTTTCGGAGCTCAGTTTACGCGTGGCCTGCAAAATACTGAAAACCAAATCTGCGGGTCGCCGACGTCCTTGGCCTTGCGTCTCTGACCTTTCGTGACGGAAGTAAAATTTACGTTTCGCGCATGCGCTAAGTGCACCTTTTCGTACTTAATAAAATGACGCGAACAAAGTTTTTCATCTTACTGAATTCAAACTTAATTGGTCAGAACACGTATGTTGACATTCACATTGTTGTTGACATTTTGATTGAATTTTGTTAGCGGCAACACCTCGGAGATTAAACACACACAGACTGATTATACACCAGCGAACATTCTCACAAGAAGAAAACCACAACACAAGTGATCAAATGTTGTCAATTGCAACTTGCAAGTGACGCTAATGGGGTCGTTGTCGTAATGTTTTATACATAGATGCACACCGTGTGCATTTATGTATACATAAATGCACACCAGTCTCGCGTGACAGGGGTCATTGTCGTAGTGTTTTCTACATAAATGCACACGTTTTGATATTTTTTGTAAGTTTATTTTCTTCCGTTCATCGACCAAACAACCATGCAGTTCTTTCCGTCCTTGTTTAATACTAAGCAAATTATGCGACCGATGACCAATCTTATTGCAGTTTCGATAATTGTGATAAAAGAATGCCTTTATCAGAACTTCGGAAGAAAAATAGTTATGAATTGAAGCAAACGGCAATTATATTTACGGTAACGTTTCAATCTCGCGCCGACTGAGACTGGTGTGGATTTATGTACATAAATGCACACGGTGTGCATTTATGTATAAAACGTTACGACAACGACCCCATTACTCGGCATTAGCGCAAGTGACTACTGCAGTACTGGACGTTGGAACACAACAACACTCTAACTCTATGTTACAACTTAGTTACGTACAGTGTGTATAACAACATAATGAAATGTACCAACTACAACTGTCACACTGTGGAATTTGACAATACTATTATAATTAGGATTTGGACTGAACTGGACTTAAGTCAAGCTGGAGTACATATTCAATTGCAATGGAATTATGGATGTACAAGTGCCAAAACACTCAACAGTTTATTTACAGTTGCTACCACTACTGCCGTACTGGCACTAGTACATTTAAAATGACTGTTTCCAAGTAGTATGTCCTGTGGTATAAAATAAACCTTAAATTAATGTGGAAGGTGTATTCAAGTATTTTATTAATACATAGCTCTAGCCTAGTCTAGGCTGTTATTAGCCAAATATTCTACAATAAATCTAGTTCAGCCATGAACGTAGTGCCTACCCTACCTACAGCAATCTGCGAAAGCATTCATAATGACTCATAATATTGACCTAGGCTACAATAAATCCTGCCAGAAGCTGAGGTTTGGCACAGCATTCAGCAATATATAAATTGGCAATTAAGTTACCAGTTATATTTAACTTATAATATATGATTTCATTCCAATTGCCTGACATAAAAATTGCTATTGAAATTTGAGAATAGGTCCGATTGACTTCAGACTCAAATTTTCACTTCTCATCCCCATGATTTGCATCATAGTAGTAGTCTCAATCCAGGATCCAGGATTAAATTTCAAGTCTGCCACATCTAGTGCGAGTCAATTGTGGTGATCAGTTATTGACTGATTGTTTATTTATATTTAATTTAATTACTTAATACCGGTACTTGATACATGTAAGTGGCTCAAAAGTATGTACTAACAACTTGCCTACATATTGATTAATTTAGTGCAAATTCATAGCAAGTACCATAATAAATCAATTTGAAAATCAGTGTTCTTGAAACAATCTCTCCATGAGGTCATCGGTGGTGCTATCCCTTCCTCTCCCTCACCTGATCCCAGGCTCCAACTGATGCTGAATACTGGGTAGGGTTCTCTATTCCGAAGGTTCATTATTCCGAAGGTTCGCTATTCCGAAGGTTCATTATTCCGAAGGTTCATTATTCCGAAGGTTTGCTATTCCGAAGGTTCGCTATTCCGAAGGTTTTCTATTTTGGGCGTACTTAACCAGAAATGAATGAAAATTTGCACCCCACCACAAAAACACACCAGGAATGAAAAATACTATTACGCTAGTATTAACATATATTACATTTATTTTATACACCCACTTCCAATTCCCAAATTGTCCCAGATGTCGGTTATTGATAGCAAGAAAACAGTATCAGTTTATCGTTTATTATGGAAAGCTGAAAACACGATGAATGAAATAAACTACATGTAAGAGATATAGTTTTTCCGAACTGGCAATCTGTATTTGAAAGAAACATCAACATTAAAGGCCCACTTAATTTTCGAACCCCCAGATCACATATATAACATATATGCCAGTATATATACCATTGGAAACAGGAAGCTCTCTAACACTGTATTATCAGCTTATCCTGTGTAATAAACTGTGAACATGTTGTTTTGTTGAGTTAACGACGTGTTTTTGTGCTTAAGGTTCATCTGGTTTTGTTGCGCGAAGTGTATTATTTTCAATGGAGGGGGAATAACTCTATATTTTAAAGATAGTGTTATTCCCCTTCAATTGAAAATACATTAGGTTGAATTATGTTGCATTCTGTGAGCCATAACGTGGAAAATCTTTTTATGATTTAAGCTGTTTTCTATTTCTCTATGGACATCTTCTGATACAGACGTTTCAAATGGTGATGAATTATAGTGTTTTAATCATATGTTATGGCACAGATTGTTATTAAAACCTGATATCAAGGCACTATAAACAAAATAGTCAGTGACTCGAAAATTAAGTGGGCCTTAAAATTCAATACAGATTCACAATTGCAGTTAGGTTCATCTCATACCCGTCTATTCAACGACAGAATAAGAGTTAAAGCCCCACTGTTTTAATCCGCCTTTAGCTGGCGTATTCTTGTCTCTAAGATTATTGAGATATAACGTCATACGTGATGACATTAAATCGTATGGAAACATAGCAATTGTGTGGGCTGCATGGCGTGAATATTTTTTGGGAAATAACGTCACACTTAATGACATTTAATCTCAAGGAAACCAGCGAAGAAAAAAGTCACATTTATTGTTTCAATGTTTTAAGTTATTTCCTTCATAAAAAGAGTCTTCGAGATAAAGATCCCTCTCAATACATTAGAATACAGAATTAACCTTTAAAATAACCTTTAAAATAACAAAATCTTCCGAATAGCGAACCTTCGGAATAGTGAACCTTCGGAATAGCGAACATTCGGAATAGAGACATGTTCCCCTGAATACTAGTACTAATTATAACAGATAGAGGTGATTTCTGTGTACCAGATATTCTAAGATATATGTCATTGAGAATGATTGTCTGGGAGTAGTGAGGGTGTTACCCCCCCCCCCCCCCCCCCCCATTTTGATAGAGGTGATTTCTGTGTACCAGATATTCTAAGATATATCTCATTGAGAATGATTGTCTGGGAGTAGTGAGGGTGTTTAACTGTTACATCCCCACCCCATTCTGGTATGCACTGCTTTTATAGCATCAAATTGTTTAAAAAAATTATGATTTATTAGTCACAATAACATATTTTGATGTAATTCAGTCTCAAACATCTTGATGTGTTTGAAGTTATGAACAAGACTGCAGCAATTGTGCGAAAATTACCACATTTAATAGTGTGAAATAACCTTGACTTGTATCCTAGATATTCTTAACCAGTACTCAGGAGTCACTGTGGGCCTTTTCTGTTAACTGTTATTCCAGATTCATGTTGTTACTAGTAGGTGTGACATCCTCAGTAATTAGAGTAGTATTTTCTATGTAGGAATATGTACATAAACCTGATATAAATAAACAAGATTCAAATTCACAAATCCTTCCAATTGCATGTCCATTTTGAGGTCTTACTTTCCCTATTACAGAAGAAAGTTAAACTTTTCCCAGTGCCTTCAGAAACAGTAGTTTATCTGGTTATGTAGCCTCAATTTATCAGACTGAGCCAAATTCAATACTTTATGTTTAATTATCCCAAAAACTAGATAGAATGAAACTCTATATATAATTAATTGTTTTAGTGATTTTCTGACTAGATTGTGCAAACAATATTCTTTCTTAATCTATGATTAAGAAGACAAAATGTGTTTTCCATTGTATGGACATAGCCCAATTTGCCCATGAAACAGAACTTGGTTGATGAAATGCCATATTTGAGATCATGTAACTCAATAAATTTATATCCGTATGCCCTGCTTTTCTTGTAACATTTTAAGTATACGGTACTAGATTAAACTAACTGAATTTCCATTGTTGATCATATTTTTTTCAAACTAAAGTGTTGTAAGAGGAAAGTTCAAATGAATTTGCACATTAAACACCTGTTGTTTTTTCTATTTCATTTGCACCAAAACTTTTAAAATAGACAAAAACACCCAAAATGAATTTTTTTGGAAAAGAGTCAAGACTAAAGATTCATAGGGCCATAATTTAATTTTCTTCAATTTTGTTTTGTAATTCTTTAACAGTTTGTTCAATCTAGTATACTTAATGTTAATATGAGAAAAGTAGAGCAAATGGAATTCAATTATTAAATTTTTCTCCAGCTTTTAAAATACTTTACCAGAAAATGTGGAATTTGGCACATTCCCACAGTTTCTTTCTTTAAGTTGATAATAAACGCTCTTTATTTGTAATTATTAGTTCCTCTTTAAGTCATCTGATGTCAATATCAACTATCCCATGACACTCCTTGTGTCAATTTACCTTTGTGTGCAAATTATCCCACATATCTTCTGAGCTGATAACAAGCGCTCTTCATTGATCATCTACAGTAAGGCCCTAAATAATCGACTCCTTAACCACAGCAGAATTATGGGTAACTTTTCAGGATCTAGTCGGAAATATGGATTGTTGCCATTCATTGGAAAGCTCTCATTGAGAGATTTCCGATGAATGAAAACAAGCCATATTTCAGGTGCCAGGTGTCTTAAAAGGGCACTAATAATTAATTGAACTAAATAATTATATACCCAAAATGGTTGTAATCTGGTCGATGAAAATTGATACACATGGGCAAATTGACCTTGGGAGTGTCATGGGATAGGTGGCATTGACCTCAGACAACTTAAAGGGGCATTAATAAACGATTTTAATTAAATAATTAATGAAAAACCCAAACTAGTTGGACATTGGTCACTTGAAATTGGTACGGTATGTAGGGATAAATTGACCCGGGGAGTACCATTTGATAGGTGCCATTGACCCTAAAGGCGAATTATATTATCATATATGATGAACAATAAAGAGCGCTCCTTATCAGCTTAGACGATGTAGGAAAATTGGTACACAGGGGTCACCTGGCCATGGGATAGGCGCCTTTGACATCAGATGACTTAAAGGGGAACTAATAAATTATCTTAACATATATGATATGTGGGTAATTTGACATGGGGAGTGTCATGGGATAGGTGCCGTTGACATCAGATGACTTAAAAACGCACAAATAATTAGCAATAAAGAGCGTTTGTTATCATCTTAAAAGATAGAGGTAACTTTATCCGGATAGTGTCATGCAATGGGTGATGTTTACCTCAGGTGACTAATAATTAATTGAAATGACTTGAAGGGACACTAATAATTTACTTATTCTTTACCCGAGCAACGCTGGGTACACCCATGACCAAAAAATTATCTAATTTATTTGGCACTAGCTGGGGTGTATGTAGCTGTGTGGGGGGGGGATATCCTATGATAACTTCCCCGGTGGGGGTGACGCCCTGTTACACCATTAATTGCAATATTTTTTCTCTAAAGGCACTTCATATGCTGTCAGTCCAATAAATATTTTGATAACAAGTCTCCTGGTCTGTGGTATTCCATAATTCTGTACTCATACCCAGAGCCAGTTTAATTAAAGATGGGTTATCTCTTCTGAGACTCTTTGTATCTATTCATGGTATAAAATAATAATTTGGGTCAGAGAGACTAGTCAACTTGGGACATTTTTTTTCTCCAAATAATTGTTCATGAACTGGCACAGAAATGTGGCTTTTTCTAGAGTATTACATTTTTAAATGAAAATATTCTAGGTAAAATATTATGAATATAATTATCTAATTGGATGGTTTCTCTGAAATATCGCAGATGACCAGGTACATTTAAGAATTTGTTTCCTTTTAGCCCCACAAGAGGATACAACATTTTAATGCAATTCATAATGTTCAGACCTCAAATTAAACTAGTAATTGTACATTATTTGTTACGTTCTCATAATGTAAATGAGTTATAAGTACATTAGATAGTTAAATATAATAGTAGACTTACATGTACATGCATGTACTTTGTCAAATGAACATAGTTATTAGTATTTTTTTGTTATTGCCATACAAGCACTCTTTATTATTACCACATCTTGACATGATAAATCTATTGATGGGTACCCTTTAATTTTACAACCTGTATGAACATAATGAGCATTTTTTCTTTATGAGGTGATATATAAAAGGTCTATCGCTTAAATCATTTTATCTGAGGCATATGTAGTTAGAATATATCTACTCCTTGTGTATTTATTTGTCTAATTAATCCTTGCTACATGATATAAGCAAACAATTACCAGGTTCAATTTAAGGCCTGAACAGTGAAATGCTTCAAATTAAAGTACAGAAGAAATTGTAAATTTGTTTCCCAAAATTAGTTTACTTTTACTGTAGTAATTATAGTATAAAAAGATATGTGATTACTAGTAGTGTGTTGGGACTCTCAATATACATGTTTAAACCTTCTCTTTTCAATTTATATTATGTAATATGTATGCTTCCTGTAGGTCCCCAAGGCTATGCTGGATTGATTTTATGGGGTGGCAGTCAAAGAAGAAATTATTCATTATGGATATCTACTACATGTAGTACATGATTTATTCAACAATTGAAGAAATTGGTCAGTCCGATGTTTCATTTTGACAGTCCATGATCATTCTCAACAGTGGAACTCATATTTGTTGAAGCTGAGTGAATGGTGTTGCATCTTTTCCAATGATGAAATAGAACTGAAAATCACTGGATTTATTCATCAGGATGACTCATCTGTTGTCCTTATCCAAACCAGCAAACATCTAACCTAGGCAATGAAAAAAATATTCAGATTTTATTGATTCTGAATTTTACCTGTACATTCAGGTACATTGTATAATGTATATATTTATTAGTGCATGCATCTAGTATACAACTTATGGAAGAAAGGAAATATTCATCAGGGAGTTACCAAAAAAACTAGAAATAGTGTGTCCATATGGATCGATCCATCATTTGTTACAATAGCCAACACGGTACATATCACTGGGGGCTATGATGATGCCACACCCCAATTAATCCCCCCAAAAAATCAAATCTAGCTTTCCAACAAAGCCACCTGTAAATTACTAATACATGTACATATATATATTTAAAATCCTTTCCAAATTCCTTGTTAAAATTGAGACGAAAAAAATTGGTTTTGACTATTAAAAAGTTAAAGCGGTATTAAAGAGTCTGTAGCTTACAAGTTCATACAATCTTGAGAATAATTCAGTCCACTTTTGTAACTGCCTGTTCAAAAGACCAGTGGATTCATGGCTGGCTAAGCCTCTGTATGTAATTGTAAAATATTGGTTGGTGTATACCAAACTTATCTCTATATCTATGTATTAATTATCTTGACTTTAATATTAATGTAAATAATAAATCCAGTAGGGGACTGAAAAATAGTACGGTGGGGGGGGGGGGGTCCTCAAAATTAAATAATAGTACAGGGTTTAACCCTATAAGAACCAATAGAAGAGCTCTGTGTTAGCCCTTGTCTGATTATTAATAATCATATACATCACATTAAAGTGGTTTTTATATGAAAAGCAGTTATTTGGAATGAAATGAAAAAAATATAGGGACCCAAATGAGCAACATATGGGGGATGTTTACATCAAATTATTTGAAATATAATAAGAGTACCCATCTGTTTATTTGGATCCCGAGAGTAATATCAATTATAGTCACAATTAATATGGCTTCAGATTAAAAACACCAAGCTTATTTAATTGCTAAATATTTCAGCACCTTCAATAATCTACATAGTATTATTTTTATGGCCTAATTAAGTTGCTATTAATTTGGTTAAAACCCAATTCGACAAGTTTTGTACTGATCCAGCCTGTTCAGAAGCAAATTCTTCAGACTGGCTTGCCATTACCTTCCACAATTGTGCCTGTAGAGTAATTAGATAATTCATCAGAAATACATGTATACTAGTACATGCACTTAAACATGTTGAGGCACTGTTTGCAATACTGAAACATACTGAGTACATGCACAAGTGCTAAACAGAAACACCATCACATGTGTGCGCACTCAAGTTTTAGAATAAACACAAAACAGTCACAGATATATACCCGAGCAACTTGTAGCATGCAAGTACTCTGTCCTTATAAAATTGTAAGAGACAATTGCTCAATGCCCTGGCAGTAGTTTTCAGTTTCATTGAAATGTGCACACTGTGAAATTCAGATATGAATATTTGCTCCTTAATACTCTATATATTACCCATTCAGAACCAATTTCAATAGTCGGATATTGATTTATTCAAAGAAGCCACATAGTTGTACATAGTTGTACAAGATATCAAATGTAAAAATATCACCAGTGATAGAGAGTGTTTTTACTTTGCTTGGTCAAAATATTATATATAATAGGTGGTGTTCCGAAGGCTGAAGCGTACTATTACGTATATACTTCTTTACTTAATTTTGTGCATAATACCAAGGGGTCTTTATGTTCAATTTGATTGGTGTGGGGGAGGGGCTTTATAATTTGAATCTAATTTTGATACCATATTATTTAATGCTGTATACACTCAGATGTTCAAGATTATTCTAAATTAAACATGATCAAATGTGTAGCCCCAGGGCAGGCAGTGATTCATAATTGGGTGAAGCACCTAGCTGTGATAATGAGAGTTTATGCCTGTATTATCATATTCATAGAACAAAGACTGAAATAGTCAAATAGTGAAATACAATGTCAATGGACAAACTCACAAAGTTCCATCTGCAAGTGCAACTTTAAACAGCGCAATTCAAAATCATCATTTGTTTTGTGTTATAATTTATATTCTCCATTCATTGATCAAATGATCGATGATGAATCATGATTGACTCGGAGAAGAATTTAAATTAATTAAATAAATAAACAAACAAACAAGAAGCTTAATTTCTCGAATTAATCGCGCTATTAATGCAACACTATGCTAACGATGATGTCCGAGCGATCTGACTTCAGAAATTCCAACCGCAATTAACGTCCATCTAATTATCTTTACCGCAACGAAAGAAATTATCTTGAATTTTGAGTTCAATAAAAATAAGCTTTCGTAGTTTCGACAATTCGAGGATATTCAAAATATCCGCGGGATGCGACGGAAGTCGATGTGATTTCGCGTGCGTCAAGACTCAAGGTCAAGGACGTCGGCGACCCGCAGATTTGGTTTTCAGTATTTTGCGCGTGGCCTACACCAGCGCCATCATACCGGAAGCCGCTCACTGCTGACTCGAGGAGATATAAATGGAGATATAAATGGGTACAGGACGTTTTGTATCGTCTAAAGTCATTTCGTACCATATTTTTGGTAGTTTCGTACCATATTTTTTGTAGTTTCGAACCTTATTGTTTGGTCGTTTCGTACCATGTAGGAAATTAATTGGTCATTTCATACCATGTTACTACATGTATGTCACACCATATGGAAACAAATAAATGATTTTCTACAAAGTACGAAATAAAAAAAAGTAACCAAACAATCCGGTACCGTACCGGTATGTAAAACCAAAAATTATGGTATGGATTACTATGGAACGACCATGGTTATGGTATCGAATACTGAAATAATGAAGTAGTCACTGCAGTTGTATATATCATTTATGTGGTCACAATATATGCATGTATAATGCAACCTGTAAGTTGACATGACCTCTGTTCTAGTTGGCTTATGATTGAGTTCTGAAGTGCTCTTCGCACTGTCAGGTTTACTTGATCAATACTCCAGCAATGTTCAGAATCCTATTACACGACGCTCGTATGAAACGTCTAGAAAATAGAATCCATATTTAATAAATCCTTCAGACATTCAGTATTACCGATCGCCTGAATCAACATCTGACTGTTCGAAGCGGTTCCACTCAATGATTGTTTTCAGAAGAAGTCGTCGCAATGTACAGTGCTAGTACGCAGTAGATCGAACGATTATCTTACGATGTTAGAGATGTTGTTGTTATTGTTGACATAATCATATTCATACTGCTGTTGTTAGTACTTGTCACACACATCCTAAGTTCTCCACCGGATTTTGACAGACAATCCCTGCAACACTGGGAACAGTGATAATCACAGTAATAATGACAGTGAATGAGTTATAGATACTGACAGTGATACATCAACATCATACAGTCCTCAAATTCGGTTGCTTAATTCGGATCTTCGTCGGCATTCTGGGTCAATATTAAAAACAAGCTCTCAAATGCATCTTCGGTATCTGCTACAGGTACAGGATATAGTCCACAATCCGTATACCATCGCAGTTTTCATGTTCAGGGTCACTTTCTGACGCGAAAATGTTCGAGAGCATGCATTTTTTTTTGGCAGCGGGGATATCCCATGTTGACGTCACGGATTTTGCGGTTAGGTGACTCCAGCAAGATTGGTGGCGCCCCTAGCGTTAATTTAACATTGGTGGCGCCCCTAGCGTTAATTTAAGAATTAACTAGTAATTCAAGAATTGTTCATTGGTTTGTAAACGGAAGTTATTAATTCTGTAGACTCGTCCATTAATTATGTATTTTTAGTCATTGGTTTCACCGGAAATAGTTGATTCCGCTATTATATATTGATTCGAATACGAACGTTATTAATTAGTTGTGCATTGGTGATAATTTATATCTTTTAAATATAAGAATGACAATAAGGTCTATTAGTTTTATAACGATAATCATTGATCGTGGGAAATCGTCTATTGGTTTGAAATATCTTTATTGATTAAGAAAATATGGCTATTGAAACGGAATGTACGTTTATTGAATATGCGCGAATCTTACTAATTGTGTGTTGTTAGATATTAGTTGAACAATGAATACTATTAAATTAAAATAGAACATTAATTTTGCATCGGTCAATATTGATTATGAATCTATATCTATTAAAACGGAACTGTCTCTTATTGAATCCAAGAACGAGTATTGGTTTGGAAATGGAGTATATTGGTTTGAAAATAGAGACTATTGTTTTCACAAACCACCATTAACTTTTATTTCATGTAATTTCCGACCGAATGGCCGCCAATAATAATACCCATGGCATGTAAAAATGTGTGTGTTTCATATAGTCTGAAACGCGTTCGTGTCCAAACAATGGCGGGATATTGTGGCTGGGTATTGGCTTTCGTCAGCCGTTCAAATTGTGATCAAAAAGTGGTAGGAAACGTATGTTGAACAGTTGAAAAAGGCGTGTCGAAAAGTACTCTTCTGTGGTATATATATCTTTGTTATCCTCCATATATGGAGATTCATATATAAATGTTTATATTATGAAAACAAACACAATTTGGTACATAACACAGTGTATAACAAATTTATGATTACAAACATATCTACAACACATGTCTCAATATGTATGATGAACCAACTACACATGCACATATACACACATTCGTGCACTACATAAAGTAGACATTCCATTCTACAGCCATATCGTACTTACATACAGAGAAATAGCATACTCCGAGACGACCAAGCCGGAGTTGGACCCAAATCAGGGATCTCTCTCTCTCTGGAAGACCGACAAACTCCAATGCCTTTGTGCAGTCTTATCGACTCAGAGCCGACCATTTCCCCAGCACCACTCATATATATATATACACAGCCATATCATACTTACAGACATACAGACGACAGCCAGACAATCAGGCATACGAGACAAACAAACAAACGGCAGACATACATACAGACAAATGTACTTACTGGTAAAACAATACACCAATATATGTGATATGAACAATTACGAACACGCTTATAACTGCATGTTATGATCGAGTTTACATGAAGGTTTGTGAGATCTAGTCAGGACTTGGCGTCAGTCGATCAACATATACTCTCCAGAGGAATGCGGCTTTGGTCACGAAAAAGTCCATTAGTTCATTTTCTTCTTCGGTAGCACAGTATATGTTTTCATGTAGACCTGTTAGTAGAACGCGCGTTTTTGGATTCTACATCCAGTTTGTCATATTGCATATAAATGTCTACATGAAACAAGTTTAGTAGCTCGAATTCAAAGGTATTTCGATCGTCGCAAGTAGTATTGTCTACCCTTTCGGGTAGACGGTTTGATCATGATTTGCTCCCCTCCTGTTCCTGTGCCATCAGGGGATTATAGGTCACGCCGCGTGGGTGTATATCGGTGAAGGTTATCGCCATAATAATCGTGGCGGGTACCACTAGGTCAAGGACGAACAAAATATTTCCGCAACAAGCGGGCCAAGGTTATCACGAGAATAGCGCGTGATCGGGGGGCCAGTACGTGTAGGTTATATATATCTATTCGGCGAAGGTTATCACCATAAACGACGCGCGTACGTCTAGGTCCCGGGCAAACAATTCGGCCAAGGTTATCACGAGAATAGCGCGTCACGTGTATGTAAAAAAATATTTCCACAACAAATCCGCGGGGCACGGAGCCAAGGTTTTAATGGGGTAGGGTATAACTGAACGATAAACGCGGTAGGGTTTGTACTACAACACCTGGTAAATAATTGTTAATTAGTAGTCACACAGATAGACCATCAAACGCGAGGTATCCGTTAATTAGCCGACGTTTCTATTTTGAGTAAAACAATTTCGTTTAGTGTGTGTGTATCGGTTTGTGCGAGTTAATGGGGTAGTATAGGACTATAAAGATGTTCGGCTCACGAGAACAAATACTGTAACCGGCTGAAGCTATATCACTGACGCCCGTTTCGTTTGGTCTGACGCCAATAAAGAGGGCGGGTATATATGAAAGGCTCAGTATATAAACGGCGGATGGTTACTGTTACACAATAACGGGAATATATTTCCAACTATATATATTCTAATATATAGTTATTTAGTTTTATTTGATAAAAGTTGGAGCACAATTGTTTTAAATCAGGAAGTATTCTATTAAGGATAAACACAAAACCAGGTATGTATATTTATATTTATTCAATTGTCTTTATTTCCAGAAGGCTTGTTCAATCATAGTTTTGAGAATATATACTTCAAACCACTGTTACAATCTTATTGGGGGGTATAAACTTATAAATACACACGAGTATGGATAACTGACCTCTTTCACCCACAAACATAACTCTAGTAATAAGTTTCGAACAGCTTGTGTGGTCACACCAAATTTTAATCCCCAAGAATCCAGCTCACTCTGCAGATTTAGGGTTTGAATATTCCTCAGAGTCAGAGCCGAGTTGAATAAGTTTTAGAATTAGAAGTAGAAGAAGACTTGTCGTATCGCCTTTTGCGGATCCTGCTTGTTTCACATTTTTTTTCTCGGTAGTACTAGGTAGGTCGTTATAAGCGGAAGGCAAGGGATCAATAGTAGAATTAAAACTGCTGGACGTTAATGGCAAGCTTTTATTAGTAGTAGATATCTGTCAGAAGTTCCTGGTAAGCTCTCACTAGAAGTAGAAGGTGCAGTAAAGCCATATGTATATGGCAAGCTGTCCGAAGTAATAGGGCACTAAATCCTCTACTAGAAATACAATGTACTACAGATGTGTTGGAATGTGGCAGCAAGATCAGAGGAATCCTCATCGCGGATTACTATACATACAAATACCTCTATAGTGCGGGTGGCAGAAGGTTATGAATTGTGATTATATATAGTGAACAGAGAAAATGCTGGCACACACCTATAAGTCTAACACCTATATAATTGCGATGGAAATATTACCAGGCAACATCTTATGTATGCTCCAGTCTATTTTAGTCTTAATTATCATTGTGTACGTATCCCAGCTAATATATTGTAGAGTGAGGCGCAATGCCAAAAAATGTTGGCACTGACGACCAATAAATCGAGCACCTAGATAATTGCCCGTATATACTGCCAGGTAACCGGCGTATGTATGCTATTTTAGTCTTAATTATCCTTATGCATGTATGTCGGGAGCCAATATATATATATATATATTGTAGCGGGTTTAGTCTACTTTCCTATGCAGGTAAACTAACACTACAGAGTTTGCAAAATCAGACGACAGAAATACGAGCTTTATTGTCAACAGGCGGAATTTCTAAACGGAAATAACACAATGGTATGTATAATTAAAAAAAAAAAAAAATATGTTGTAACAAAAAAAAATTCAACTTTTTTTTTTTTTCAAAATTTTTTTTTTTTTTTTTTTTTTTTCCTCAACAATATAGTCATGTGATATATCAAATTACTCGTCTCGAAGTATCGACTACAACGCAGCAACTTTTATCAAAATTGTATGTACCTATTTGGAATTAATTAAAGAAATGTTATAACACTATTTCCAAATGCTAGACGTTGGGGTTATATTACTCCCCTATATCAAAGTGTTTTTATCTTTCTTTTTTTTTACCTTCTTCTTCTTACTCCTTTTATTCCCTTTTAGTAAATCGACCGCGACAATGTACCATCACCACCACCACCACTATTATCTTCTATTGTATCAAACACAAAGATATATCAAGAAAAATGTCCAAAGTGCGAATATATGTGCCAATCAAATGTCGACAAGCTTAATCATGAAGATTTACATAGGACATTGAATAATATCTGCCAAACGTATTCCGTGAGTATTATCTTTGTATGTATAGTTGTATTTATTATAAATAAATAAATTTCTAATTGTAGGGGAAATAAATTCTGTGGAAGTCAATTATTTATTTACTTCTATTTAAAGGTTACTCCCAGTGAATTCGCCTGCAGTCAGTGTGACAAGGTGTATACTCAGAAGAAAACCCTCTCTCGCCACCTGCGGGCACAACACGACGGTATTCAATACCCGTGTTCAAAATGCGGTAAACTGTTCAAATACAGAAGCGATAGCGTGAAACACGAGAAGGTCTGCGCAAGTGTGTTCCAATATCACAAGGTACGTATGATATATGTTTAATGGTAAAAAAAAAAAAAAAAATTATCCTTTTGATGTAGGTATTATGTAACTATATACGACCTAGTATCAGTATTTTTTATTTATTTTCAGGAGGTCGTATTCGCCTGCGATCGGTGTGCCAAGACGTTTACCCAAAAGAAAAACCTAACTCGTCACGAGCGGACGCAACACGACCATAATCAATACCCGTGCTCAAAATGTGGTAAAGTATACAAATACAGAAGCGATAGGGTAAAACACGAGAAAGTATGCGCGGATATCCGCACCTCGTATTCGTGTTCAATATGTTCCAAATCGTTCGAAAATAAAAGCAACAAGAAGAGACACGAACTGATATGCGTCGGCACCGACCACGTGTGTGACGTTTGTCAAATGAGGTGTTCTACGGCGGGGGGACTCAGACAACAGCACGACACTCATCAAAGACAACAGAAAAGAAAACGTAGCGATATAACTTATTCCGTATCGACCAAACGTCCTAAAAGAAAAGTATCAATAAATTGTTATTGCTGTCGGCAATGCACCGAAAAATTCCCTGATCGACACGAGTTATATCTGCACAGAAAAAATATACACTTTCAAACCGGAGGTGGTATACAGAAAACACCGTGGGGAGACCAACCACTGCCTTGGCGAGATAACACCGGAGCGAACGACTCTGATTTAGAAGAAGTGTATTTAGCTAATAGGGACACGTTGATGAATTGGTAGATCTTCGGAGTATTTTGGCAGTATTCTTTATATTCGCATTCCCATATTTCTCTGACTTCGTAACCCAAACTTCGGAAATATTCGGTGGTCTCGTTCGTTTTTTTAAATTTGGCTTCTCTAGTCTTCAACCATTTCTCGTTCGTTATATTACGGGTGACTGAACAACCCGAATGTCCGTGAAACCAACAGCCGTGGAATTGGAAGATAATCGCTCGACCGTGCTCGTCTTTAGCCGGTTGAAAACCGTCGACCGGAAACTTGCCGATTCGTACTTCGAAGCCGCTGTTCATTTTGTGTTGGATATCTAGACCTTCGTGACGCGTGAGCCAATCCATCCAATGGTAGGCGGATAAGAATTTATCTCGTAATTCGGGTTTGAATTCGTTCTCGGCCCTTCTTATAATATAAGCACCGACCGGCATCGCTTTCTCGAAGGAATTCAAATAAAGGGCGTTGGCGTCGAAACCCTGTACTGATTGACATAAATCGCTCCCGGCTCTGATAAATGTTTTTCCGCCGCAGTGATTTCTGGTAAAGATTATCGCGGGCCCTCCCGTGAGATTATCCTTCACCGTTTTGAACAAGGACGAATCGTTCTTTCCGAACAGCGCGAAGTTCGCGTCGTTTTCACGCGCGGCACGAAAGGCCAATTGCCTGGCGATTCCGGGTACTGATATAGCGGTTTTGAAGACGTCGATATTTTGATCGAAATAAAAAGTTTGCAAACGTTCGACCGCAGTCACGAAGGGTTTGACGTCTCTGTTGTTGTACCATACGAGAAAATCTTTAAAGGTCGCCATACCTTCGGTTTCCCACACGAGCTGACAGTAAGCGTAGTCGGCTTTGCTGATATTTGATTTTGACATCGAGTTGTAGAAGGCTTCGTGAGGCGGTAGTCGCTTCGCATTCAACTTGTCGATATCGTCAAAAAAGTCGTAGGGAAAGAAACCTTTCGTTTCTTTGACGTCGTACGCCTTGAGGAATTTCACGTAAGACGAACCCGGCGATAGGTAATGAGATATATCGAGGAATTTGAGTCGCTTAGAAGCTATACACATGTACGAGTTGTTCTTCTTGACCACGAACACTCGCTCCTCGTCGTGTAAGTTCAAATATCTGGCTAGGCAAATCTTAATCAAATTCAAGTCATAGTTTGATGAGTTAAATCCCAAGACGGGGACTTGAGACATATATTGAGAGAATTTGCCGAGTAAACTACTTAAGGTTGTGTGCTTCTTCCTCTTCTTATTACCGCCGTCTCCGTCATCATCATCATCCTCATCATCATCATCATCATCATCATCATCATTCTCAGCCTTCATTTTCTCGTTAATTTCTTGCACCACCCAACCCCATTTATCCTCCGCCAACTCAGAGACGGTCGCGTATATCTCGTACATAGAAGCCACCATACATTCCACCAGAGTATTAGTGTCGGGTTCCACTATACAGAAAGGTTCGGTATGTCCTTCGATATTACTGCAGATAGATACGCTTACGGGTACGTGTTTCTGAATCCATTCCAGATTCTGACCGGATACGTCATTCTCCACCTTTTGAAGCAGCGACTCGTAATCGAAACAAATAAACCACGGGTATATTCGCTCGTTCTTCGGTACGTGTATGCCTTGTTGTTCCAACTGGACGAAGATGCTTTCGAAATCCTTGTAAAACCCACCAGGGTATACGAACTCCGTCTGGTTGACGCAAATTACTTGGTGTCGTCGTAAGTCACGAGCTTTCGGAAACATTTATCAGAGCCGGGAGCGATTTATGTCAATCAGTACAGGGTTTCGACGCCAACGCCCTTTATTTGAATTCCTTCGAGAAAGCGATGCCGGTCGGTGCTTATATTATAAGAAGGGCCGAGAACGAATTCAAACCCGAATTACGAGATAAATTCTTATCCGCCTACCATTGGATGGATTGGCTCACGCGTCACGAAGGTCTAGATATCCAACACAAAATGAACAGCGGCTTCGAAGTACGAATCGGCAAGTTTCCGGTCGACGGTTTTCAACCGGCTAAAGACGAGCACGGTCGAGCGATTATCTTCCAATTCCACGGCTGTTGGTTTCACGGACATTCGGGTTGTTCAGTCACCCGTAATATAACGAACGAGAAATGGTTGAAGACTAGAGAAGCCAAATTTAAAAAAACGAACGAGACCACCGAATATTTCCGAAGTTTGGGTTACGAAGTCAGAGAAATATGGGAATGCGAATATAAAGAATACTGCCGAAATACTCCGAAGATCTACCAATTCATCAACGTGTCCCTATTAGCTAAATACACTTCTTCTAAATCAGAGTCGTTCGCTCCGGTGTTATCTCGCCAAGGCGGTGGTTGGTCTCCCCACGGTGTTTTCTGTATACCACCTCCGGTTTGAAAGTGTATATTTTTTCTGTGCAGATATAACTCGTGTCGATCAGGGAATTTTTCGGTGCATTGCCGACAGCAATAACAATTTATTGATACTTTTCTTTTAGGACGTTTGGTCGATACGGAATAAGTTATATCGCTACGTTTTCTTTTCTGTTGTCTTTGATGAGTGTCGTGCTGTTGTCTGAGTCCCCCCGCCGTAGAACACCTCATTTGACAAACGTCACACACGTGGTCGGTGCCGACGCATATCAGTTCGTGTCTCTTCTTGTTGCTTTTATTTTCGAACGATTTGGAACATATTGAACACGAATACGAGGTGCGGATATCCGCGCATACTTTCTCGTGTTTTACCCTATCGCTTCTGTATTTGTATACTTTACCACATTTTGAGCACGGGTATTGATTATGGTCGTGTTGCGTCCGCTCGTGACGAGTTAGGTTTTTCTTTTGGGTAAACGTCTTGGCACACCGATCGCAGGCGAATACGACCTCCTGAAAATAAATAAAAAATACTGATACTAGGTCGTATATAGTTACATAATACCTACATCAAAAGGATAATTTTTTATTTTTTTTTTACCATTAAACATATATCATACGTACCTTGTGATATTGGAACACACTTACGCAGACCTTCTCGTGTTTCACGCTATCGCTTCTGTATTTGAACAGTTTACCGCATTTTGAACACGGGTATTGAATACCGTCGTGTTGTGCCCGCAGGTGGCGAGAGAGGGTTTTCTTCTGAGTATACACCTTGTCACACTGACTGCAGGCGAATTCACTGGGAGTAACCTTTAAATAGAAGTAAATAAATAATTGACTTCCACAGAATTTATTTCCCCTACAATTAGAAATTTATTTATTTATAATAAATACAACTATACATACAAAGATAATACTCACGGAATACGTTTGGCAGATATTATTCAATGTCCTATGTAAATCTTCATGATTAAGCTTGTCGACATTTGATTGGCACATATATTCGCACTTTGGACATTTTTCTTGATATATCTTTGTGTTTGATACAATAGAAGATAATAGTGGTGGTGGTGGTGATGGTACATTGTCGCGGTCGATTTACTAAAAGGGAATAAAAGGAGTAAGAAGAAGAAGGTAAAAAAAAAGAAAGATAAAAACACTTTGATATAGGGGAGTAATATAACCCCAACGTCTAGCATTTGGAAATAGTGTTATAACATTTCTTTAATTAATTCCAAATAGGTACATACAATTTTGATAAAAGTTGCTGCGTTGTAGTCGATACTTCGAGACGAGTAATTTGATATATCACATGACTATATTGTTGAGGAAAAAAAAAAAAAAAAAAAAAAATTTTTGAAAAAAAAAAAAAGTTGAATTTTTTTTTTTTACAACATATTTTTTTTTTTTTTTAATTATACATACCATTGTGTTATTTCCGTTTAGAAATTCCGCCTGTTGACAATAAAGCTCGTATTTCTGTCGTCTGATTTTGCAAACTCTGTAGTGTTAGTTTACCTGCATAGGAAAGTAGACTAAACCCGCTACAATATATATATATATATTGGCTCCCGACATACATGCATAAGGATAATTAAGACTAAAATAGCATACATACGCCGGTTACCTGGCAGTATATACGGGCAATTATCTAGGTGCTCGATTTATTGGTCGTCAGTGCCAACATTTTTTGGCATTGCGCCTCACTCTACAATATATTAGCTGGGATACGTACACAATGATAATTAAGACTAAAATAGACTGGAGCATACATAAGATGTTGCCTGGTAATATTTCCATCGCAATTATATAGGTGTTAGACTTATAGTTGTGTGCCAGCATTTTCTCTGTTCACTATATATAATCACAATTCATAACCTTCTGCCACCCGCACTATAGAGGTATTTGTATGTATAGTAATCCGCGATGAGGATTCCTCTGATCTTGCTGCCACATTCCAACACATCTGTAGTACATTGTATTTCTAGTAGAGGATTTAGTGCCCTATTACTTCGGACAGCTTGCCATATACATATGGCTTTACTGCACCTTCTACTTCTAGTGAGAGCTTACCAGGAACTTCTGACAGATATCTACTACTAATAAAAGCTTGCCATTAACGTCCAGCAGTTTTAATTCTACTATTGATCCCTTGCCTTCCGCTTATAACGACCTACCTAGTACTACCGAGAAAAAAAATGTGAAACAAGCAGGATCCGCAAAAGGCGATACGACAAGTCTTCTTCTACTTCTAATTCTAAAACTTATTCAACTCGGCTCTGACTCTGAGGAATATTCAAACCCTAAATCTGCAGAGTGAGCTGGATTCTTGGGGATTAAAATTTGGTGTGACCACACAAGCTGTTCGAAACTTATTACTAGAGTTATGTTTGTGGGTGAAAGAGGTCAGTTATCCATACTCGTGTGTATTTATAAGTTTATACCCCCCAATAAGATTGTAACAGTGGTTTGAAGTATATATTCTCAAAACTATGATTGAACAAGCCTTCTGGAAATAAAGACAATTGAATAAATATAAATATACATACCTGGTTTTGTGTTTATCCTTAATAGAATACTTCCTGATTTAAAACAATTGTGCTCCAACTTTTATCAAATAAAACTAAATAACTATATATTAGAATATATATAGTTGGAAATATATTCCCGTTATTGTGTAACAGTAACCATCCGCCGTTTATATACTGAGCCTTTCATATATACCCGCCCTCTTTATTGGCGTCAGACCAAACGAAACGGGCGTCAGTGATATAGCTTCAGCCGGTTACAGTATTTGTTCTCGTGAGCCGAACATCTTTATAGTCCTATACTACCCCATTAACTCGCACAAACCGATACACACACACTAAACGAAATTGTTTTACTCAAAATAGAAACGTCGGCTAATTAACGGATACCTCGCGTTTGATGGTCTATCTGTGTGACTACTAATTAACAATTATTTACCAGGTGTTGTAGTACAAACCCTACCGCGTTTATCGTTCAGTTATACCCTACCCCATTAAAACCTTGGCTCCGTGCCCCGCGGATTTGTTGTGGAAATATTTTTTTACATACACGTGACGCGCTATTCTCGTGATAACCTTGGCCGAATTGTTTGCCCGGGACCTAGACGTACGCGCGTCGTTTATGGTGATAACCTTCGCCGAATAGATATATATAACCTACACGTACTGGCCCCCCGATCACGCGCTATTCTCGTGATAACCTTGGCCCGCTTGTTGCGGAAATATTTTGTTCGTCCTTGACCTAGTGGTACCCGCCACGATTATTATGGCGATAACCTTCACCGATATACACCCACGCGGCGTGACCTATAATCCCCTGATGGCACAGGAACAGGAGGGGAGCAAATCATGATCAAACCGTCTACCCGAAAGGGTAGTCAATACTACTGTCGCAAATGGAAGAACATTCTATTAAGGCATGTTTTACAATCTTTATGTTTGTTGTTACATAATACGCAGGTTTCTTCATTTGTTTCCAGGATACAAATAAGGCGTGATATGATTTTTTATGGGCTGGGTATATTTATAAGTAGATATGATTTTTTATGGGCTGGGTATATTCGGCAATTTTCCCATAGCCGGGACATACATAACGTTGGATGGACGGCAGAGAACCTGACAAGTCGAGTATACTCATTTAAGCTCATTTCCCAATATTCTCTATTAACTCTTGACCATGATTCATTTATCGCACATTTCCAAGTAGATTTCTTCGGGAATATTGAATCTTCGATGTAGTTCACAATGGTCTCTGTCATTTTATATCTACTAAGGACTAAGAATATGTCAGACGAGTAACTAGTTAGAGAGGTTGAAGCACCTATGGTGTACTGATATAAGCGAGTAAGAAATACTTGCTTTGCTGTTTTGGAAACTTTTAAGTTGCACAACGAGCCGAAGAATGACAATTTACGTTTTTCGATAAGTGACACCATAGATGAAGTTCCAAACAATCCTTGAGCTATAACCGTTTTTGTGCGATGATGAAGGCCCTGGTAATATTTTAAACAAAATCTGTGTGTTCTCTCAAGTCGATCAATGTGAGTTTGATTTAAATTCCAGAGGAGTTCAGAGCCGTACAGACCTTTTGGTTTAACCACTGATGAATAAATTAACGAGCAACTTTTGGGGGTCATACCACCGGGATAGAGTCCAGCATTGTTCAACATCATAAACGTGCTACGGGTCTTATCGCATATGTGATCAGTGAAAATCCCGTTGAAATTGTACTTGTCAAGTGAGATACCCAAAATGAGTGGTGTTCGTACTTTCTTTGATATCTGAGGTTCCTAGGTTCCAAAGACGACTTTGATGCGAAAATTCTGCTTTAGTTTCATTGAATACTACTATAGTGCATTTGGATGGATTATATTTATACCGCCATTTTTTGCTGTACTCGTTGCAAATATCACACAGCGCTGATAAGCCATATTTATTTAGTGATAATAGAACCATGTCATCTGCGTGGGTTGGACACGTACAATTAACACCGAGCATGTTCAGGCCGAATGGTGAGTTTGCAAGAATATGTATTATTTCGTCGACGTAGATCATATAGTACAAAGGGGAGAGGATACCCCCTTGTCTGGCTCCCTGTCTCACATCAAACCACCTGGATAAAACGTTATTGTGACGAATAGAGCATGTGACGTTGGTCAGAAGTTCGCGCATCAATCGAAGTAAATTTCCTCTGAACCCACATGCGTGCAACTTGTATAATAATCCGTTGATCCAGACGGTATCAAATGCCTTCCAAACATCTAGAAACAGACTATACAGTTTTTGTTTACTTTCGGATACATATGAGATACATTCTTTCATTACATATGATGTCATTGTTGCGTTTATGCCTTTTTGGAATCCGTGTTGAAGCGGGTGTACATCAAGTAATTTTGGTGCGTACAGTTCTATTCTAGCTTGTAAAACCTTTTCGAGTAACTTATATAAAGTTGGCATCAGTGTTATAGCTCTGTAACTGTCAAAATCTGTTCTGGGTTTTGTGCCACCTTTATATAATGTTATGATTAAACCGCGCTTTAACTGTGATGGGACCGTTTGTGTTTGAATCAGGACTGTTAGGAGATTCGCAATCGTCTGAGTCAACTTCTGACTTCCATAGATCAAATGCTCGTTCGAAATCCCATCCCAACCGGTTGCTTTTTCAAAGCTGAGGCTGCGATACACATTAAGTAATTCGTCTGTAGTTACTGAAAAGATTATGCGTTTATCGATATCATCAGATTGACCACTGCCAATTTCTCGCGTAACAAATTCATTTATGTATAGTTGAAGTTTTGAGTGTCAAACTCCGGTCTATACAACGGTGAATATAGTTTCTCAAAATAAGATGCCCACCCTTCTGCGATATCATTATCATGACGAAGAGTTGTCCTTCATACGTAAAAAATGCGTTCTTATCTATATGAGTTCTCTGCCTCTTCGTGTTTAATGCGCGGAATAAATAGTTTTGATCAAGTTGGGCACGTTCATCGATTTTATCATTTAGTTCGGCCAAGTATGCAGCAGATGCTTTTCTATATTCTCTCCGGAAATCACGCTTTGCATTTTTATAAATCGTGTAACTGTCAGACTGGGTATCTGAGCGAGGTCTACCCCATCAACCCAATTTTGCCGGACAGTCCGCATAATTTTGTGCATATTTTTCAAAATGTCGTTCCAAAAAGGTTTCAGATGTTTGTTAAATTTCTTTTTCGGCAAACTTGCCTCGGTGGCATTCGATATATTGCTTACAATGGCATCGTACATTTTACACGGATCAGTTTCGTGTTCAGATAAATGATCAAATTTGTTAAACTGCGCATCAACACCCCCGTGTACGTGGTATCGCCAAAACCGAGGGTATCGCCAAAACCGAGAATATGGGAAAGTCATTTTCACGTATATGATATGGGGATATGTTTGTTTCTCATCGTAATACAGACATCGAGCATCGTATGTGTATGTCCACACGAATCAGGAGTATTTATCCACTAGTTGTCATTTAGTTTTCCCAGATCTGACCATTAATTTTGTTTTTGGCGAATTTTTTCAATGCTGTTTTTGCTTTTGCTCACTCAAATTTTCGAGAACATCCATTCACTATAGTATAGTTCCTGGACTCCCACGCTTCCAAAACAAATGCCGGTATATAGTTGAATCTGTCAATGAAGCATACGATTTGACAGAATTTAAAAAATCCCTGTCGTTCTCAATATCCGCGCGATATGAAGGGACCACTGTCGGTCCAGGAAGATGCGAACGCCGAGTTTCTGTGCAGTAAATCCCAGTATATTAACATGCTTGGAGTTTGTATATAGACCACACATGCCAGACGACACGCTACGGCGTATCAACGATTTGTCATAATCATGTTTATTTTACAGACTTTAAATTATGACTCGTTCCCACTCGAGTAGACCGTTACGCGACAATGAAACCGACTCATCTTATTGAATATACATATATATATATATCGTATTGCTCCAAATTATGCAATTCGGGCTTTTTTGAGAGTCATCAGATAAAATTGTAACGATTCTATGTTAACACACTAAACATCCGAACATATATGTACACACACACACACAACAAAGTTACTGCTATTTATAATAAACACTTCACTGTGGAACATGTGTATACCGCCATGATTGTTATGTGCACATGTAAATTGCACTATAGTTTATAACTTTTCTAATTTAGCCCTAGGACCACATATTTAGTGGGCATAATATTTACACAAGACTTCATTATGTTATCGTATAGGTTGCATATACTGTAATTGATATGTATGTTTAACCGAAATGAATCTTATCTCCGTCCTGAGTTTGGTTTATGGTTCTAACCAAAATTGTTATGGATGTTCAGCGTCAAGTCGCATCTGACTTTCCCTATAACGCTTCGTCTATGGGCACAATTAGCAGCATGGTTGTGACTGTGGGTCATGTATGTGTGGGACCCCTTTTCCTATAGGACTATGGCTCCATAGTATGGCAACGCCCCCTTTCCTATGCTGTGTATATATGGCCCCATGGTATGGCAACGCCCCCCTTTAATTATTATATATCGCTCCTCCTTCCCACGTAATTTCTGGAACATTTTTATTGTTCTGGAAAATTCTGGAACATTTTTTTTTGTTCTGGAACATTTTTATTGTTCTGGAACAATCTGGAACATTTTTTTTCTAGTAAAATCCATAATGTATTCGTGTAATAAAATTCATATTTGTCTACGGCCTCTTTAAAATTATATAACTGTAAAGTCCCAATGTTAATTTCACCCAGTACACACATTGGCTATCATAGCATCTATTTATTTACCACGCATAGAATATAGGCATTTAAAATTATTTATCAAATCTCCTTAAAACACTTCGGCCCCTTTAACTTTTTTTACCTTTAATAAAAACATTATTGATCTCACATATTTATTAACTGTTATGTACCTGGTAGAAAACACATTCCACGAGGCACGCTTTCTAACACTAACAGAGCATCATGGAATATATTCTATAATGGTTTAAACGATTCCACATGTGCACTAAGAACGCGATGCTGAAGGCAGACGCACCTTTGTCTGTTAATTAACTTCTAAGCACGGGGGAACACAATGCACCTACTGCAGGGCACAGAGCTCTCAAGCTAATAACACAACATATAACCATCTGGAACATTCTCCATACCAATGGGGATAAAGCGGTGAAACAGATTAATGAGATTATGCATACCACTAGGTGATAAAACATTTAAGCCTGCACTAATTTGAATAAAAAAACATTCAGGGGCCGGTATCATTTGCACATATTGGTTAGGAAAAATAAAATGCCTTTCTAGCTGCCTCTGAAACAATTAATAAAATTAAAATAATCTACAAAGTTCTCAGCAGGTGGGAGACCATCTAGGTATTAAATACACATCTAGCTCCAAGCAGCCAACATATGCTTACAGAGCATAACCCATGCAATTTAACTCTCACAAAAGTTATACCGCTAGCGGAATGAACCCTGAATACATACTGACTCCCCATTATGTATCCCTCCTAATGGTCAACTGTTATGGTACAATTGATTAAATCATCACTAACATTAGTTAAGCTTTTTCTCTAAATACCCCTTTAATATCTGTAATCGAACTATTAGGAATCAATCAACGCCTTGCCAATAGATATTTGAACATTTCAAATAAAGTAAATCCTACACACAATTTCTCGAAGCTTCGTAATTAAACACATGTTTAAGTCATTTAATGCCACGATACGTCTGTCATTCAAATGCTTGCTCCTATAAATGGCTTCTGCATCTGTGGAGACTGAGAGATAAACAAAATTAATGTTTCTGTAGAAATTAAGGTTTTCTAGTGTGTCACTACTTCAGATATGGTTCAAATAGCATACAAATCACCGCATTTTGGTCACATACCTTTTAGGTACCCGTCATTTATGCATTTAAACCTAATTCCGCGTATACATCAATACAAACGCTCTTTATTTTCCAAATAGTTTGAATGTACCTAGTTTTAACAAAGATTTATGCAATCTACATGCTTTCATTCATATAAAATTTACGAAATGTATGTTAAACGACAACAACATTGTAACAGACTGGCCACTTACCTTCAATTTATAGGTCATATTAGCCTGTACATTTATGGGAGACAGACATACATAATATAATGCATTGGCACAGTGTTAGTGATAATAATAAGGTGTCATTACTTCAGAAATTGTTCATATAGCATACTATTGTACCCGTGGTCACGTACATTAAATGAACACGTCACTTAAGCATTTAAACCTAACTCAGTGTATCTATCAATAAAACGCTCTTTATTTTCAAATTTGTCTGAATTGTACTAAATTTACATTTAAAATCAAGCATTTAAACCTAATTCCGTCTATCCGTAAATAAAAAACGCTCTTTATTTTCAAAATTTGTCTTAATGTCCATCGTTTACTAAATTTATATTTAAAATTAAGCATTTAAACCTAATTCCGTCTATCCGTAAATAAAAAACGCTCTTTATTTTCAAAATTTGTCTTAAAGTCCATCGTATACTAAATTTATATTTAAAATTAAGCATTTAAACATAATTCATCGTATCCATAAATAAAAAACGCTCTTTATTTTCAAAAACGTCCATAGTTTTAACAAAGATTTTGCAATCTACATGCTTTAATTCATATAAAATTACCCCGTGTGTGTTAGACAACAACATTATAACATATTGGCTTTCAAGTTACATATGCATGTACATTCGATGCACGAGGAAACATTGTAGGAAATGAAGGTATTGATGTGTCATTACTTCAGAAATTGTTCATACAATTGACCGTATTTTGATCACATACCTTAAAAGTACACGTCACTTTTGTCTATAATCACACAAAACATTACACATAGGGTTCAACATGTCCACCGTAGTAAGCTTATTTACTTCAGAAATGGTTCCAATAACATAGTATTGTACCCGTGGTATCACATACCTTAAAGGTACACGTCACTTTTGTCTATAATCAGACAATACATTACACGTAGGGTTAAACATGTCCATCGTAGTAAGCTTATTTACTTCAGAAATGGTTCCAATAGCATAGTATTGTACCCGCGGGGTCACATACCTTAAAGGTACACGTCATTTGTGTCTATAATCAGACAATACATTACGCATAGGGTTCAGCATGGTCACCGAAGCAAACTAATCCAAAAGCAACGAACACCCATTACTGAGTCCCGCTGTTACACACAACACAATTACTCGGGATTAAGGTCTTCTAGTAATGAGTTATGGTTGTATACTTTAGAAATGGTACCTATAGCATAATATTGTACCCCATTGATGCACATCACGTTTCATGTGAATTACATGAGCAGGTAACTCAATTCTCTGCATTTTGAATGGAGTTGGGTATTTTTGTATATTATATACAGTGTTATTTAGCTTAGAAATGGTTGTTATTTTATATCAATATGCCAGTTTATGTCACAGACAAAATGCGTACTCACTATTCACATAGACTAATATGTAAGCATTTGTATCATTTAGAATGTCAAAATATGGTCTAAGTCAGTCGTATTAGCTATATATGGCCACTTACCGTTCAAGTTATAACCCCATTAAAACTATGCTTCAAATGTAAATTATATGTAACTTGAATATGATCGGTCCCCAGGCCCTTTTTAGGTCATAGGTTCTAACCGACCATCGTTCATACTCGAACGCGTGTGTATATGATAGCTATGGTACTGGTAGAGAAATCTAGAGAGCTACGTAGACCCACTGCCTACATCAATATATATATACGATATACATGCACTGGTCGCAATGGGTTCCCGTTACTAGCCTATAGACATGAAGTATTAAAGTTATACACCTTCATCAGGGCGCTCTTAATGAGTTTTGAATTGGCATATGGGTACGAATCCAAACCATTCCGATGTAATTTATCGGAATGCCAATCATAACCATCTGCACAGAGAAAGCTAGTGGGGACGATACACACTGTTTGCGTAATTGACTAGACACATTGAAGTAAAGAAGCACCCTGATGTATCAAAGGTATATTTCAAGGATTTTTAATCGGCAACCATTATTGAATATATTTTTGTTGGGCATGGTCATATGCACCACTGTGTTTCATATAAAACAAAAAACTAGTGGGTGGTGAAATCACCGAAGGCCAATATTCCCGATGGTAAGTTAATTTTAGCATATGGGATACATTTATGACTAAATCGGTTATAGGAAATGAGGTAAATTGCACTTTATTATTTAAAAGGAATAACGCTATACAAGCTTAAACACACAAACCATGAGTTTTATCAACTTATTACGTGTAGCATATTTGGAGTTTAGTTATGTTCATCAAACACCGGTAATTGACACCTCTGTCTGTATATTTTTGTTATTACGATTGGGTCCCGTGTTCACCCCTTTTTAGTTGTAAGCGAATAGTCTCCATAGCTCCAAATCGTTCTGAATGTCCAAACTAATTCACTATCTAATTCTGAAATAGGTTTAGTTGTGCTCACAATGTAATCCAAAACTAGTTGTTCATTGAACATCTTTTCAATCATGAAAATAGGACAAGGTTCCCTCATAATAATGTAACCATAAATTGATGTAACTTCTTCGAATTCCAAACTATAGTCATTAAAAACCGTGCTACGGTATTCAGCGAAGCGGGCAAAGTTATCACCGATAAGTACACGAATCTCATATATGTCTTTTTTAGTAATACCACTAAATATCCAACACTCAGAAAACAGTTGATCCAAAGTATCCAGTAAGATATCTGTTTCAAATTCTGATCTCTCCATCAAAGCATTCAATCTCTTTCTACCATCATCAAAATTTCCTTCTAGAAGTTCCGTAATTATTAATTTACTCTCCCTTAAGAACCATGTATGTTGTAATTCTGTTTTCATGTCTCCATGTATCGTTGACGCGTTAACTAACTCCTTGTAAATTTTCTCAAGCATTTCTGTGGGTAATATTTCCTCCATAATTCCTAATTTACAAAACCATCTGTTTATTCGAGTAAATCCGCTAACTCACATGTCATTGGACATGAGTTCCTCATATAATTAACACAATCGGTTGTTCGTACCCATACCTAGTGAGCTTATGATCTATAATAGCTATCGGTAAAGTATTTAGTTCTTATTATAATATTTATAACCAATCAAAATCCGTTGCTGAATTTAGCTATACGAGGACAAACGGAATGATAACATCCGTTCAACAACTTGGTATTCCAGTCATAGTCATAGTTCATTTCATATTATTACTCTAAAATCTCCATTACATGGAGAAAATAAAGAGCCCATCTGATGTAAACTAGTATATAAGTACTTAGTGATTTATTTTCATCAATTATATGTATTGTTACTCCTATAAATATAGTCTGTTATACAGAGGATACATCGCCCACGTGACAGTATCGTGTTACGAAAGGTCTACTGTTTATGTATATGTCCCTGTTTCTTAAAGCAAATCCAGTACATATACGTGCGTTAAGACACGTGCAATTGCCACTAGTAAATCACGTATAAAAGCTCTTTACTGCATAGTTAAACTGTTGAGTTTTCACACGCATTATATGTCTTTTTTATGGACTATATACGTGGTATATGTCAGTATATACACGAATGTAATGTAATCACGTGCGCGTATTAATTTCATATATTCTTCTCAAAACAACTCAGCACAACGCATCAATTCTGATGTCTATGGCGGTTCAAACAGTGTACACTTTCAGTGTTGTTACCGTTTAATGCATACCATACTCATTTATGCATAATAACGCGGGTCTACATCGTTGCTATATACCTATATACGTCCATATTTCTTAAAGTATAGTATCTATACGTACATCATGGCGTATATTAAACCCCCTTTCACTGGTAAATCACGTATAAACGCTCTTTATTGTATAGTCAACTAACCATTTCTACATACACGCTGCTCTGTGGTGGTCTGTTGTGTCTTACCATTATACCATTATATGTAGAAGGTAATGTGGTCAAATATGTATAAGTCTGATTTTGTGTCAATGTGCCTGTTATTAATCTCATCAATTGGGTCGTTTATAAGTCGTCAAACATGATGACTTCTAATCATCTAATAGGTATTATAAAAAATGCCTACTTCACAAATATTTTGAGTGCATTTCAGTGTATGTTTCGTGCTCTGTAAAAACGTGATTTGACCGCTAGTGATGTAGTGAAATAACGTATTTTATAGTTGTCAAATACGTACTAAAAATATTGTCAATTTATGACTCATCTAATGAATTTTCCACACCTAGTGTCTACAATATGTTTATATATTGTGACTCATTACTACGATTGCAGTATGTCCACGTATGTCAGATATTACATAACCTTGATAACTATGTTTAGAAATACCTGGTATATGAGATCATATTGTAGCTGACAGAGACTGGAATGCGACTTGCATCTACCATCACGTGCGTTCGAATGAAGTTACATGTACGATATGAGCCATTATATGTGTCGATGAGGTGTTATATCAGTATATTCATGCAATATTCGTAAATGACAGCAGCATATCTTTTCCCTCCCATTATCAAGCGAGATTTTGTGGTTAGCTGACAAAGATGGCATTTTCGAATATATATAGCCTATTGGACACTTACTTCAAATGCTAAAATTGCCTCTTCAAAATAGTTAAAAGTACACATTTTTATTTCGAATTTCATTGTTTACGGTTAATTTCCTGTTATGAAATTGGTCCTTTTATAAATGCTTAATACGCAGTTACAAAAAGCCCTAATTGACAAACATTTTAAGCGCTATTATGACTATATTTGACGAATAAAAAAAACGCCATTTGACGTAGTACAACAACGTGAAATGACTACTTTTTTAAACGCGAATTTTAAACAAAACTAATATACAAAAGAATTTTAAACTAAAATAATAAGTTTGGTTGATGTATAGTTTGGTTGACAGCATTTTCACACACAGAAGCGTTATGATACAGTTTCACCACTCACACAGAAGCGATCTTATACGGTGTAGCGGTATGTTACAGAGTTATCGTTCTTTTCGAGGCTAAAAAAAGCGCAGGCCGGCCCCCTCCCTCTCCGTTTTAAAAGGGGCGGTGTTACGGGGAGCGATCGCGCGTCACGAAAAAATATCATAGAAGAAAAGTATAAGGCAGAGGAAATGGATGGGGGAAACAACACAGTATGAGGGGTAATGGAGTGTGGGAAATGGGGATGGGATGATATGACCGTGTATTAATTGGAGATGATAATGGATTAGGTAGTGTACACTGTTCATGGTTTTTAATATATGAATTAACATATAGTGAAGAGCTTAGGAGGCTAGGAAAAGCCACTCAATATAGGTTTATACATGTAGATGGTGCAAAAAGGGGGAGGAGATGGGGAGAGCGAGAGGCAAGAAATTGGGGGAGAAGGGTATAATTTGGAGAAAACATTGAGGTGTAAGCCTTACTTTCCTAGGAAAACATTGGGATTGTTGTGGGTAGAACAGAGGTAAAATAAGAGTTGTATAAAATGGAAAAGGGAGACATGAAAAGAATGAAAGGTGCTTATGGGAAAAAGGGTAAAGGGGCAGTGGGAGAGTGTACAGAGGTGTATTATAGCGAAGAGTATAGGAGGCTAGGAAAAGCCACTCAATATAGGTTTATACATGTAGATGGTGCAAACAGGGGAAGGAAATGGGGAGAGCGAGAGGCAAGAAATTGGGGCAGAATGGTATAATTTTGAGAAAACATTGAGGTGTAAGCCTTACTTTCCTAGGAAAACATTGGGATTGTTGTGGGTAGAACAGAGGTAAAATAAGAGTTGTATAAAATGGAAAAGGGAGACATGAAAAGAATGAAAGGTGCTTATGGGAAAAAGGGTAAAGGGGCAGTGGGAGAGTGTATAGAGGTGTATAGCGAAGAGTATAGGAGGCTAAGAAAAGCCACTCAACAGAGGTTTATACATGTGTAAAAAGGGGAAGGCGATGGGGAGAGTGAGAGGCAAGTAAATGGGAGCAGAAGGGTATAATTTGGAGAAAACATTGAGTAGTAAGCATTACTTTCCTAGGAAAACATTGGGATTGTTGTGGGAAGAACAAAGTGTTTAGAGGTACAAAAGGGGAAGGTAAAAAAGAATGAAAGGTGGTTATGTGAAGAAAGGTAAATGGGGTATAGGGTAAAATGAATAGAGGTGTATAGCAGAGAGCTGGGGTGGGGAACATGTACATAATTAAAGTAGATGAGATAAAAATAATCATTGAGTATATACCTAAATCATATGAAATGTGGGGGTTTTGCTTTGGAAGGAGAGGGGTAACCATGATTGCAGACAGTAATTAGGGGGTAAGAGCCGGCAATGGGGCTTAAATGGTATAGAAAATAAAACGGCACCAGGTAGAGGAAAGCAGAGGGAGTGAGAGAAGAGGGCCATAGGGGTAAAAGTATAACTAAATCATATGAACTGGGGGTGGAGAGGAGAAGAGATGGGTAAAAGGGGACATATATACATATATATAATTTAGGTGTAAGCAGTTGGTCGAAAACATAGGGGATGTAACGCGACAAAAGAGTAAACATAAAGCAGAGCATGAATGGAAAGTATTACGTATATGTGTATGAACTTGGGGGTTTGTGTATTAAGGATACAGTAGTAAAAAGGAGAACACATGCAAAATGGTGTAAACTTATAGGAAATGACAGGGACATAGGGCAAAGAACATGAATGATGCACAAAGTAGCATAAAGATGATGGCTAAGAAGTTCGGAAGAGAGGGGGTTATATTGGGTAAGGGTAAAAGTAGAATTGTGGTAAATATGTAGAAGGGTTATGTGTAAAATGGGGTGACATTTTTTCGTGACGCGCGATCGCTCCCCTTAACACCGCCCCTTTTAAAACGGGGGAGAGGGAGGGGGCCGGCCTGCGCTTTTTTTAGCCTCGAAAAGAACGATAACTCTGTAACATACCGCTACACCGTATAAGATCGCTTCTGTGTGAGTGGTGAAACTGTATCATAACGCTTCTGTGTGTGAAAATGCTGTCAACCAAACTATACATCAACCAAACTTATTATTTTAGTTTAAAATTCTTTTGTATATTAGTTTTGTTTAAAATTCGCGTTTAAAAAAGTAGTCATTTCACGTTGTTGTACTACGTCAAATGGCGTTTTTTTTATTCGTCAAATATAGTCATAATAGCGCTTAAAATGTTTGTCAATTAGGGCTTTTTGTAACTGCGTATTAAGCATTTATAAAAGGACCAATTTCATAACAGGAAATTAACCGTAAACAATGAAATTCGAAATAAAAATGTGTACTTTTAACTATTTTGAAGAGGCAATTTTAGCATTTGAAGTAAGTGTCCAATAGGCTATATATATTCGAAAATGCCATCTTTGTCAGCTAACCACAAAATCTCGCTTGATAATGGGAGGGAAAAGATATGCTGCTGTCATTTACGAATATTGCATGAATATACTGATATAACACCTCATCGACACATATAATGGCTCATATCGTACATGTAACTTCATTCGAACGCACGTGATGGTAGATGCAAGTCGCATTCCAGTCTCTGTCAGCTACAATATGATCTCATATACCAGGTATTTCTAAACATAGTTATCAAGGTTATGTAATATCTGACATACGTGGACATACTGCAATCGTAGTAATGAGTCACAATATATAAACATATTGTAGACACTAGGTGTGGAAAATTCATTAGATGAGTCATAAATTGACAATATTTTTAGTACGTATTTGACAACTATAAAATACGTTATTTCACTACATCACTAGCGGTCAAATCACGTTTTTACAGAGCACGAAACATACACTGAAATGCACTCAAAATATTTGTGAAGTAGGCATTTTTTATAATACCTATTAGATGATTAGAAGTCATCATGTTTGACGACTTATAAACGACCCAATTGATGAGATTAATAACAGGCACATTGACACAAAATCAGACTTATACATATTTGACCACATTACCTTCTACATATAATGGTATAATGGTAAGACACAACAGACCACCACAGAGCAGCGTGTATGTAGAAATGGTTAGTTGACTATACAATAAAGAGCGTTTATACGTGATTTACCAGTGAAAGGGGGTTTAATATACGCCATGATGTACGTATAGATACTATACTTTAAGAAATATGGACGTATATAGGTACATAGCAACGATGTAGACCCGCGTTATTATGCATAAATGAGTATGGTATGCATTAAACGGTAACAACACTGAAAGTGTACACTGTTTGAACCGCCATAGACATCAGAATTGATGCGTTGTGCTGAGTTGTTTTGAGAAGAATATATGAAATTAATACGCGCACGTGATTACATTACATTCATGTATATACTGACATATACCACGTATATAGTCCATAAAAAAGACATATAATGCGTGTGAAAACTCAACAGTTTAACTATGCAGTAAAGAGCTTTTATACGTGATTTACTAGTGGCAATTGCACGTGTCTTAACGCACGTATATGTACTGGATTTGCTTTAAGAAACAGGGACATATACATAAACCTGACACGCATTTATATACTTTGAACACAGTAGACCTTTCGTAACACGATACTGTCACGTGGGCGATGTATCCTCTGTATAACAGACTATATTTATAGGAGTAACAATACATATAATTGATGAAAATAAATCACTAAGTACTTATATACTAGTTTACATCAGATGGGCTCTTTATTTTCTCCATGTAATGGAGATTTTAGAGTAATAATATGAAATGAACTATGACTATGACTGGAATACCAAGTTGTTGAACGGATGTTATCATTCCGTTTGTCCTCGTATAGCTAAATTCAGCAACGGATTTTGATTGGTTATAAATATTATAATAAGAACTAAATACTTTACCGATAGCTATTATAGATCATAAGCTCACTAGGTATGGGTACGAACAACCGATTGTGTTAATTATATGAGGAACTCATGTCCAATGACATGTGAGTTAGCGGATTTACTCGAATAAACAGATGGTTTTGTAAATTAGGAATTATGGAGGAAATATTACCCACAGAAATGCTTGAGAAAATTTACAAGGAGTTAGTTAACGCGTCAACGATACATGGAGACATGAAAACAGAATTACAACATACATGGTTCTTAAGGGAGAGTAAATTAATAATTACGGAACTTCTAGAAGGAAATTTTGATGATGGTAGAAAGAGATTGAATGCTTTGATGGAGAGATCAGAATTTGAAACAGATATCTTACTGGATACTTTGGATCAACTGTTTTCTGAGTGTTGGATATTTAGTGGTATTACTAAAAAAGACATATATGAGATTCGTGTACTTATCGGTGATAACTTTGCCCGCTTCGCTGAATACCGTAGCACGGTTTTTAATGACTATAGTTTGGAATTCGAAGAAGTTACATCAATTTATGGTTACATTATTATGAGGGAACCTTGTCCTATTTTCATGATTGAAAAGATGTTCAATGAACAACTAGTTTTGGATTACATTGTGAGCACAACTAAACCTATTTCAGAATTAGATAGTGAATTAGTTTGGACATTCAGAACGATTTGGAGCTATGGAGACTATTCGCTTACAACTAAAAAGGGGTGAACACGGGACCCAATCGTAATAACAAAAATATACAGACAGAGGTGTCAATTACCGGTGTTTGATGAACATAACTAAACTCCAAATATGCTACACGTAATAAGTTGATAAAACTCATGGTTTGTGTGTTTAAGCTTGTATAGCGTTATTCCTTTTAAATAATAAAGTGCAATTTACCTCATTTCCTATAACCGATTTAGTCATAAATGTATCCCATATGCTAAAATTAACTTACCATCGGGAATATTGGCCTTCGGTGATTTCACCACCCACTAGTTTTTTGTTTTATATGAAACACAGTGGTGCATATGACCATGCCCAACAAAAATATATTCAATAATGGTTGCCGATTAAAAATCCTTGAAATATACCTTTGATACATCAGGGTGCTTCTTTACTTCAATGTGTCTAGTCAATTACGCAAACAGTGTGTATCGTCCCCACTAGCTTTCTCTGTGCAGATGGTTATGATTGGCATTCCGATAAATTACATCGGAATGGTTTGGATTCGTACCCATATGCCAATTCAAAACTCATTAAGAGCGCCCTGATGAAGGTGTATAACTTTAATACTTCATGTCTATAGGCTAGTAACGGGAACCCATTGCGACCAGTGCATGTATATCGTATATATATATTGATGTAGGCAGTGGGTCTACGTAGCTCTCTAGATTTCTCTACCAGTACCATAGCTATCATATACACACGCGTTCGAGTATGAACGATGGTCGGTTAGAACCTATGACCTAAAAAGGGCCTGGGGACCGATCATATTCAAGTTACATATAATTTACATTTGAAGCATAGTTTTAATGGGGTTATAACTTGAACGGTAAGTGGCCATATATAGCTAATACGACTGACTTAGACCATATTTTGACATTCTAAATGATACAAATGCTTACATATTAGTCTATGTGAATAGTGAGTACGCATTTTGTCTGTGACATAAACTGGCATATTGATATAAAATAACAACCATTTCTAAGCTAAATAACACTGTATATAATATACAAAAATACCCAACTCCATTCAAAATGCAGAGAATTGAGTTACCTGCTCATGTAATTCACATGAAACGTGATGTGCATCAATGGGGTACAATATTATGCTATAGGTACCATTTCTAAAGTATACAACCATAACTCATTACTAGAAGACCTTAATCCCGAGTAATTGTGTTGTGTGTAACAGCGGGACTCAGTAATGGGTGTTCGTTGCTTTTGGATTAGTTTGCTTCGGTGACCATGTTGAACCCTATGCGTAATGTATTGTCTGATTATAGACACAAATGACGTGTACCTTTAAGGTATGTGACCCCGTGGGTACAATACTATGCTATTGGAACCATTTCTGAAGTAAATAAGCTTACTACGATGGACATGTTTAACCCTACGTGTAATGTATTGTCTGATTATAGACAAAAGTGACGTGTACCTTTAAGGTATGTGATACCACGGGTACAATACTATGTTATTGGAACCATTTCTGAAGTAAATAAGCTTACTACGGTGGACATGTTGAACCCTATGTGTAATGTTTTGTGTGATTATAGACAAAAGTGACGTGTACTTTTAAGGTATGTGATCAAAATACGGTCAATTGTATGAACAATTTCTGAAGTAATGACACATCAATACCTTCATTTCCTACAATGTTGCCTCGTGCATCGAATGTACATGCATATGTAACTTGAAAGCCAATATGTTATAATGTTGTTGTCTAACACACACGGGGTAATTTTATATGAATGAAAGCATGTAGATTGCAAAAATCTTTGTTAAAACTATGGACGTTTTTGAAAATAAAGAGCGTTTTTTATTTATGGATACGATGAATTATGTTTAAATGCTTAATTTTAAATATAAATTTAGTAAACGATGGACATTAAGACAAATTTTGAAAATAAAGAGTGTGTTTTATTTACGGATAGACGCAATTAGGTTTAAATGCTTGATTTTAAATGTAAATTTAGTGCATTTAAGTCAAATTTTGAAAATAAAGAGCGTTTTATTGATAGATACACTGAGTTATGTTTAAATGCCTAAGTGACGTGTTCCTTTAAGGTATGTGACCACGGGTGCAATAGTATGCTATTGGAACCATTTCTGAAGTAAATAAGCTTACTACGATGGACATGTTTAACCCTACGTGTAATGTATTGTCTGATTATAGACAAAGTGACGTGTACCTTTAAGGTATGTGATCAAAATACGGTCAATTGTATGAACAATTTCTGAAGTAATGACACATCAATACCTTCATTTCCTACAATGTTTCCTCGTGCATCGAATGTACATGCATATGTAACTTGAAAGCCAATATGTTATAATGTTGTTGTCTAACACACACGGGGTAATTTTATATGAATTAAAGCATGTAGATTGCAAAATCTTTGTTAAAACTATGGACGTTTTTGAAAATAAAGAGCGTTTTTTATTGATAGATACGATGAATTATGTTTAAATGCTTAATTTTAAATATAAATTTAGTATACGATGGACTTTAAGACAAATTTTGAAAATAAAGAGCGTTTTTTATTTACGGATAGACGGAATTAGGTTTAAATGCTTAATTTTAAATATAAATTTAGTAAACGATGGACATTAAGACAAATTTTGAAAATAAAGAGCGTTTTTTATTTACGGATAGACGGAATTAGGTTTAAATGCTTGATTTTAAATGTAAATTTAGTACAATTCAGACAAATTTGAAAATAAAGAGCGTTTTATTGATAGATACACTGAGTTAGGTTTAAATGCTTAAGTGACGTGTTCATTTAATGTACGTGACCACGGGTACAATAGTATGCTATATGAACAATTTCTGAAGTAATGACACCTTATTATTATCACTAACACTGTGCCAATGCATTATATTATGTATGTCTGTCTCCCATAAATGTACAGGCTAATATGACCTATAAATTGAAGGTAAGTGGCCAGTCTGTTACAATGTTGTTGTCGTTTAACATACATTTCGTAAATTTTATATGAATGAAAGCATGTAGATTGCATAAATCTTTGTTAAAACTAGGTACATTCAAACTATTTGGAAAATAAAGAGCGTTTGTATTGATGTATACGCGGAATTAGGTTTAAATGCATAAATGACGTGTACCTTTAAGGTATGTGACCAAAATGCGGTGATTTGTATGCTATTTGAACCATATCTGAAGTAGTGACACACTAGAAAACCTTAATTTCTACAGAAACATTAATTTTGTTTATCTCTCAGTCTCCACAGATGCAGAAGCCATTTATAGGAGCAAGCATTTGAATGACAGACGTATCGTGGCATTAAATGACTTAAACATGTGTTTAATTACGAAGCTTCGAGAAATTGTGTGTAGGATTTACTTTATTTGAAATGTTCAAATATCTATTGGCAAGGCGTTGATTGATTCCTAATAGTTCGATTACAGATATTAAAGGGGTATTTAGAGAAAAAGCTTAACTAATGTTAGTGATGATTTAATCAATTGTACCATAACAGTTGACCATTAGGAGGGATACATAATGGGGAGTCAGTATGTATTCAGGGTTCATTCCGCTAGCGGTATAACTTTTGTGAGAGTTAAAATGCATGGGTTATGCTCTGTAAGCATATGTTGGCTGCTTGGAGCTAGATGTGTATTTAATACCTAGATGGTCTCCCACCTGCTGAGAACTTTGTAGATTATTTTAATTTTATTAATTGTTTCAGAGGCAGCTAGAAAGGCATTTTATTTTTCCTAACCAATATGTGCAAATGATACCGGCCCCTGAATGTTTTTTTATTCAAATTAGTGCAGGCTTAAATGTTTTATCACCTAGTGGTATGCATAATCTCATTAATCTGTTTCACCGCTTTATCCCCATTGGTATGGAGAATGTTCCAGATGGTTATATGTTGTGTTATTAGCTTGAGAGCTCTGTGCCCTGCAGTAGGTGCATTGTGTTCCCCCGTGCTTAGAAGTTAATTAACAGACAAAGGTGCGTCTGCCTTCAGCATCGCGTTCTTAGTGCACATGTGGAATCGTTTAAACCATTATAGAATATATTCCATGATGCTCTGTTAGTGTTAGAAAGCGTGCCTCGTGGAATGTGTTTTCTACCAGGTACATAACAGTTAATAAATATGTGAGATCAATAATGTTTTTATTAAAGGTAAAAAAAGTTAAAGGGGCCGAAGTGTTTTAAGGAGATTTGATAAATAATTTTAAATGCCTATATTCTATGCGTGGTAAATAAATAGATGCTATGATAGCCAATGTGTGTACTGGGTGAAATTAACATTGGGACTTTACAGTTATATAATTTTAAAGAGGCCGTAGACAAATATGAATTTTATTACACGAATACATTATGGATTTTACTAGAAAAAAAATGTTCCAGATTGTTCCAGAACAATAAAAATGTTCCAGAACAAAAAAAAATGTTCCAGAATTTTCCAGAACAATAAAAATGTTCCAGAAATTACGTGGGAAGGAGGAGCGATATATAATAATTAAAGGGGGGCGTTGCCATACAATGGGGCCATATATACACAGCATAGGAAAGCGGGCGTTGCCATACTATGGAGCCATAGTCCTATAGGAAAAGGGGTCCCACACATACATGACCCACAGTCACAACCATGCTGCTACAATTTCCAATGGCGCATCTGATTCAGACATGGTATTTCATAATACTAAATTCGAGATGCCACAAAATATCTGCGCAACACACAAGGGACCGGACGAATTGACCGATTAAGGGATCAATTATAATTTTATTATGATTTTATGCGGACTGGCTGTTTTTCCTTTGTTCACAGACAGAGATAATTGTTGTGATTATAGCTCCACTCGTGCAAACTTTCACGAGGCCCGATGATGAGTATAACGTGTCATTCATCATAAATTTATTTGTCTTCGGGGAGAGTATTTGTTTTGTTGGGGCGGAGTCTTAAGGGTCAGACGCACGTTTCGCCAAAATTTCCTGGTATTTCAAAATGTATTTTCTCTAAATCTATCAGGAATATCTTTGTGAAATTTTGTACAAGAGATTATTGTGGTACCATACATAAGAACCATTGGACATTTGGTTATTATAATCTCATTTACTTTATCTTTATGGCATGAAAAAACTTTAAAATTTCACTGTGTTCAGGTACCGAGAACTACTTTAAAACAGATTTTTTTCGAAAGTACATTTCATATATACATGATAACATATCTGAAGATCATGAGAGGAGACTTAATTTTTCTTGATTCATGAAATTAAATGATTATTTTCATTCAGAAAGACAACTACCATAAATATTTTTTTATTATTGAGAATTTTCATGCCATGCTTGTTGGTCATTGAAAAATTGGGCTCAGTTGAGTTCTGGGTCATGGGTTCATAGCCAAGTTAAATCTGACCACCATATCTCTTAACACTGTGGCCTAATTTCTGTTGATTGCTCCCTGCTTGAGTGGACAGCACCACATTTGAACAATTGTTTTCATTTGGGCTGGCATATTTGTGACTGCTTTATTCTTCATTATAATACATGGGGTATGATGCTATAATATGCAATTAAAAAGCTAACCCAACATTATGATACAAATGAAGCCTCCTCTCATCACTATTTGATGGTTGACATAATGTTTGAAATTATAATTTTTTCTGGCAGTTCTCGGTACCTGAAGGGACAGAAACGAAATAAATATTTTCAACCTCTCAAATGTATTAAAATCCATTATTGTTATTGTCTCTTTATAATTGTTCTGATTATATATATAATGAAAATTATCATATGTAAAATTCAAGATTTTTCACCAGATAGATCCAGAGAAATTCTTTGTTGAAAATCACTTGCCATTTCTGGCTGGATTTACTGTGATTTATGGAAAACGTGCGTCTCCCCCTTAACCTCTGTCAAACCATTCAACAGAGAAAAATGGACACCATATCACATGGTGGCGTGTCGTCCGGCATGTGTGGTCTATATACAAACTCCAAGCATGTTAATATTAAACGAATATCCGATTAGGTGCATGCATGCAAACGGCAGCATTCACGTGCTTGTGATCAAGGCATCGCGCTATTATTCATTCACGTTCTTGAGATCGCAAATCTGAATGCTGAGATGGATGTTCAATTAATTTCAATTGAAACACATTCATAATAGATATGCACATAATATTTCGAATATGTTATGGATTCATATTTCAGATGACATTCGCAGTCCAATTGATCAGTCTCAGATACACATAAAAACACTCATCAGAACTCCTTAAGTGATACGCATATTTACTGCCCAGAAACTCGGCGTTTGGTCGCATCTTCATCTGTGCCGTTCGCATCTTTCTGGACCGACAGTGGTCCCTTCATATCGCGCGGATATTGAGAGCGACAATGATTTTTTAAATTCTGTCAAATCGTATGCTTCATTGACAGATTCAACTATATACCGGCATTTGTTTTGGAAGCGTGTGAGTCCAGGAACTATACTAGTGAATGGATGTTCTCGAAAATTTGAGTGAGCAAAAGCAAAAACAGCATTGAAAAAATTCGCCAAAAACAAAATTAATGGTCTGATCTGGGAAAACTAAATGACAACTAGTGGATAAATACTCCTGATTCGTGTGGACATACACATACGATGCTCGATGTCTGTATTACGATGAGAAACAAACATATCCCCATATCATATACGTGAAAATGACTTTCCCATATTCTCGGTTTTGGCGATACCCTCGGTTTTGGCGATACCACGTACACGGGGGTGATCAAGGCTTTGCTTATAATTGTGTAAAATTTCTGGTTCAGATTTAGCCTTTAGATTCCCTGACCAATTACACCCGTTGTTTCTACAAGTACATCTCGATAACGCATTTCAAATAGCATTCTCAGAGTGATTGGCCTATGATTGGATACATCGATTGCATCATCGTTTAGTACGTGTACTTCTTGTATGAAAGGAATAAGGGAATGTGGAATTAAGATATGATCAACGATCGTTCCTCCATAGCGCCCATCGCCAAATGGGATACATGTAGTACGCGGATTATCCTGGCAAAAAGTGCGATTGACGGACACCATTTTGATTCGTTTGACAATTATTTTGAATGCCATGTTTCGGTCATCGGACTTTTCAAATTGCCCATTAAAGTCTCCCATCACTATTACATTGCCATAAGTTTTGTACATATCACAAATATCGCCAAGAGATCTGGTATATTCTTCGTAATGTTCCGCCGTGTAATTAGTAGAAGGTAGATATACCTGTAATATGTATATGAAGCATTCATTTGTTACTTGAAATTGAATCCCTATTATTCTATCATCATCTATAGCGAGGGGACTTATGCGTTTAGACAGTCTCTTGTGCCATAACAACGCAACCCCACCACTTGGTCTCCCTCTTTTGTTGGGGATTCTTTGGCGGGAATCGGACACTGCATGATATTCATAAAACTTGTCGAGCGAACCAAGAAAGTGCATATCACATTGATAGAGCCAGTGCTCACTCAATCCTATTATATCATGATCGCCACGTTTAAGCAAATTGCTGAGGTAATAGCCAGATGACATGATACCGGTGGCATTCCATGTAATTAGATTGAGATTAACGGTTTCCATTGTGTGTTTATAATTGATAGCTGATAAGTCAGCGTTGTGAGTACGATTATCGCTCAAAATCAATGACAGGATTAATGCTAGCAATGCACCGATATTACACATAATAAATAGTAATATGGTTTCATTTGTGTACCCACATCCTACAGATTGCTCCTCGTGGCCAAAACGTTGGTGCAAGAACTGCATCTAGGTCCTCGTCACAAACATTAATGCGAGCAGAGTTACCTCTCAACATCTTAATGACAGTGAAGCCCGCATTTTTAAATATAAGATGTTTCTTGATATCGTCAATGGCTACGGAGTCAGCGAATCCACCGAGAAACACTTGTGACGTTTTGACTGGACAATCATATTTATAAAAATAATAGTCATTTCTGGAGTAATTTGCAGCATGTCTAGCTTGTTGTGGACGCGTAATATTAGTTTCATTCAAGTAGAAAATTAAACAAGAAATTATTATGTGCGTTCATTGACTTCCAAAAGGCATTCGACATGGTGTGGAGGCAAGGACTTTGGATGAAAATTTTGAAATATGGGATCAATGGGAAAATATTTACGGTTATTGCCAACATGTATAATCATATTAAATCCTGTGTTCAAGCAGAGGGAAGTAAATCCATTTACTTCCCCTGCCATGCTGGTGTTAGACAAGGTGAGAACCTATCCCCCCTACTATTCACACTGTACTTGAACGATTTGCAAGAATATTTACTTGATAACGACGTAGTGGGCTTAAAAACAATAGACCTAGAAATAGAGAATCGACTCAACTGTTATGTGAAAATATTCATGATTATGTACGCCGATGATACGACAATCATGGCGGAAACCCCAAAAGTATTACAACAACAACTGGACCTCTTTTAAAAATATTGCAATAAATGGAAATTAACAGTGAATATCGAGAAAACGAAAATTGTCAACTTTTCGAAGACCAGTCTTCCAAAAAAGACAAAATTTCTGTTCAAAGGAAGAAGAATCGAAACAGTAAACAAATTTAATTACCTAGGAATAATATTTTGCAAATCTGGATCATTCACGACGGCAAAAAAGGCCCTGGCAGAAAAAGCTACCAAAGCCATGTACTCAGTTATTGGCAATTCGCGAAAGCATTGTCTCTCGATCAAAACCCAACTTGATTTGTTCGACTTGCACGTTATGCCAATTTTATTATATGGTTGCGAGATTTGGGGTTTCGGTAACAATGATATTCTTGAAAAAGTTCATCGAAAATTTATGAAGCATATTCTTCACCTGAGGCCATCTACTCCCAACTTTATGCTGTATGGGGAATGTGGGAGACTACCAATTGACGTGTATATAAACACGAGAATAATAAAATATTGGTGCAAAATTATGAACAGTGAGGAGGTGAGATATCCCAGAATACTTCTGAAATTAGCACAGACTATGTTCGATATCAACGCTAATCATTTCCCTTTGTTACACCGAATCTATGATTTATTAGACCATTGTAACCAATTACATGCATGGCACATGGAACGCATACCGGATACTGCCCAATTCGTTTCGTATATAAAGTGTAGTTTAATTTCACAATTCACGGATAATTGGGAAACTGATATGAACAACTCCAGTCGTGGTAAGATATACCAAATTTTTAAACATGACTTATCTTTTGAAAGGTATCTAACGTTGAACGTAGTAAACCGGATTACATTATGTAAATTTAGAACCAGTAATCACCATTTACCTATTGAAACAGGACGCTGGCGAAAACCTGAACAAACTAACCGACTATGTCCACTCTGTAACTCCAGAAAGATTGGAGATGAATTTCATTATCTTCTTGAATGCGAGAGACTATCACCCGAAAGACAGCGATTACTATCAAAATTTACTAACAAAAAACAAAATACTATCACAATGAGTGAAATACTTAACCAGAACAATTCAACAGACATACGGAAATTGTGCGACTTTATTAAAATAATCAATCGTAAACTTATAAATTCAGATAAGCTTGGGTAGATACCGAAAAAGATAGTAAATGACACAGTATTCCTACGAACCTAACACGAAATAACATGTGCAAGCGACTAAACCAGAGTGGATACATACTCTTAATTATATTACCTCGCTGGTAATATAATTGAGGGTGTCTATGCACTTTGTGTGGATCAGTCATATATGACACCATAGTATATAGCGTCAGCAGACAGCACCTATGGCAAACAGGTATATTATTTATATTGTAAATACTTTTCATATATTATAATGTATATCATTTGTATTTCTATTATGTAAGTCATGTACATAAAATGTATTATATGTTATCTTAATACCTATGTATTATGGGTCAAAAAGATTAAACGAATTGAATTGGAATTGTTGATTCATAGCTCACGCTATTTGGTTCACTGTATTGCGAATTCGTCTCAGATTTATTATCCTTGTCGTAAGAATCGTCCGCGTAGCTCATCATTGCATTTAATGTTTCTGAAATATCTCGCTGTGTTTTTGTAACTTCTCCCATTGAGTTTGCCACACAATCCACGAACGTTTGGAGATTATTTGTCACTGTATTCGTGAAATTTCGAAATTCCTCTTTCATCATGTTAACATTATGTTTTATTGTTTCGTTCATCATTTTATCACACGAGTGGGTTGGTTGAACATGTTTTTTGTTTACAATGTCTCTTAGTGTTGCCATTTGTCCCTCAAAACTCTTATGTTTCTTGTCAAATTCATCAAGTCCTTGTACCATGTTGCACATATCACGTTTGACATCGGCTATTTCACTTTTAACTTTCTTCACCCCAGTGTATTTATCATCTTGTACACGTTCTATTGTCTGCATTTCCTGTTCAAGTTTATCGTCTAGTTGTTTAATTTTGGCGTCTATCCGAACAACATCTGATTTCAGCTGATCAACATCTTCAGTTATTCCGAGTTTTTCTTCAATTTTGTTTAATCTTGATTCTAACTGTTTCACTGTTGTATCAATGTTTGGGATACGTTCGTTGAAATCTTTATGAAATGTTTCATTCTCTGTTTTAATCATAGCAATGTCTCGTAATATTTTAGTAATCGAGTTATTTAAGTTTAGGGAGACATTAACGTCATCATCATCGTTGATCATACCAGAGATTGATGGGTAACTGACACTTTTATTATGCTTTCCACCTTTACTTATAAGCTCTCCAATTGTATCTGCATCTTTGTCAACCATGAATTTCATCAATCTGTAAATATCAACAGCCATTCTCATATTCCGTGTATTTTTATCCGTTATTTGGTTTCCTGTGTGGTTCCTAATCACACGTTGTTTCATTACTGCAGATGCCTCATAGGGAACAATTCGTCAGACTTCACGTTCATGAATACGTTGTCCCGCAATGTTTCGAGAAGTTTGTCTTGATTGCCGACAAAGTCTACTATAGTTCCAGTAAATACATCCTGCGTTGTCGAGTTTATGAACTTCAACACAGATTGAAGATTGTCGAGAGTTTTGTTGTTATCCTCTGGTTTGCGCGTGTATTGTTGTGACTCTATGCTGTCATACCACGTAGATAACGATTCGTCCAGAGAGCGCTGATCACAATCACTTTGGTTACCGTTATTACGCCACCTAGTGTGGTGTTTCTAGCATTTGGTTTTTTTATATCGCATGGAGTACAGGGCGAATGTATTCTTGGAGATTGTTTGTACCTTACTCAATCGTACCGATATAATCACGTAGATGCCGAAATTGTAAAGTTAACGCCAGCGGTGTATAATACGTTTATGAAAATATGATAAATCCTATCGATAGAGTCAGGACAGGCTCAAATTGTAAACTTAAAGTCACCGGTGTAATAATATCTTGTTGAAAATATAAATAATCTGATAGCCTGAAAATATTGTATAACCTATTGGGAGCCCATAATAAATGGGAATAACCTATTGGGAGCCCCTGCATGTAGTGAACTGAATTGTGGGTATTTTATGGAGATTGTTTGTACCTTACTGAATCGTACCGATATAATCACGTAGATGCCGAAGTTGTAAAGTTAACGCCACTGGTGTATAATATGTTTATGATAAATCGTATCGATAGAGTGAGGACAGGCTCAAATTGTAAACTTAAAGTCGAAAATATAAATAATCTGATAGCCTGAAAATATTGTATAACCTGTTGGGAGCCCCTGGTGTAGTGAACTGAATTATGGGTAATTTTAATTGGAGTGCGCATGTCTGTTTTTTTTGTAGTAACCGCCATCTTTTATCTTTGGAATTATCGGCGTGTTTTATGAAAATGTCACCAAGATTTCTCCACTCGATTCTTTTAAAATGCACCCTAATCGGTCAAATTCTTTGGGTCCGTGACTACCCGCCCCCGAGACAACCCGCCCCCTTTCACTCTGAGACAACCCGCCCCCAGACAACCCGCCCCCAAATATCAATTAGCGGTAATCAGTGGCTAGTTAGGAGGTGTGAGGGGATTATGAGATGTTTGTTTAACGAAACTGGGTTGTTTTTTATAGATTTTTATTTGATTTAACAACATGGACAACAATAAATACACATGTAATATAATATAACTTATGAACACAAAAATGCATCAACGATAATATATGTTTATTAATTACGATCGAAGTTTAAAGGGGTACTGTACGCCATTTTCATTAAATTTCCAGTGACAACAACGATCTAATTTCGATAATATATAGAAACGTAAGTAATTTGAGTCGAAGATGTATTCTGTAAACGCTCAGGTTAATAGGCCATCTTAAAATTTAATAATTTAAAAGTTAATAATTTGATATAAATTGAATTTATGACTGGAGCCATAAAATGGCGTCAATTAAATTACGAATTACCGTAATCAAAAACAGTAATTGAGGGATACTGGATTGTTAATCCGATCGCTTAAAATATTATGATGATACGGGGAGAACACTCAAGCCACTCACTGACTAGCGACGATACAATATATGATTATATGGGAATAGTATGCATATAATATAACTTTTATTTGATTCATTTGGTTGAAAAATTTACTCGACAACGACAACGACATAAAAGAACATAATCACTATTAACCGTTGTGACAATTTCGGGACAACCCGCCCTCATTTATCGGGACAACCCGCCCCCAAAATAGCATAGGGGCGGGTTGTCTCGGGGGCGGGTAGTCCCGTTCCCAAATTCTTTTGATAATTCTATCTAAATACATCTTAGCTACTATTCGGATCTGCTTTCCCGGTCGAAAAAGGTTTAGTTTGACCAAAACGGCTATTGACAAAAGTTTGTTTATAAAATAGCGTACTCGATAAACCCGGCCGTAGTACGGCCGTAGATGGTTATCGAAAACAAATTCAATTTCTTCCATCTAAAAGATAATTACGCGCTGGACTCTGTCATTTTAAGAATATATAAGTATTACACACAGACACACGAATTCTCAACTCAAAATTTTGAAAAATGACAGTTTTGTCAACATAAATCGATTTTATTTGCAAATCCCATGTTATTAAAATTTAACTTATTGTTAAATTTTATCATCGAAAAAAATTCATTTCTTCCACCTAAAACATAATTATGTGCTGTATCCTATCATTTTAGGAATATATACGTATCCCACTCAAACACACCAAGTCTCAGCTTAAAATTTTGAAAAATAAGAGATTTATCAACATAAATCGATTTGTATGGCAGATCCCATAAATTTTAGGGCCCTTCAAATGTTTTCTGAGCTGTTCCATATTGGCACCAGAGTCCATATTTGACTGGTTCTACATGATAATTGTGCAACAGTACAGTCGCGTTACTTTATACGTCAACATTGGTCATTATCACTCGACAAATTTATTTCGGTCTATCGTATCAACCCCTATTTCCCCCGCGTAGCCTGACTAAGTGTCAACATTGGTCTTTATCGCTCCACTAATTTGTATCATTTCATCGGTATGAATTCCATATCCAATTATCCACATATAACCAACCCAATCTCTAATCCCAGTCCAATTTATTTATTTTTTTCATCGCTATAGTCACGTTACGAAATATTTTATTGAGTGATACTTGTACTTATATGTCTATGGTATTACTATAGTATACCGTATACGTATATCAATTGCTATTCCTTTCTATATAATTCTGGTGCCATCTATAGAGATAGAGATAATTTCCGACCCCCCCGGGCCCCCCCAATTTTATATCATTGCTGCTTTAGTACAGTCGCGATGCATTACATGGCAACATCGCTCCACTAATTTATGTCAGTTCATCGGTACGAACCCCTTTTTCTCCGAGTCCATATAACCAAACCAACATCTTATCCCGGCCTAAATTATTATTTTTACTTTCATCGGTATAGTTGTGTTACATACATATTTTTTATCATTTGATTCTAATTTGTATTGTACCACTATAGAAGTCCATGAATTACTATTCTGGCACTATATAGAGATGACTAAAATTCTGACACCCCCCCCCTCTATTTTATAACCTTGTTGCAACAGTAGAGTTGAGATGCATAATATGTCAACATTGGTCGTTATCGCTCTACAGATTTATATCGGTTCAACCCTTAGTTCCCTGTAATGCCCACCCCTCCCTCAATTTATTTTTTCATTTGTATTATAGTCTCGTTACGTACACATTTTTCTTTTATAACTTTTGCTTCAACGCGCCGAGTTCTAGCTGCTGCAGAGAATACAAAACTGACAACATATTGAAATGTAAGCAGGCTTCAAACTAATATTTTCCAATAAAAACTCTGGCTACATCAGAAATTTGTGTATAAGGTGTACTCGCATTTGTTGCGTTAAAAAAAAAAAGGTCCCAAGTCAAGGTCCAAATCCCCAACAAACTGATGTGAGGTTTAACTCCATCTACATACAGTAATGTCCAAAGTAATTGATCACTTAACCACAGCAGAATTATGGGTAATTTTTCAAGATTTTAAATCCTGAAAAATTACCCTTAATTCTGCTGTGGTTAATTGGTCAATTACTTTAGGCATTACTGTAGCCCATATAAGGATGTGAGGTCTAATGATAACTCCATCCACATACAGTAATGTCCAAAGTAATTGACCACTTAAGCACAGCAGATTGTGGGTAATTTTTCCGGATTTTAAATCCTGAAAAATTACCCATAATTCTGCTGTGGTTAAGTGGTCAATTACTTTGGGCATTACTGTATCCCATATAAGGATGTGAGGTCTAATGATAAGTCCATCTACATACAGTAATGTCCAAAGTAATTGACCACTTAACCACAGCAGAATTATGGCGTTCAATATGGTCTACCTAATTCTGCTCCAAAAACATGTATATTGAATATATGGATGTTTATTGGGGGGAAACCGATTATTTCAATGATATTTTCATTAACTGGCATCCAAAAACCGACCTACGGGAGCGCGCTTCGCACACGACTGTTTCTTAAGTATATGTGCATATTTAATAAGTCAACAATTCGAAGCACAACAAATAAGATTGGCGGGGTCCCTTGCGCTTGCGCGATCTGTCCATCAAAACATATTTAGACATCTCAAGACACGTAAGACCCAATAACTTAATATACAGAATAGATACATCTATTGCCTGAGTGACTAATATTTATATTTGTTACAATGGGGTCAAATAGTTGCGAAGCCAGCACCACAATTCTTTCCCTCCATAGTAAATATTAAAACAACTTATAAAGAATTATTTATTTACCTTATATTTGGTATGGAGCGTCCTTGGTTTACTGGAGTTCAGATTGTTAACATCACGTCACCAAGTCAATTACTCGCGAAGCCACAGCCATAACTATGTCCCTCCATAGTAATTCTCAAAACAACTTCTTAAGAACAATTGACCAGGTCAGTCGCGCAATTATTGGAAGAGCCACGGTCAATCATTTTTTTTTAAACCAAATTTTACATTTAAATTATTCCTTTATTTAACCAAAAAAAAAAATTAAATGATAAAATTAACTTTTACTACTTGCTAAATTTTATCTTTTAATTATTTCATTTAAATTTTAGACTAAAATTAAAAAATATACAGTCCCAGTATTTACAGTATACTAAGTCCAAGTCTTTATAATCTGTTGAGTGACCCCACAGTCATTTACTTGCTTTGTTAGTAATAATTTGAAGGATTACTTGTTTAAACGCAATTGTTATCAAAATATTTTATGTATTTTTTATAATTTCTATTTATATGTAATACTATAATCTTGGTGGCGTTACCATTTCTGACTATGGTTTTCTTGTCTCCCATTGTCATTTAGAATATGGATCTATACAATAAGTCGACGACCCGTTACTGTTAGTTAGGGGAGTCCCCTTGTACGACACACATATCAAACCGTTTACTACGAAAGTTACTCATGCGTGAAATTTTCACACGGCGAGGAGTAATTCACTGTGGACATACGTCGTGAGTACAGTTCATGGAAAACATGGTGGTATTGACAAAATCAAAATGAGTTCAATAACTTTGAATAACAAAAACGATCCATACCGCCATTTGAATGTCTGATGTTGATCTTCTTCAATTCCAACAGTATTATGAACACGGAGAACAACACAAGAAGGCCATGATAACAATATATCCTGACATCTGTTATTTAGATAATTAAATCGTTAATTTGTAGAGAACAAAATAGTGCGACTTATTGTTTACACCGGAAGTAATGTCCCCGTTACATTATGTACGTTAAGCCTTTCGAGAAGATGACAAAAAGGGCTTTAGATTATTTTTGGAGAAAATAATACCTAAATTTGATTATTTTTTTAATATGGTGCCAGGAGATACATGCATTGTGTAATATTTTCACTTTAAAGGTACTCAACCCGATAAAACTCCTCTCAATTACTATTTCAATGGCTTCGGGGGTCAAAAATATTTGATTCGAGTCGAGGAAGTCACCCATCAAAGCTCAGATTTGTTAGATATCGATTTTAGAAATCTATTATTTTTCATTATCGGGAATACCATCTGGCCCAGAACTCAGTCAAAATTGTGTTAAAATTACCACTTGATTTTAGAGTTATCCATCCTTGTCTGTTTGAATAGATTTGGAGAACACATCCAGAGCAGATTACGGCAGTTAGCAGTACTCATCTCGAGTTATTAACAAATTTCAAAAATCAATATCTAATAATTCTGAGCTTTGTTTGATGGGTTCCTCGACTCGAATCAAATATTTTTTACCCCCAAAACCAAATAAATAGTAATATAGGACCCTCCGATCGGATTGTTGTTGTTGGAATCTGTTGAGATGGGGACCCTCTTTACGGGTTGAGTACCTTTAATGTTTGTAGATCTACAGCTTAAACTTAAACTTAAGTTCTTAAATATTTCACAATTTCCACATATATTCCGGCCACTACATTTGGCAGCCATCTTTGGGTTAGTGTGCCATTTTTAGCTCACCTGATATGAGACGAAGTCTCCGGTGGAATTATAGTCAACACTCCTCGGCCGTCGTCCGTACATCCGTCCGTCTGCTCACCCGCCCGTCCGTCCGTCGATCCGTCCGTCAACAATTCTTTAAACATATTCTTCTCTGGAAACATAAGACCGAATGGGTTCATATTTGGTGTGGAATCCACTGTGGATGTTCCCAAGGTGACTCACATTCAGATTTGTTTAAATGAGGTCACTTGGCCAAATAGTTTTGAATCCAGGGTCATAACTCTTTTTAAAAAAACAATTTAGATTGAACTCATTGCTCAATAAAAAAAAAATATAATAATAATAAAAAAATAATAAAATATGAATATTTATATATATTTTTTAATTGAGATATAACTCGTTGCTCAAATAAATATATAAAAAAAACATCTTTAAAACAAAATGAAAAATTGAAGTCGTTATAACATCTGCAGAGTTATGAAACTTAAAGTTATGAAATCTTTAATGAAATCACTGAGACTCATTAAACTTTCTCTTTCCTCGCCCCCAGCATGGATCAGACCTCCCCTGCCCCCTCATACTTCTCCCACCATATTATTAAGTTGCAGTCAATGATATTTGCTTTGGCCAGCTAGCCTACACATGTCATTAATTGTCTGGAATATAAATCCCGTAGCACTGATATGTTTGTGTTGTCATTAAAATCAAATTGAATAAAATGTGCTGCTCTAATATTACATTGTTACCACCCACTACGTGAAATCGTTATACCGTGATTTTGCAAAGAAAATTAGTGGTACACTGGATTGAATTTGTTTGTTGGGGTTTCCTTCTCTCAGTCAATCTGTCATGGTGTCCTTCTGTCCACCCAACAATAATTGTCGTCTTCTCCGGGTGCAGGAAAGCGAAAGTGTAATGAGTCTCAGTGATTTCATTAAAGATTTTTCATAACCTTAAGTTTCATAACTCTGCAGATGTTATAATGACTTCAATTTTTCATTTTTTTTCAAATAGATTAAAAATATATCTATTTAATTGAGCAACGAGTTAAATCTAAATTAAAAATAAATATGAAAAAAAAACAATTATTATTAAATTTAAAAAAAAAAATATTATAATTTTTTTGTTAAATTGAGCAAGGAGTTTTTTGTTTTTTTTTAAATATTTTTATTGAATAACATTTGAACATACGTATACATAGCTAATACAAGTTACACCTAAAGAATGCATTAATATGCAGACACACGCCTATCGCTCTGTCTTGCGCTCTCTACAGACATACCAGCTTTCATACGTAACTTACATACAATCCCGACTGAGGCCACGTTCACGAACCGGGATACCTTGTCAGGGGAATACGTAGCATTTGACTTACATGTCAAAGATTTGCTAAATATGGAGTATAAACTACGAGTATTATTTTCAGTCATTGCCGTCTATTATATATTGGACAGTTTCGAAGCCTGGAAATATATATGCGCTCATGGAATATTAGAGATTTCAGACATACAATATAAAACTATTTTTAAGGGTCAACTGTGTAATCGTTATTTGTGTTTAGTATCTAAAATCATATGTTCTAATGCTAAAATAATATACATTAAGAATTCAAGATATATCATTCATATGTGCAGGAATTGGCTTTAATTTGACGAATCGTGTGGAAATTTGGCGTGCAATTTGTCGAGGTGTGTGAACGTAGCCTTAGTCCCGTGGGCGAAGGTCGGCTGTTATCGGTGGTGAACAAGTAGATATAGTTTCTTAACAGAGTATAAGAACATTTGATGTGGGTATATATATATACACAATGGAAGTAATAATTAGTTATGTGCTCTGGTCGACATTTCTGTATTCATTCATGGCCAACTAAGGACGGCTATGAATAGTGGGAGTAATATAATAGTAGCAATAATAACATTTCTGGTGATAGGAGTAATTATTGTGCATTTTCTTTCACGGCAAATTTGAACAAGAACCAGTCTTTTTCGAACTCTTCCAATTTAAATTCACGGCGTGCATTATATTTTTCACATTTATATCGAAAGCGTAAATCTCCTTGGAATGACGAAATTGTAAATTTTTCTGGTGTGAATTTTGTTCTATAGATATATTGTTTTACTAAGAGCCAGAATAAATTAGTGGTATAATTGTCATTTACACAGCGGGACCCAATTATCATTATTCGTTTAGTCGCTTGCAATTTGACGTTGTTTCGGTTTCCCCATGAATGTATGTCTGTCAGAAAAGTTTGAACGTGTTCACATTCCCAAAATATATGTGATATGCTTTCCTTCTTGTCTTTGCAACGCACGCATGTATCATCTTGTGGAATTGTGGCTATTTTCAGGATATAATTCTAGAGTTAATTCTATACTGAAGCCATTGAAGCTTTGTGTCAGGCGTCGTGGAAAATGGTAGTTTATTGTATATATTCCAGTCAATTTCTTCTTCACCTATTGCTATTTGCCATTTTGCATGGGAAGTGGGTACATGGCAATCGTAGTTTAATATGTCATAGAAATCGCGTCCTCCGCGAGGATTTCTGAGTAGGGTCACAAAATTATCTGGGAGGGTGGGCATTGGGCTTCGGACAATGGGTTTTGAGATTTTGTTTGAGTAAAAGATAAGCTGTCGTCGGATACTATTTAAGATAAGGAAGTTTGTACGTATTTTGTAAGTTGAGTATATCGTTTCAGTCGTATGGAAATTGCCGCTTTCTTGTAACAGATCGTGTACAAAATATATTCCCTCCTTGCGCCATGCAGCAAAATTGATAGGGCTTCCATTCATTTTTATATTGGCGTTGTTCCAGAGAGTGCATGTAGATATGTTTACATTTCTAATATTTTTTTCTAGGAAATTTGCCCATGCTATAAGTACGTCGCGCCAAAAGTGATTTTGAACCTTTTTCGCTTTACTGTAAAAATATGAATAATGATAGGTGAGGAAAAAAGGGTCTTTAAGGATAGGGAGTTCTGTCAACGGGGTCCATTTAGAGCTTTTGTTCACTAAACGCCTGATCCATGTTATTTTCATGGAAGTGATGAAGTTTTTAATATCTACCATCTTGAGGCCACCTTGTTTATAGTCTTGGCATGACAGTTTTCTCTTGACTCGGTCACGCTTGCTGCCCCACACAAAGTTAAAAAACAATGATTCTAGTCTATGTACAAATTGTGGTTCTGGGTTGGGGAGCGATATGAATAGGTGAGTAAGTTTGGGAGTATGAGAGATTTAATGAGCAAGGTGTTCAATGTAAATTTTGTTTAAAGAGTTATGGCCCTGGATTCATAAAAAAAAGATCTGGTGACCTCATTTGAACAAATCTGAATGTGAGTCACCTAGGGAACATCCACACCAAATTTGAACCCATTCGGTCTTATGGTTCTGGAAAAGAAGATGATTCTTGACGGACGGGAGGGGGGGGGGAGGGGTATATTGAGACGGACGACGGACGAGGAGTGATGACTATAGCTCCACCGGAGCTGAGCTGAGCTAAAACTGAACGATTTTTCCATCGGGTCCTCAAGAAAATCACGCGGTGAGAGAAAAAAGTCCGCCTACCTGACAAATAAATCCAACATACGGATTCCGAAAGTAAAGAATTTACGCTTACCACAAATATATGTCTCATAAATTGACTCTGGGGGGGGGGGGGGGGGGGCGACATTGCACCTATGTCAATTTTTTCCTAGACTAAAATGAACAAAGGCACGAATTTCAATGTCATATATCTGGACAGGTACAGATATAAATTGAGACGAGCAAAACAAATCAAGATAACATACTAATAACACGTGATCTGTGTATATTTTATCAAAAACGAACATTCATAAATTCACAAACAAAATGTGGAAATTTGCAATACTTCTGCAGTACGGTATAAGATCATATTTGATTATCGCATGTGAATAATTCTCTGACATACTGCAGGCATCATGGTGCCAAAGAAGGTTTGTTCGGTATATGGTCTTTGTGTATATCGGGATATTGTGAAATATTGATACATGTAGAAACGGGCTGTTACTTCTGTGACATTGCAGTACGACATCCAGAAGCTAGATGTGGGAGTGTCCACTTAAGTGTGTACTTTATTAGTTTCGCTAGATTGTCGTATCTTATATTGTTTGGTCTTTATTGGGAAGGGATAGCTACTTATGAAACTTTGTTTTACATTTATTGTTCAGGTTTCATCATGCGCAGTGCATCAAAATATTGGGAATAGACAATGTGTTATGTGTATTTAATTCAGTACATATTTTTTTAATTTTCTTACATGAATTACAACTAATGCATACTATTTATGAATAAAATCATTGGAAACAATTATAAATTCTTTGCATGTTTAGTTAGATTTTAATATTGAAACCATTCACTGTCATTCGCATGTGTTGTATCACAAGTTGCCATTATCACAAGTATTGTCATTCATACTGATATGCAAGGATGCATAATAAACAAAATTGGTAAGGACCGGAGACCACCATATATAAGTCCAGGACCACAACAAATTGTAAATGTACTGTATTCAACAATTGACTCCACCCACACATGTTACCTGCTAAATATCATGGTTGATTTCTTGTTGAGAATGTGTGTATATATACAACTAGAAGGTGACCCGACTTCGTCCGGGCTTTGACCTTGAATTGTCCATTTTGAAGGTCAATGTCAAGTGGGGTCACGATTTGACCAGTCCAAAAACACTGCCCGGACAAAAGTACCCGACAAACGTGCCCGTCGAAATCCATTCGGTTTTACCCGATTTGACCTTGAATTGATCATTTTGAAGGTTACCCATCCAAAACAATCAGTGGACAAAAGTAACCCCACGTATCAAATTTCGTCGAATCCCATCAAAATTGGCGATTTGACCTTGAAGTTACCCGATTTCAAGGTCAAGGTCACGTCGCACGGGCAAATGAATATGCTTATGAGACTCGCCATAAGAAAGTACCCCCACATACCAAGTTTCATCGAAATCTCGTGATATTCGGGCGTTTGACCTTGAAATGACCCGATTTCAAGGTCAAGGTCACGTCGCACGGACAAATTAATAGGCCCATGCCACCCGCCGGCCGAACATACCCCCACATACCAAGTTTCATCGAAATCGGCTCGGCCGTTTTCGAGTCCATCGCGAACACACACACAGACACACCCACACCCCCCCCCCCCCCCAACACCCCCACACACACACACACAGATCTTCCAAAATATATAATAGATGTAGTCACATCTGATTATAATAAAATAATAAGTTCTGGTATATATGTGCTCTGTGACCAGATTTTTTGTTTACATAACCGTTCACAATGAAACATATGAGAAAGTTGAAAGTAGCATTAAAGTAATTGAAAAATAATTAATTACATTGCCAAGTAATTGTAATTAATTACTTTGCGTTTTGAAAGTAACTGTAATCGTATTTGTAATTGAGATTTTTAAAAAGTAATTGTAATTAATTACTTTGGGCAAGTAATTGACCCATCCCTGGTATATAAAGGTATACATATATTAACGTGACTACCTACGATGTTTGTTGGTGAATTAGTATTACAGTTCCAAGTCTAATATGGCCTGCTCATATATCCTCTCCGATCAGCTGGAATTCGTCTCACATTCGAGAAATTAGGATGCAACTGATGTAGCTTTGTTGATGTCCCTGGCTTGGAGAGTCCCTGATCCATTACTTAAATTGGGCCAAGATGTGGTGGCTCTCCTGGTATAGCATGATGTCCATGTTTATGTACATAGCGTGCAGCCGCATCATCAAATTCGAATTCACACACCACTGCCATGGAATCTACCTCTGTTGTTATGTCCAACATAAGCATTACACCATTTGTTGGCACTGTCGTCCAAACGCATTGCTATAATAGTGAATTGGCGACAGTTGGCTCTTGATAACTACATAGCTGTCGAACATAATTCACCAATTCTTCGCATCTTCATTCGTTTCTCCACTGAATTTCGGTCGTTAAATACCTCCCATACCTTGGGCTATGACTGCACAGGTCCCCTGGTGCGACAACACTACCATGTGTATTTCCAGTCCATGCGCTTGGTGTCAGAATTGCACAAATTATGATAAAAGCATCAATCTTGGCACATATGTTTCTTGGACCATAGTGATCATTTCCAAACATAGACCCCATCGAGATGGGACTCTCCTTAGCAATGGTTGCTAGACAATTACCAAAATAATACAATGTCTCTATGGAGATAGTTTACAGCATTTAATTGAACTGTAGTAATTGTTAATTACATATTGGAGGTTTAGTTTTGACATATGATAATATGGTTTGCGACATCATTTTATATCATGTTGCCCATAACAACCGTTGCCATGCAGCTACCCGAACAAGGATATGTATGTTTTTACTCTTCTCAGTGGCAATTTGAGGCCTTCTTGGTGACGTTTCGGGACCAAACTGCACAACGAGTTAGTCTACAGGATATTTAACATGTGTCCACACATTATGTAGTGTATATATATTGTTTAAGGATATAGAGTTACTAGGGATAGCAGGTAATCCGACCGTTGCTTGGGACCTACCCTTCAATTCATTATAAATCGTCACTGGTCACAACACAAAGTAAATCACTTGACGCCAGAGTCGTTATTTGGCGGGAGAATCTGGATTCAGCTTACGGATTAGACCCGGTACGACGTGGTTCGGTAAACGAACAGACCAGAATCAGTAAACGAACAGACCGTAATCGTAATCAATCGTTATTTCGTCGTAATCCAGATTAAGATTCTGATTCCGATTACGGACTCAAACATTCATAATGTAAACAAACAGAGATTTCGCCACCTCGGAGTTTAAACACATAAGAATTCGTCCCTTGTGTGCAACTTATTGCAGAATATATGCGATCTATATCAAAGAATTTTAAACGCGGAGACAAAATTGTGTTATCGAGTGTATAAACTCGGAGAATATTACTGATATTAGCCAAGTAATAATGTTATTGCTAGTAACGCTGGGGAGCACTTCGGTTGATGGCGAACTTGAAGCAAATCATTGTCACTTTCATAATGTTAATTTCATAATTCCATCCATAAAATGCCGCCCGAACGCATGTCGATTTCAAATTCGGCGGATACGTCACCATTGACCGAATTCGCGTGAACCTACACGGATATGTCTTCTGCTTTGTTCATTATTATATGTTCCTTCTTATTCAAGAAATTGTAGGATTTTATGATATCGATGGATTATCAGATACACGTATGTACTATCTAGTCTTAATATAGCAATTTCATATTTAAAATGTTTTGTTTCGTTAAATGCAGTCGTTTTGCACAATAGTCTCTGTATAGTGCAGAAACACAGGCATTTTTTGGCCAACGTGCTGCAAAAATAATATTAGTTGGAGGATAAAGCTTTGCCCGTGAAGCTAATGTTGTGGTCTTGTGATCGCACGTGAACTACATCTCACAATTGCACAAACACAAATGTAAAGCTTATTCTAGGATCTCAGGACTATATAGTGGAAATATCAGTCAATTTATTGATTAAGTACCCACACGTACAAGTTCTAAGAACGTGGCTAGAGGTTTCATCAAATTTCCGGCCAACTGTACCCCCCCCCCCTCACTTGAACCAAACATCAATTTCACAGGTTCGCAGAAATCCATTTGCACCCCCTTGGAAATATCCAACATGATACACCCTAAGGTTGGAAAATTACCAACTTTTTCTTGTTGAAAAATCAAACTTTGAGAACATTCCAACTTATGGTGTCAAATTAATGTCCAACTAATCACGGTGGGGAATCACGTGGTTTCGAGTTTATAAGTACCACGCATTAAAAATGGCGGAGGCGAAGAAAACACACCGAGAAATGAAGAAAAAGGTAATAATCTAGTATATGACAGATTACATAGTATTTTGGCAGCTACGAGCACATGCTACACTATTTTTCAAACAAGCTGATACATAATGTGTGTCCAAACTCACATTTGTTTGCTCAAACATTCTGACAAAAAGTAGTCAGTCGAAGGATTTTCCGCGATGTGTTTACTGGTGTATTCCACGAACATTTTCTATTTCATGCTTTTTCTCTGCTTGGACCAAAAATATTGTTACTAATGTTATGTTTATTGAAAGAAAGCACATTTAGTCGGCAATATATTGAACCCTGCTTTAAAAAAATGTATTTTTCCTTGTGAATCGTAGCTTTTTCATTCGTGATGAGTGAACACGCACCACAATTAAGTGATTATTTACCACGAACTTGTTCAGAATAGACTGAATAACTAGAGTATACCAAACGAGTCAACCGGCTTACACCGAAATTTACGAAAGGAGTTCAGCAAATTACATGTATGTCTGAATCGTCCATATAGGCAAGGTGCATGCCTAATTTACTGGAATTTCGCTATAAACTGAGTCGACTTTAAGATTAGATATTGCTGTATGGCACAAGCAAACCGCTAAACTACGACACTCTTCTTAAACTGTGTACCCTAATGTAAAGCATGTGGTTAAATTATATATAAATATGCCACCGGTGCTATTGATGGTCGTTGATCAGCATCTGGCAATAAGTGTAATGACCGTATATGAAATGTTGGACCATATAATATAGCTGAAGGGGTCACTCTCACCAAAACAAATGGCTGAAGGGTACACCGGATTTTGATCGCCACTAACATCGTTACTTAAACTGTATTTCTGAAAGTCTGATGCCCATAAGCAGTTTGTTTTCAGTTCATTTTAATGTTCATTGGAACGTAAACAATTATTCTCTGACAGAAATCATGGCAGATACGAAAACTAAACGTCATTTAGAGCGATATTTCAAACCCTGTGTACCCTTCAGAACATTTTCAAATCCTGTGTACCCTTCAGCACTTTTTTTGGTGAGAGTGACCCTTTCAGCTATAGTATATGACATATTGCATAGTATTTTGGCAGCTACGAGAATATGCTACAACATTTTTCAAACAAGTTGTTACCTCGTGTGTGTCAAAACGCACACTTATTTAACACATTGAACTAGTGCTGTGGGCTTCACATCCATGGCCACCAAAATTAGTCAATCACCAAATTATTTAGGTGTATTTAATTCACAATTCAACTGAATATAATTCAACCAAAGTACATGCAAATTGACCGGATTTGATTTTAATACATGGTTTGGTATATACTTTCAACGTCTAGAATGAATGCATGGAAGTGTTAATTACTTCTAATCTTATTGAAAATACGTTGTACAAATGTGAACAAACTATTTACCATTCAATTATTTTATATTAAATGTATGGTCTGTTTTGTTATCATTGGAACCATCAAATTTACGAATGTTACGAAGTGATTTGCTTTTACTATATATTATGGGAGACGTGCCGGGTAAAGTGGGACACCCGGGCAAAGCGGGACATCGGCATAACGTGCCTGAAACGTGCTGCGCATTTCCTGGGGAACTTGATTACGTCAGATGATTCAGTTCAAACATTTGTGACTAATTTCAGTATGCAATTTGTTTGGAGAGCCATTCGAGTTTAGAAGAGATCACCAGGCTACTTTTGTGGTGTTCAATTCTATTTTTCTGAACATTAAGTACCATAGTTTCACTAATTTTCGTTCGTTGCTTTCACCCCAGGGCCATTTCCTATTTATAGCCTACCAACTTACCTCGCCTAACAATAACACAAAAATAGATAATTATCTCTCTGTAAACTGTCATCAAAGCATGTCCCGATTTGCCCGGCATGGTGGTCAATATATTGTATTGTTGATATATGTTAGATTGCGGGAAGTCCAAATTTATCATGCCATTTCTCGCCCACTTGACAGATTTTTGTCAAATAAAGGGTGTTGTAGCCCAAGCCAATCTAAATATTCACCCCACCCGGTCCAAAATGGCAGCCGTCCAGAAGGGTTCAAATAGGGCACTCATGCCATTTCTTGGATTGTTTTGTTTGTTACCGAAGAGAGTTGTATGGTGGCAATATAAATATTCACCCCTTTCGCCCCATCCGATCAGAAATGGCCGCGTCCAGAAGTGTTGAAATAGGGCTCCTTGCCATTTCTCGGCCCCTTGGCCGATTTAGGTCAAACAAAGGGTGAAAGGGCTTGGGGGCCACCACACAACACCCTTTATTTGACCCAATTCGGTCAAGGGGACGAGAAATGGTATGGGTGCCCCATTTGAATCCTCTGGACGACGGCCATTTTGGATCGGGTGGGTGTGTGTGTGTGGAAAGAGTCCATTGTGGGCACCCTACAACACTCTTTGTTTGACCTAATTATAACAAAAATCGAATAAGGAATAAGGAATGGAAGTCACCTTCGTTTTAATCGATACTGCGACGAGGTGAATATATCGTTAAGATAGATAATTCTTGTCGCCAGACAAGAAATCAATCCTACGTAACCCAACAAAAACTCATCGGTCACTCAAAGACTGTCTGTAGCAGTCTGAGCAATGGCAACACGCACTGTCTCTTTGATTTTGCTGTTCCAATCCCACTTTGCCCGGCATATTATCCCACTTTGCCCAGTGCGATGTCCCACTTTGCCCAAAGACACGGGCAAAGTGGGACAAAACAAGAGGTTCCAAAAGGGACATACCGAGATGTTGTTTGATATCAATGACCACTCGGTTATATGCGCCGATGAATTGTATGCCAATCAACGGCTTTCCAGTTTTTTTCCCGACAAAAACCCTATCTAAAATTCCTTGAAAACATTATTTGATGTCCCGCTTTGCCCGAGTCTCCCCTAAATTATTAGTTTATTCAAATATATGTGTGAACATTTGAACGAGGACTTTCGAAGTGGTAAAACATAATGGCAGCAGTCCAAACATTTCGCTACATTGGCCCGATATATAGGGCGTGATTCTGTATTTTAATGTCCTAATTTTTGAATCGGCATTCCCAAGATAGCTAAATTCATAGCCTGGGCAGTTTTAAAGTGTCCTTGCGCTGATTATCAGATTCGTTTGTCCACAATACACTGCATGTATAAGCATCTACACGTTTCTAAATTTGCCATGTGGACTTCTTTCTTGAGGTAGGCCAAAATGCCAGTTAGTTATGGTTGCAGGAAATGCCTCCAACAAAACGGATTACTTCCTGCAGATATAGTAGCCAAGTAAGCATCATAGTTTCTGATTTGAAGCATATGCACTTCATCTAAAACAGCATGGGATGCAGGGATTCTGTTATATTCCCCCCATTGGCATTACATGGTTTAGCCCCGTGTTTACATTTTACGTTATTTCGATTGTGTAGTAGAACTTTCGGTCACACCGTGCTACTCGTTCTGCCGGACAAACGCCATATTGTTACCATTCTTTATTTTTAATCGAACAAAACCACCCATTTTTACTTTCAGAAATCATTTCACACATTCGATACCATCTGAATTCATTCATAAATGGGTCTCTTGGAGTCCGCTGGGAAAAGGCTCGATGCAACGAATCCAAAATGTTACCACAAAAGAAGATGGGCCTTTAAGACGAGTGTATGATGGTGTGACCAATTAACAAAAACAATAAAACAATGTTACATGATTTGATTTTTATTCAATATAAAAACGACCAGAAATCTTAAATCCTCTTTCCTGTGGCCACGTGTATGAGGCCTGACTTCGACCCAAACTGCTTGCCACAGTGCTACACGACATAACTGACTTGTTCTCAGGCATTTCATCTGAAAAATAAAATCACAAATCCTATGTAAGAATATTTTTGTGACATTTTTTTCCTGTTATTTTATGATCAAACGTTTCTTACGGTCATTACACTCATTACAAAATGGTGATCAACGACCATTAATAGCGCTGAATTGGTCAGTCTCGTCGGTTTTTGTGATTAAGGTACACAGGTTCTGGAAATTGTTATCGAGCTAGGTACCCAGGTTGGGAGAAATCGTGATAAAGGTACCCAGGTTCATCTGTGGTCGACGGGGTATTTTTGTGTTACACAACATATCAAGGATACATTAGTTAACTTCTTGTCTTCTGTTAGCTTTCTTAAAAAAAAATAAAATACATCGGAAATTCCGAAGATCAAGTAACCTTTGCTTCCATAATCTTGCTGTTGCATCACTTCTTCTGTGCCTTCTCTTAATTGCAGGTGATATAAGTCCTAACCCTGGTCCCATTTACCAGCCTATATATAAGTACCATATCAATTTTGCATTGTAATATCCACAGTATCAGGCACAAGATTGAAAAAATCGAAGACGATGTCGATGATTTTGATATTCTGTGTTTTTCTGAGACCCACCTCAGTGAAAATTATTCATTAGAAATACACGCGATTTCTGGTTTTCAACCTCCAATTCGTAAAGATAGATCAGACTATGGTGGTGGTATAATTGCGTATTTTTCTAACACAACTGGATTCCGTCGTTTGGATAGGCTAGAGTTTAATGACGATATGTTATAGTTTGAAGTGGGGACAAATAAAACATTTATCCTATGTATGACATATAGATCAGAAAGGGAAAGCCTATGGGGCGCCATCCCTGCAAATATTCGTTTTCGGAGATATCTCCTCGTAATTCGGAGATATCTCCTCGGTTTCGAGGAGATATCTCCTTGGAATTGCAATTCCTAGCAGATATCTGCTTGGAATATGGTCCATTATGGAGATATATCCTTGGATCCTAGGAGATATCTGCTTGGATTATGGAGATATCTCCTTGGATCCTAGGAGATATCTCATCGCAACTACGAGATATCTGCTTGAAATATTTCCAACGAGATATCTCCTTGAAACCGAGGAGATATCTCCATAATCCAAGCAGATATCTGCTCGGATTATGGAGATATCTCCTTGAAATATTTTTCATATCTCCTTGGGTCCAAGGAGATATCTCCATATTCCAAGCAGACATCTCCTTGAAAATATTCCATATCCATATTGGATTATGGAGATATCTCCTTGGAAAACCGCGGCCATGAAATATTAATGATTTCTCCACAGTACATATACGTTTTTTCCAAATACATCCAAGCAGATATCTGTTCGGAATATGGAGATATCTCCTTGAAATATTTTTCAAGCATATATCTCCATAATCCGAGCAGATATCTGCTTGGATCCAAGGAGATATCTCCTTTAACATATTTCAAGGAGATATCTCCATAATGCGAGCAGATATCTGCTTGGATCCAAGGAGATATCTCCTTGGATCCAAGCAGATATCTGCTCGCATTGTGGAGATATATCCTCGGTTTCAAGGAGATATCTCCTTGAAAATATTTCCGAGGAGATATCTCCATATTCCAAGCAGATATCTCCTTGAAACCGAGGAGATATCACCATAATGCGAGCAGATATCTGCTTGGATCCAAGGAGATATCTCCGAAAACGAATATTTGCAGGGATGGCACCCCATAAAAGCCTGCCAGACTACTGGCTGAAATTGAAAGAAAAAATTTAAACTGCCCTGGAATTTAACCCAGCTCTGGTGATAGTTGGGGACCTAAACTGTGATATGTTGAAGAAGATCGGCCCCTTGCAAAAAATCACAGCAAAACTCAGTTTACATAATGTTGTTACGGAACCCACTCGAGTCACATGTACAACCCAAACCCTTATAGATCCGATTTTAGTTAGCCACGAGACGAACTTCATGAACCCGACTGTATCAAATCTTCAATTTTCCGACCATTACGCTACATCTGTTGAAATTGTAATGCAAACTCAAGAGATCAGTATGGAACTATTCCCGTGTAAACTTTTATGGAATGAACGCTGAAATAGCTGCGACAAATTGGTCCGATATATTGTCTGCGAACTCTAGCGCTGATGTGAATACATGCCTCGATAAATTTATGCAAAATTATTTCGAAATAGCTCGATTTTATATACCACATAATCATGTTACAATACGCCCCCATGATAAACCATGGTTTGACGGAAAAGTAAGACAATTGTTCGACAACGTGACCGGTTGAGAAAAAAAGCACTTAGAACTAATTTGCCAAGTGATTGGAACAAATTTAAAATTTTGAGAAAAAGTACGCCAAAAAAGAATACATGTCGAGCCTTAACGAGTCTTTATCTGTAAATACGCAAACCAAAACAGTTTTGGCATATCGTGAAACAATTTATGAATACATCGCAAAACAAACAGATATCTCCGCTTGTATACCAAGATAATTTATCACACAGTATAGTGAGGACATACAAAAGGCAGAACTCTTGAATCGTATATTTGCTGAGAATAGTACACTTAAAGTTTATGGATCGAAGGTGCCTGATTTCGCATATCGAGCAGATAAAACATTATCCGAGATAAAAATTTGCCAAGATGATAGCACTAACATACTTAGACAGTTGCCCATAAATGCGAGTGGACCCGACATTATCAGCTATCGTATGCTGAAGGAAACGCATTATACAATGAGAAAACCCCTTTATATTTTGTTTAAACTCTCATTAGAAACATCTGTATTCCCCTCTGAATGGAAGAAAGCGGAGGTTGTCGCCATCCCCAAAAGGGGTGACCCTTGTAACCCAAACAATTACAAGCCCGTGTCGTTACTAAGCGTGTTGAGTAAAATTTTCGAAAAAATCGTTTTAGAAAAGCTCCTTGTTCACCTAAGCAAAAACAATCTTTTGTACGAACACCAATCAGGTTTCCTGCCCAACCATAGTACAGATGGTCAATTAATTGAAATATTTCATAATTTACTTAAAGGGGTACTGTAACCAAGATGTTGTTGTTGGTTTCTATAATCCCCGAGTCGGAGAATAAGGTAACAACTTTTCCATTCTTTGAAAGTCTGTTGAGTCTGTCTATTTCAAAGCCATAAAGACTTGCAACTATTGGAACGAACTCTTAATCAGGACATGCTTACAATTAACGAGTGGGCTAATAATTGGCTGGTCACATTTAATTCTTCCAAAACAAAACTTATGTTTTTCGCTAAAAACAGCGACCAAGCCAGGCCAATTATTATACTGGGTCAAGATACTTTAGTTTATTCTGAAACGCATAATCATTTGGGACTAGATCTGCATGAGGATTTTTCGTGGAATACTCACATTGAAAATTTATGAAATCGTGCCAATTCTAGACTCGCCCAGTTACGAAATTTAAAATATATCCTTAATCGCAACTCACTAGAAACACTTTACCTGTCATACATATACGACACTTACTTGAGCATGCCCCCTTATACCTTCTTGATAAATTAGATGATGTTCAGTACAATGCAGCAAGGATAGTCACCGGTTGTTCACGATCCGTGCCTCACGAATGCCTTATGTTAGTAATTGGCTGGGATACCCTAGAAAGCAGACGATATACTAAACGAATGTCGGTTCTACATAACATCGTAACCAAGAAAGCTGCAAATTATCTGGTCTCTCTGCTCCCACCCCGTTTTGCCGATATAACTGATTATGACCTAAGAAATGCAACTGATTTTACCCCTCTCCGCCGCGAAACTAAACGAATGGACTCATCTTTTTTCCCAAAATGTCTCGCAGAATGGAACGCACTGGAACCCTATTGCAGAAACTCTCGTCTAGAGGATTTTAAAAAACAGCTGAAGTTCGCAAATACTAGGCCGAAACCACCGAAATATTCCTCATTTGTGAAGCGGCGTTCTAATGTTATACAATGTCAGCTCCGGTGTCGATGCAGTGACTTGTGGGAACACAAAGTAGATAACCATTTGGTAGACTCTAAACTGGGTTGTTGTGGTCTCGGCGATGAGACAGTTGACCACTATTTCTTTGAATGCACGCTATATGCTAGAGAAAGACTTAGGCCATATAATAGTTTGATACCATATTTTGATGTGAATAGCATATCAGTCAAGACACTTTTGTTCGGCAACCCATATATAAGTCACGATATGAATACTGTGATATTTAATTACGTGCATCGGTTCATTAAAGAAACAAAACGTGTCAATCTCGACGTCTGAGATGTGTAACATAAGAACGTGAAAGCGAATTAACCATAATTGATGATATTTCGCCCTTGACGTTAAATATTTATCGAACCCAGTAAAGCTGTCGACACCATTTTTACATGCAATACGTTTATATATATCTATTATATATTTTGGGAAATCTGTGTGTGAGGGTGTGTGTGTGTCTGAGGGTGCGGGTGTGTGTGTGTGTGTGTGTGTGTGTGCGTGTGCGTTTGTGTGTGTTTGTGTGTGTGTGTGTTCGCGATGGACTCGAAAACGGCCGAACCGATTTCGATGAAACTTGGTATGTGGGGGTACTTTCGGACGGGGAGTGGCATGGGCCTGTTAATTTGCCCGTGCGACGTGACCTTGATCGTGAAACCGGGTCATTTCAAGGTCGAACGCCCGAGTATCACGAGATTTCGATGAAAATTAGTGTCTAGGGATACTTTCGTATGGGGAGTGTCGTAAGCCTATTCGTTTGCCCGTGCGACGTGACCTTGACCTTGAAGTCGGGTCAATTCTAGGTCAAATCGCGAATTGTTATGCGATTTCGACGAAATTTGATACGTAGGGTTACTTTTGTCCACTGAGTGTTTTAGACGGGTCCAACCGTGACCCCGACCTGACCTTGACCTTCAAAATGATCAATTCGAGGTCAAATCGGGTAAAACCGGATGGATTTCGACGGGTACTTTTGTCGGGTACTTTTGTCTGGGCAGTGTTTTGGACGGGTCAAATCGTGACCCCACCTGACCTTGACCTTCACAATGGACAATTCAAGGTCAAATCGCGCAATTCGCCGAAAAGCAGAGGAGAAACAGCCCGGACGAAGTCGGGTCCACCTGCCAGTATATATATCTCCTATATATTTTGAAGACCTGTCTGTATGTCTGTCTGTCTGTCTGTCTGTCTGTATGTATGTATGTATGTCATTTATACAAATCTACGATTCTCGACCGATCGGGACGAAACTTGGTACGTGTGCGTAGTTTGACCAGGCGGTCATCGTCGTATTGGCGAGCCAGTGCGGCGCCCACGTCGCGCATGCGCAGACGAGATATCGGAAACGGGTGGAGCTATCGACTTGAAATTTGCTATGTGAATGTATCTTGCCCCGGATACGAATTTTATCGGGTCGACGCGCCCGTGCGACACCAGCTTCGCGCATGCGCAGACGAGATCTCGGAAATGGGTGGAGCTATCGACTTGAAATTTTGTATGTGAATGTATCTTGCCCCGGATACGAATTTTATCGGGTCGCCGAGCCCGTGCGACGCCAACTTCGCGCATGCGCAGATCATATCTCGGAAACGGGTGGAGCTATCGACTTGAAATTTGGTTTTTGAATAGCCCGGACAACTGAATTTGGGTTTTGACTAGCCCGGACAACGTCGGGCTCATCGGCTAGTCTCATATATATTTTGAAGACCTCTGTCTGTTTGTTTGTATGTTTGTCATTTATACAAATCTACGATTCTCGACCGATCGGGACCAAACTTGGTACGTGTGTGTAGTTTGACCAGGCGGTGGACGTTGTCGTATTGGCGAGCCCGTGTGGCGCCCGCTTCGCGCATGCGCAGACGAGATCTCGGAAACGGGTGGAGCTATCGACTTGAAATTTGCTATGTGAATGTATCTTGCCCCGGATACGAATTTTATCGGGTCGCCGAGCCCGTGCGACGCCAGCTTCGCGCATGCGCAGACCAGATCTCGGAAACGGGTAGAGCTATCGACTTGAAATTTGGTTTTTGAATAGCCCGGACAACGTCGGGCTCATCGGCTAGTCTCATATATATTTTGAAGACCTCTGTCTGTCTGTTTGTCTGTCATTTATACAAATCTACGATTCTCGACCGATCGGGACGAAACTTGGTACGTGTGTGTAGTTTGACCAGGCGGTCGTCGTTGTCGTATTGGCGAGCCCGTGCGACGCCCGTGCAGCGCATGCGCAGACGAGATGTCGGAAACGGGTGGAGCTATCGACTTGAAATTTGGTATGTGAATGTATCTTGCCCCGGATACGAATTTTATCGGGTCGCCGAGCCCGTGCGATGCCAGCTTCGCGCATGCGCAGACCAGATCTCGGAAACGGGTAGAGCTATCGACTTAAAATTTGGTTTTTGAATAGCCCGGACAACGTCGGGCTCATCGGCTAGTCTATTATATATTTTGGGAAATCTGTGTGTCTGTTTGTCTGTTTTCGCAATTGACTCGAAAAAGGCCGAGCCGATTTCGATGGAACTTGGTATGTGGGCTACTTTCGGTCGGGGAGTGGCATGGGTACGTGTGTGTAGTTTGACCAGGCGGTCGTCGTTGTCGTATTTGCGAATGTGTCCTTTATAGACTCGAACCGATTGCGCTCACACTTGCTACCTACGGGAAGTGTCATGAACGGGTTAAATTGTGACCCCGACCTGACCTTGACCTTGAAAATGATCAATTCAAGGTCAAATCGGGTAAAATATTGAAAAACCAAAAATTAATTTAAAAAAAAAACATGTTTCTGACCAACCACGCCAGTGGCGGGCTAACCTGCTAGTCTACTATATATTTTGAGAACTACGTATATATATATATGTGTATATATATATATATATATATATATATATATATATATATATATATATATATATATATATAGAATATGTAGCTAGTGTCGTCGCTTAAATTGTTTATGCCGTGAGGGGGATTTGAGCATCTATTGGGCGAGGCTCTGCCGAGTCCAATAGATGCCAAATCCCCCGAGCGGACATAAACAGTTTAAGCGAATACATTAGCTACATATTTTATTTATCCATCGCACAAAACTTGCCTTTTGTGAGGTAAATCTGTCATTTTCCTCAGTTTTACATTCGTTACTTCGATGACGCCATTACATTTATTAGGTCAAGCAAACCAATTAGCATTCATGACGTGTAGTGGGAAAACCGGAGTGCAGCTAAGAGCGAAATAGTTCGTTGGCATTTTTACATTGATTATAAACAGACCTTGTTCTGAGGATTTATAGATGTTTTAGAGCTAAAACATGTATTATTTTACGAATTATTTTAGTGAATTATACACGATCAAAACATTCTGAGATCACAATGACGTCATTAAGGCCGGTTGACGTCCCTAGTTACCTGCGCAATTTGCATATAAAATTACGTCATACAAGTAGTACTAACCTAATAAAGCTACGTTGACCTAATAAAGCTACATTGACGTAATAAACGTAACGTTTATTAGCCAGAATTTATGTAGTCAATAGACGTAGTGAGCGGTGGATAAATATAGAATATGTAGCTAGTGTCGTCGCTTAAATTGTTTATGTCCGTGAGGGGGATTTGAGCTTCTATTGGGCGAGGCTCTGCCGAGTCCAATAGATGCCAAATCCCCCCGAACTGACATAAACAGTTTATGCGAAGACATTAGCTACATATTTTATTTATCCATCGCACAAAACTTGCCGTTTGTGAGGTAAATCTGTCATTTTCCTCAGTTTTACATTTGTTACTTCGATGACGCCATTACATTTATTAGGTCAAGCAAACCAATTAGCATTCATGACGTGGGAAAACCGGAGTGCAGCTCAGAGCGAAATAGTTCTTTGGCATTTTTACATTTATTATTAGCAGCTGCAGACCTTATTCTGAGGATTTATAGATCTTTTAGAGCTAAAACATATATCATTTTACGAATTATTTTAGTGAATTATACACGATAAAAACGTTCTGAAATCACAATGACGTCATTAAGGCCAGTTGACGTCCCTAGTTACCTGCGAAATTTGCATATCAAATTACGTCATAAAAGTAGTACTAACCTAATAAAGCTACATTGACCTAATAAAGCTACATTGACGTAATAAACGTAACGTTTATTAGGCAGGCTTTATGTGGTCAATAGACGTAGTGAGCGGTGGATAAATATGTGTATGTGGGTACTTCATAGAATCGAAAACGCGTGGACAGATTGAGCTCAAATTTCGTATATAAGTGTAAAAACCCACGGGGATCAATTAGAATAAAAATTAAATAAATAGGTCAATTAGAATACAAATTAAATAAATATTAAAAAATTCAAAAAAACATAAATTAAATTTAAAAAACATTAAATTAATATTAATTTTTTTTTTTTTAAATTGTCATGTTTCTGACCAACCACGCCAGTGGCGGGCTAACCTGCTAGTCTATTATATATTTTGGAAGATCTGTTTGTGTGTGTGTAATCGATGAACTCGAAAACGGCCGACCCGATTTTGATAAAACTTGGTATGTGGGGGTATTTTCGGCCGGGGAGTGACATATGCATATTAATTTAAATCGGGTAATTTCGAGGTCAAACGTCCGAATATCTCGGGATTTCGATGAAACTTGGTATGTGGGGCTACTTTCGTATGGGGAGTCTCATAAGCATATTCATTTGCCCGTGCGACGTGACCGTGACCTTGAAATCGGGTCAATTCAAGGTCAAATCGCCAATTTTGATGGGATTTCGACGAAATTTTATACATAGGGTTACTTTTGTCCACTGAGTGTTTTGGACGGCTCAAATCGTGACCCCGACCTGACCTTGACCTTCAAAATGATCAATTCAAGGTCAAATCGGGTAAAACCGGATGGATCGTGACCCTGAAGTGAAGCACGTTTGTCGGATACTTTTGTCCGGGCAGTGTTTTGGACTAGTCAAATCGTGACCCCACTTGACCTTGACCTTCAAAATGGACAATTCAAGGTCAAAGCCCGGACGAAGTCGGGTCACCTTCTATATATATATATTTGTTTGTTTTTTTTGTTTTTTTTTTTGCTTTGTTTTGTTTTTTGCTTAATTTCAGTACCTCTATCGCGTGTTTGTTGTATCACTCTTCCTTCTCTCATACATAACATGTGAAACAATCCATCAGTTCTTTCTACTGTTAGTGTCATTACTTGTACATAGCTATATTATTGTAACATATTTTCTTGCTCTTGTCAGCGTTTAATTTGTATATATTTAGTGTTTTGACAATAGGGAGAGGATGTTACTGTAAGTGACAGCACTTGTCATCCCATCCCTTTTGCCTGTATGTATGTAATACTATATGCATTGAGCAAATAAAATATGTTTAAACTAACTACATTCTTTCAATGTATATACAGGTAGCAGTTAAAACAATTTAAAACTGAAAGCAACAGCTTAAAACCAAACGAATTTCCAGCAAAGTTATTTAAATCTCGTTTAATTTGATATTCGATTAACCTGGGTACCTTATTACGATTTTCCCCCAACCTGGGTGCCTTTATCACAATTTTCAGAACCTGTGTACCTTTACCTTTGCCATACAGCAATATCTAATCTTAAAGTCGATTCAGTTTATAGCGAAATTCCAGTAAACTGGGCATGTACCTTGCCTATATGGACGGTTCAGACCTAATTTGCTGAACTCCTTTTGTAAATTTCGGTGTAAGCCGATTGACTCGTTTGGTATCCTCTAGTTATTCAATCGATTGAGAACAAGTTCGTGGTAACTCATAACTTAATTGCGGTGCGTGTACACTCATCACTAATGAAAAGGCTACGATTCACAAGGAAAAAAAGCAGGGTTCAATATATTGCCGACTAAATGTGCTTTCTTTCAATAAACATAATATTAGTAATAATATTTTTGGTCCAATCAGAATAAAAGCATGAAAATAGAAAATGTTCGTGGAATACACCAGTAAACACATCGTAAAAAATCCTCCTCCGGACGACTTTTGGTCAGAATGCTTGAGCAAATAAATGTGAGTTTGGACACACATGAGGTATCAGCTTGTTTGGAAAATAGTGTACCATATGCTCGTAGCAGATGAGTACCACGCATTAAAAATGGCGGAGGCGAAGAAAACACATCGAGAAATGAAGAAAAGGGTAATAAACTAGGATATGACAGATCACATAGTATTTTGGCAGCTACGAGCATATGCTACACTATTTTTCAAACAAGCTGATACATCATGTGTGTCCAATCTCACATTTGTTTGCTCAAACATTCTGACAAAAAGTAGTCAGTCGAAGGATTTTCCGCGATGTGTTTACTGGTGTATTCCACGAACATTTTCTATTTTCATGCGTTTTCTTTGCTTGGACCAAAAATATTGTTATTGATGTTATGTTTATTGAAAGAAAGCACATTTAGTCGGCAATATATTGAACCCTGCTTTTAAAAGATGTATTTTTCCTTGTGAATCGTAGCTTTTTCATTAGTGATGAGTGTACACGCACCACAATTAAGTGATGAGTTACCACGAACTTGTTCAGAATAGACTGAATAACTAGAGGATTTTTTTTCACAGGAAATTTCGTCTCACCTTACAAAATACGTTGCCATTGTCATTTGCCACATTTTCCCAATTTTTCCTGACCGAGCAGAGCTGGAATTTCTATTTGACCAACTTTTTCTGACTCGGCCCAAAATGTTCGGCCCAGGTGGCCATTTTTGAATATGGGACAGTTTGCCACATTTTCCGAAATTTTCCCGACCGAGCAGAGCGAAAACTGAAATTCGGCCCACTTTTTCGAACTCGGCCATGGTCATTTGCCACATTTTCCCGAATTGTTTTAATAAGGAATAAGGAATATGAAACGGAATTCACGCTGCTCTACATCTGAAAATGATCAGTAAGATCCAAGGAACATATTTGCCAAGTTTCATGAATGTTCTTATCATAATTAGTGTAATTCTTACATTTTCATGCACCAAGCGCCTAGACCTTAAGGTATATACGCATAGTATTGAATTGAATTGTTTATTAGCAAAGTTAACATCTAAGTTGCAACATGCCATACAACGTATTTACACAACATTATACAAACAATACACAACATACATATACATCAATAAATGAGTTCATCATATTATATGATATTGATAATAAATACAAATAATGCTAATACATTTGGGAATATGTTTTCTGAAATGGTTTAATTCATATTATATTTACATTATATATAATATAATGTAATACTTGCTTCATGGTAACTTTATAAACGCTAATTTTAAGAAAATGCTCACTCTTTTCAATATACTTATGTTAAGCAGTGACAGCAGTCTGTAGAATTTATTTCTGTTAGGGGTTTCCCAGTAATACTTCGGTATATCGATCGGTTTCTCGCAGATCGTTGAGTTCAGTACACAAAATAACAAAATGGTATTCATCACATACATTTTCGCCACATAACGGGCATTTCGTGACTTTACATGTACTTTTATTCCATCGGCATTGCTCTACCGGTAGTCTGTGATTGGCTGTTCTAAATTTCAGTAAATACGTAGCTAGATGAGATGGCATATATACTAAGTATCGGCTCAATCTGACAGAATCCTTTATGTTTCGATAAAATATGGCACGGCTTGAATTTCCTTGAAATAGACATATTTAGAATGCCGAAGAGGCAGCATGCGTGTTGCTCTATTAATTTCGCTTTCATGTGTTTCATGTCTGTCTTGCTTAGTGGTGACTGATTCTGCCACGCACTTTCCATATTTACTTCTCGCAGAGTTTCTTTGATAAACGAAATCCATTTAATCTTGTTTTGTAGTATGGCATCACCATCATTGAGATACCTGAGTTGCAGGAGTACATTTATATACAGTATATATAGTGTTGTCGCACCAGCCAGAACTTTGGTCTGTTTCCAGTAATTAAAGGCTCTGAAAGTAGACAGTCATACTTGATATATGTGCCAAATTTCAACTCGCAAAGTCCATTCGAAGACTAGTTTTGCTAGTTACTAAATTTATAATCAGTAATCGCTCTTTAAATTCTTGAAACCGTCCAAAAATCCTGCTTCCTCTAAAACAGGTAGATTATGAAAGTAGACATGCTGTTGATATCGAATCCTTTGTCAGTCTTAACGTTTCGAAAGGAATCTGACTAGTTGTGCACATAGCGAGGGTGTTGTTGGTAGGGTTAGCTTGTATGTGGTATCTTTACCAAACGATGTATTGCAGTTCAGTTTGTGTCAAATGATATTATAGATTGTCACCATGAGTGTAGCTGTTGTGTAGCTCTTTTGAATAATATACAACAGCTTAATATGGGAAAGAAAATTGAAAATGCAAATACAATTCATCTGATGATTTTATGATAAAAGTTCACGCTAAGATGTGTACTGTAAATAGACACTCTGGTAATATATAAACCGTTAACAGATCGCTATTAACATTCCGAAAATTTGCGACCATGCTATTATAGTCGGATTCCTTATTTCGGAAAAAGAATGGTCGAGCGTTTTCGGAATGCAAAAATCGATATGAGAACGGTTTCTATACCAACAGTGTGTCCATTTTCCGAATTTACATGTTTCCAGCTTGACCAATTTAGAGGACACGGGTTTTTGTGAGGCTTTTTTTGTGTGCCCCAGGGGGGGGGGGGGGGGTCATTCACTTTTTTCCATACAGTAGGCCGGGGTGGGTGGGTGGTTCACTTTTTTCCAATTGGTCACAGTTTTTTCCTCTTACAACATTTCTGCAATATAATTGCCTCAAAGTGTTCAGCATCATTGTTATGTTATGTATGACACTTTAGGTCAGGGCTTAGGGGGGGGGGGGGGTAGTTAGTGTGGATATAGGCATAATGCTTCTCAGAAATCCCGGTTACAAACCAACACTCACAATTTCGTCTTTTGCATCAGATCACATTGTCAAGTACCAACGCCACTGGTTCAAGATGAAAATGGACAGCTATGACACCCATGATTAAAGTAAATAAAAATGAATAAAGTTATTCATTTATATCATTAATGTTTACTCATTAGACCTGATTAGACATTATAAGAGGCAAAACATGGAAATCTCATCATACTAGAAAGTATTGAATGCTATTTAAAGGTGGATTATCTCTTTGTAAACATGTATTATATAGTTACCGGGGTATAAAATATTAGATTTGAATCGAAGACTCCTGTCCGGAAATGCTTCTATCGATTAATATTAATTTTATTTCGAATATTTTCTGGTCTAAAAAGGTGTGTTTGTTCAGGTAACGAACAATAGTGGTTACTATTAACAGAGACCAGAAATTTTATTGTACAATTTTTTGTCACAAATAAACGTTAATTATACTCATTATCGCTTATATATGTGGAACAAAACAATAGAAACAATCAATCTGGGACATTTGACTTTCGGTGCGTAGCCACAGGAACAGCCCAGTGCTCTATATCGCAATATGGTGTCATCTGATTGGTCTGTTCTAAAAATAGACACATAAATGGTCCCGATTTGATATTCGAAATAAAATCAATATTAATTGATAGAAGCTTTTCCGGACAGGGGTATTCAGTTCATATCTATTATTTTATACCCACGCAACTATTTAAAATTTGTTATTTAAAGAGATAATCCATCTTTAAAGCCACATCCAGATTTTTGTTTGATTTTTTAGTTTAATTTTTTGTTTTTTTTTGGACACAATTTCACATCAAAGCCATATGAATGCTGATCAATCTGTTAAACGCCATGATGTCAGATGGTATAAGATCGATTCATGTGGGTCCATTACTATTTAGCATAAATGTTTTGCCTAAATTTTTATTTTATATTTTCGATACAGTTGTATTTGAAGTGATTACAGACAAGCATTGGAAATGTGGTAAAATGTTCATATAACTTGTTTACAAGTTATGAGTCAATTGATAAACAACAACAAACATGATAACAATGGGTGCTGCAGGTTTATACGATTCTTATCTGTTCTCAGAATTTATAACTGAAACAAATACCAAGCCTAAATGGTGTGAGACTACAGATTTTTAGATAAAACGTGGGTGGGTACCCTGCATGAAATTGGAAAAAGAATTCCTTCAAATAAGGGGTGATTTCGCTGGATTTGGAGGTAAGAAGGGGGTGGGTACCCCGCATGAAATTGGAAAAAATATTTTTTCCTTCAAATAGGGGGGTGGTGGGTACCCAAGAGGCGGAAAAAAAATTTCAGCCTACTGTCATGGCACTTTTTCCGACCCCCCCCCCTGTGTGCCCCTCTATTTTTTTACGTCCATGCACCTGATATAATAAGTATATATTCTTTTTACATATAGCTAGTTCGGGGTAAGTGGCTTGCTTTGTTCCTGGAAATTCAAATACAGGTAGAGATGTTTCCACAAATTGCATAACTTCATATCATAATGTGAAATATTATCATAAAATCATCAGATGAATTGTATTTATGACTGCAAATTCAATTTTCCTTCCCATATATTAAGATATTGTTTATTCTTAAAATCTGCTTCAAATGTTACAAATTTTGAAACAATACCATCATATCCAAATGTATTGCTAAACATTGCTATGCATAGATTAATTTAGTTATTCCATATATCATGGTCGGGTTTGTCCAAATTGGGAGCAGAAATCATGTTGATCCGATGATATTTATGAAGTTATTTATAAGAAGACATGTGTGCATTATGTGCTTAATCTTATATATAGCGCAACACACTATGATGTAAATGGCACAGTACGTGGACAAAGCTTTAATAATGACAATTGTCGTCAATTTTACCATGTCTGCTACAAAGTTAAAGGCATACATTATATATTTATATGCATGTGTGGGTCATAACAAAACCAATGACAAGGACTCTATTGTGTTATTATAGGATGATAAAGTTTACTAATTCTCGAAGTTTGCGACAAGTGCGCGCCTTTACTGGACGGACATGCATGTCGATATTGTGGATTGTAGAACGTTATTACGCGCGCCGCGTGTATACCAATGTAGAGATTCTTGTTTCGCCTGGGCGCATGGGGTTTTTATTTATAGAATGGGAATTTTTGGGAGGATTAAAAGTCGAAATGCGACCGGAGGTCGAGTCCGGTAAAAGGTGTAGTTGTTAATTTCAATTTCGTTTATTGTCGTTAATAATGTTGATTTTTGGTTTGTGATAAGTTATGCCAATTACAAATAAAAGAAATGAAAACAATAATTTGTAAGTCTTATATTTCAACTTTTATAGATATTTTTCGTTCTGTAGCCCACTGGGGGTTGTGGTCGGAGACGGCCGAGTCGGCCGCCGGTTCGATAACTAGATGCTGGTTGTTATTGTTATTTTAACTGAGTTGGTCATTCGCGAAACCAATATATTTTATATTCTATATAATTACAATCATGGGTATATAATATATGATCTTGAGCGCGTTACCATTTGTGACATTGGTTTTCTCGTTATTATTGTAATATAAGGAGAGGCTGGCATGATAATTATACGGTGCGACGAGATCGCGAAGAGACGGGAATTCGTTGTGGTTTCGTCCTAGAAAAGTGTCGAAGAAAATAATTGAGTTGAAGGGAGCCTCACAACAGCCTTCATTATATCATGACTCGATCTATTGCGAAAAAATCATCTACTTGTGCTTAATGGGTCATTATCTCCCAAACATATACTGATGCTTAATGGGTCATTATCTCCCAAACATATACTGAGGCTTAATGGGTCATTATCTCCCAAACATATACTGAGACTTAATGGGTCATTATCTCCCAAACATATACTGAGACTTAATGGGTCATTATCTCCCAAACATTTACTGAGACTTAATGGGTCATTATCTCCCAAAACATATACTGATGCTTAATGGGTCATTATCTCCCAAACATATACTGAGACTTAATGGGTCATTATCTCCCAAACATATACTGAGGCTTAATGGGTCATTATCTCCCAAACATATACTGAGACTGAATGGGTCATTATCTCCCAAACATATACTGATGCTTAATGTGTCATTATCTCCCAAGCATATACTGAGGCTTAATGGGTCATAATCTCCCAAACATATTCTGATGCTTAATGGGTCATTATCTCCCAAAACATATACTGATGCTTAATGGGTCATTATCTCCCAAACATATACTGAGACTTAATGGGTCATTATCTCCCAAACATATACTGATGCTTAATGGGTCATTATCTCCCAATCATATACTGAAGCTTAATGGGTCATTTTCTCCCAAACATATACTGATGCTTAATGGGTCATTATCTCCCAATCATATACTCATGCTTAATGTGTCATTATCTCCCAAACACATACTGATGCTTAATGTGTCATTATCTCCCAAACACATACTGAAGCTTAATTGGTCATAATCTCCCAAACACATACTGAGGCTTAATGTGTCATTATCTCCCAAACACATACTGAAGCTTAATTGGTCATAATCTCCCAAACACATACTGATGCTTAATGTGTCATTATCTCCCAAACACATACTGAAGCTTAATTGGTCATAATCTCCCAAACACATACTGAGGCTTAATGTGTCATTATCTCCCAAACATATACTGATGCTTAATGGGCCATTATCTCCCAAACATATACTGATGCTTAATGGGTCATTATCTCCCAAACATATACTGATGCTTAATGGGTCATTATCTCCCAAACATATTCTGAGGCTTAATTGGTCATAATCTCCCAAACACATACTGAGGCTTAATGGGTCATTATCTCCCAAACATATACTGATGCTTAATGGGCCATTATCTCCCAAACATATACTGATGCGTAATGGGTCATTATCTCCCAAACATATACTGATGCGTAATGGGTCATTATCTCCCAAACATATTATGAGGCTTAATGGACCATTCTCTCCAAAAGGGGGAATATAGATATACACAGGGTCTTAGCATGTGACGAAATATACAGAGCTTCCGTTGAGAATTTGGGACGGGTATATTTTGCTAGAAATTTAACGTTCTCTATTTTAAGTGCTTGACTCCAATTCCCATAATCGCAATGATATATTAAATTTTAGTAATTATTAATAGATCTAATTTATTATGACAGTGACGTTTTTTAATGTTGGCAATGCATGTTCCAAACCCAGGCTACTTATTTGTTTAAACATATATGTATTGTAAAATAATATTACAAGAGGGATCGGGTACACCTTACACCCGGCCCTATCCCATTAACATTTTAACAAATACAATGTTGATGACGGACATTACATTTTATTCAGGGTGATATGTGGTGTATTTGTGGTTGCTGTCAGTCCTATCCTTCTGCATTTAAATTTTATTTGAGATAGTCAACATTTGTAATGCAAGGGAGGATCGCCAATATTTTATGCAAAGGGGGCGTAATTAAATCATTTCGTTGATGATATGTATGATGAAAAAATGGAAAATGCCATTGCGTCGATTCGATTCTGATGATATCTCTGCGAGTAAGGAGGAAACGTTAGATATAAATTGGTGTGTTGCAATCTTGTCGAAAAGTTCGCAAGGATCGATTACATACAGGTGGGGGTATAAACAATGTTATCTCTAATATCTCTATATAGAGATATTAGAGATAACATTGTTTTATACAACGACCGGGCGTTTTACTTTTTATGAACATCGGTAGAATAAACATTTGTTCTATTCGACACTAACTGTGTATAGCAGTACTACCGTATATAGATCGTCGTTACTTTTTCAATGAAATAGTATATACGCAAAGAAAGAACTGCAGACAGTTTGACCTTTCTCTACCGTAGCACAGAGGTCACGCTAGCCATATTAGGCGATGGCGAGTTCAGCATGTTTAAGCGATTCGCGATAACTACTATCAAAATAGGAAATAAAACAACGAAATTCAAATAAATATTAAAGAAATACATATATATCTTTATTCTTCCTTCATATAATGAAGAGTTTTCAATATCTGCCGATCGCGCAGCGAGGGATCCAAGACGATGTAACCTATTTTTGTCGTCACGTGGGGGTTGCCTGCCGTGATTCGTGACGTCATTGTTCCAAAATGGCGGCGCCCTGTAAGCCGCAGATGCGCAGACAAGTTTTTGGTTGGCACTCACTCAGATTATTGCTGCATATTCTATCGTCACAGGCTTGATTATCCAGACATTCTAGGACATTCGGTGTCATTTGACCGCTTGAACTCAATGGGAAGTAACTCTAAATTTACCAAGCACACAATGCAGCTATTGTAGGTGCTTTGTTAATTTAGCGTTACTTCACATTGGGAGCATTTTGGAACCTTCCATAGTGGAATTTTCCACTGCCTATCATCCATCAAGGCAAGAATGATAGGCTTTGATAGCCGTCCTTTAAAAAGGACGCTAGGCATATATGAGTTAATTAAACTAACTACATTTTATTCAAAATGTCGTAAACATCTCGTCATATAGCAAAATTACAGCCACAAAACGCATAATTTTCCGAAATCGGTTTCCATGGCACTCATTTTCGGGAATTCAAATCCAGTTTCACACATTCACATGTGATTAAAATTCATACGCCATGTGGGTGAATTTGAGCGGTCACAGGAGCGTGGGGGCTTCGTACGGGAATAAAATAATGGGTATCTCGTCATTTGATGTTCAGACATACTATCCGTATATATTCTATATATACATATCTGATTTGAGTTCACAAAAGTAGTTGCGAATTCTGCAGTGTAAGATGCTTAGTTTTTTTTTGACCATCCGTAAATAATTGGGGAGGTTTTTCGTAGGTTTGTCAACTCACTTCAAATTCATCTTAAATTCAATAAGAGTACTTAAATTTGTAATAGTCTTCAATGGAAATTTATTCCATCTTACTGGCAGGTGATTGTAACGCAAGAACTGGTAATGTTGATGAAATAGATCGCTCCATAGCCGATGAAATAAAGTACATTTTCAAAGGGAGAACTTAATGAAAGTGTTATTGATTATATAAATACTGATGACGACCGTCAGGTCGCAATTGACAAGCGTGTATCCAAAGACAAAGGCCGCGTTGACAGCTGTGGTACAAGTTTGTGAAATTGTGTAAAGTTACTCACCTTTATGTATTTAACGGACGCTGTGGCGAAGACAAGAATGAAGGCAAACTCACTTCGAGTGAACGAAGTGTCATATATTACATGACAGACAATGCCCCATGTTATCATTACTGTCAAATTTCAGAGTGAATGATTTTTGTCCTTTGTTTTCAGATATACACCACTCATTACACTTAGAACTGAAGTTCGACAAACCCACAACCCAGAACGTACTATCTGCAGATGATCGTATTAATGACAACTTGAACCTACATGATAACGAACCAAAGACTATATCTGATGTTTGTGACGTCACCAATTATTATCTAATACTATACGACAATGCTGTTTTGAATTTTTGTGAGCCATTTTATCGCACAGTAGATGGGTGGGCTTACAGCATTAATGTCGTAATCTGAAATAAACGTGTGCGTCTTTTAATGTCCGTCGTTCCATATTGAGGGGAGTTACTATCGGAATTATGCACAGTGAAGTTCATTCGTAGCCGCGGTTTACGTTTCATTGAGAACATAATTATAACATTATGGACTGTCAAATATTTGCAATGGAGTGGCCTAAAATATATATCTCGCCTGCCATGGGAAAATCTCAATCACTCTGGCTAGGCTGGGGACAATACTGGAATCGAAATCGAAATTCGTGATGCAAGCAAACGTTATTATATCGCGTTTAAATTATCATAATATTACCGAGTACATACATTGTACGTGAATCTGATATCCTTCTATGTTCATGAATCGACAAGAAACACGTATTTATGAACAAAGCAGAAGATACTTCAAGTTATCGCAAATTCGGTCGATGGTGAACTTGAGCTAGATGATGACGTTGTTCGTCGAGTTTCGTTGAAATGGACATGATGACATTTTTATGAATGAAATGGACATGATGAAATTGACAAGCTTCTTAGTATAGTACTAGTCTCACTCGGATTGCGCACACATGCAGCGTCAATAGTATAATGGTTAATTTCAGTAAAATACCCCCTCTAGACAACAACAAACAGTCTTGACTTTTGAATACTTTCAGTTTGATGTTGGTAGTTTATATTCTATAATAATTTGTTCAAAAGGAATGGCATTTAAAAGTTTTTTATTTAGGCTTTATTTCTGAGTCGGTGAGTTCGTAGTCTGTTTGCATTGTGAATCTATGATTTTTCACATGCCTTGATGTGTGATATGATTGACCTAGTTTATACACGAAATTGCTATAGAACCCACCCTGTTGATGAATTAACCCTTGTGATTGTATGGGGTGTTATATATCATAATCACACCACGATATAAGGCCTAAGTTAATCTTATTTCATGGGAATACGCATCTATGAAGTTATTTTTAGGATTAAAAAAAAACACAGATATATCCTAGTAGTGTGCTTAGAAACGAACCACGAATGGCTCTGATGTCTTCAGTTTTATTTGCGACACTACTATATGGTTGGATCAATTGAATAAAATTTGAATATCGAGATCTTTACAAATAAAAAATCAATTTAGTAGTGGATTTACCACGAAATTAGGAAACACCAAATGACAAAACCCATAATCGTCAAACTCAATTTGGTTCTCAAGACAGGAACATATGGATGGTATTCTGCAACACATCTTCATAATCGGGCCTCGTATTCAAATTACCAATACTTTGAAAATGCACTTGTTTTAATAAACTGAATTGAACAATTCACTTCTCACAACCACATCTGCACAACTTCGTACATGGAAGTTTGCTTCTTGAAAATTTGCACCTGGAACAAACCGAGTTGCAAACACATTTAATCAACTCTGTGCACTCTCTATCTGCTTCTGTGTTGTCATCCATACAGTAACAAAAGAACCGTCAATCAATTTCCATCCAAAGAAGTCAGGTGGTGGAAACTTTGCATCTGCTATGGGGCTTACTAGTACAGTCCAGATACCAGCCTGATATATATAGCACGATTTTCATTTGTAAGAGCATGTTTCTCGTTGGTGGTAAATGTTCAAGTGCTGAACATTTCATGTCTAGCTTCATTAACTGAGGTCAGGTTCACAGATGTGTCATAAACAATCACAACGAAACGCTAAATACTCTCAAATAGTGGTAATTGGCATCAAGCATTATGTGAGCTAAGCTTTACAAGCATCCCAAAATTGCACTTACCCTTACCAAGGAAAAGGGAAGTTGAGTCGCATCCTGATATCGGATGGAATATTGGAAGTACAGTTGAATTTTTTTAGCCCATTGAATAGCACATATCAACTATGTTGTAGGTAACATGGGATTTAGACTTCTTGAAAGACAAACAGTTTCAAATGTTTGCATTGGAGAAGCAGAGCATGCAGATGTCCCAACATGATCACGATAATATATGTGTTAACAGTGTGAACAATAATCGAAGAATTATCGGTTTGTAGCATATGAAGTATATGTTCGTCTTACACGAAAACCAGCGGTTTCCCCATCTATATCGAGTGTGGGTGAAAGGAGGGGTGGTAATAAATGTGATTTCATGATCTGCATGAAGGTCCCATGCGATTCAAACTACATAGACACTGCAGAATCAAATCCAAAGGTCGAGTGTAAGGTGTTCGACGGGGGTGCTCTGATACACTTACTGAGACCTGAAGTTGGGCATACCTTCTCAATGTATATCAGCACAACGTTTATTCCATATGTTATGATGCAGCTCCCAGATAGTAGAAAAATTTACTTGGTTTTGGACAGGTAAATAGAGGGTAGTATCAAAACAGGAACGTGAGAGAAACATGGTTGTGACATTCGATGTAATGTGGGGGCTTACCACAAACATTCCACCGAATTGGAATGACTTTCTAAGAAATACCACCAACAAGCACGTATTGTTTGAATTGGTCAATGAATGTCTCTTTAAATTGGAAACCCTAACAGGGGAAACCATCTTCGTAACGGAGGATGATAACACGGTCCTAATGTGGAACCTATTCTCTTTGGATGTACATATGAAGCTGACAGTAGATTAGTCGGACATATATATCATATCATTCATATGCTACAAACTCATTATTCATCGATTATTGTTCAAGAATATTGACAAGGACATTATCGTGATGCTGTCGTGACATCTGCATGCGATGCTACTCCAGTGCAAAGATATGAAACTGTGTCTTTCTGCAAGTCTAAATCCCATGTTATCCGCAACATAGTTGATATGTACAATTCAATTGGGCTCAGAAAATTCAACTGTGCTTCCAATATTCCATCATTTCCATGCGATATCATGATGCGACTCAACTTCCTTTTTCTTTGGTAATGGTAAGCGCATATTTTGGGATGCTTGAAAAGCTTACCCAGAGCTAACAAAATGCTTGATGTCAATTACGAGGAATACTTTTGTGGTACTTGATGTTCCATCACCACTATATGAGTGTATTTAGCATTTCGTCGTGATTGTTTATGACAAATCTGCGAACCTGACATCAGTTAATGAAGATAGACATTAAATGTTCAGCAAAGGCCGTGCACATGAACAGTTACCACCAAAGAAATCGTGCTACTAGTATATATCAGGCTGGTATGTGGATTGTAAGCCCCATAATAGATGCAAAGTTCCCAGCACCTGACTCACTGGAGGGAAACTGAACACAAGAATCGATTCTATCGCCTTTCCGGTTCTGTCTCTACCGAACTAAGTCCCGACTCTTCCGCGATTTAAAACAAATATTTTCAAAGTTTTGACCGCCATTTATACACTAAATGTCAAGACAGAACTATTTTATAAACAAATATCCGTAGATTATGTCTTTTCTAGAGCTTATTGATGATAATGCGAAATCAGCTATTTTTGTGCAACACTTTGAGGCATAATGCGTTTTTGTGCATTTCCTACGTAAATTAAGCAGCAATTTGTGATAAGTTTATCGGCCTTGATACGTTTAGTTGGGCTGGAACATGTCTCATTGTGTGATCGAACACCAGGACACTATAATTAATAACCTAATGTTCGATCATAAAACCTGACAAGTTCCAGCCAAATTTAAATGTGATAAGGCTGAAAATCTGAGCATTACTATCATCAATAAACACGTACAAAGACCTAATATGTCGATTATTATTGGAGAATACTTTCTGTATTGACATCCAGTGTATAAACAGCCTATCAAAACTTTTAATATTTTTTAACAAACCGCGAAAGAGTCTGAACTTAATTGATAGAGACGGAACCGGAAGGATGATAGAATCGGTTCTGGTGAAACAGTTTTCCCCCAGTGTGACTCCTTCGGGTGGAAATTTATTGACGATTCTTTTGTTCTTGTATGGTTGACAACCAGAGAAGTTGCTAGAGTATGCACCGAATTGATTAAATGTGTTTGCAACTCGGTTTGTTCCAGGTGCAAATGTTCAAAAAGCAAACTTCCATGTACGGAGTTGTGCAGATGTGGTTGCGAGTAGTGAATTGTTCAATTCAATTTATAATTTTCAAATTTACTGATCCCATTTCCCCACCACATGCCCCCTGGAATATATATCAGCAACAATATAACACACAAAATTATACATATGCATATATATGCAATACATTACACTAATGTATATATTATTGAATCTGGGCTATACGCGTGATTGTTTCATGTTGTGTTGCAGGAATAATTGAGGACACTATATGATACAAGGAAATAATATTATTTCTTATTCCGAACTCAAATATACTTTCGAGTATACTCTTCGATCATTTTGTGTATAATTTGACATAAAAAACAAACACTGAATTTAAGTATTGGTAATTTGAATACGAGGCCTGATGATGAAGATATGTTGCAGAATACCTTCCATATGTTCTTGTTTTTGAGAACCAAATTGAGTTTGGTGAGTATGGGGTCTGTCATTTAGTGTTTCCTAATTTCATGGTAAATCCACTACTAAATTGATTTTTTATTTGTAAACATCTCGACATATAAATTTGTATTCAATTGATCCAACCATATAGTAGTGTCGCAAATAGAATTGATGACATCAGTTTCATTCAAGGTTGTTTATTAAGCATTTACAGAATGAAACAGAGTCTGAGAATAAATTCATTTATTTTATGTAGCACATATTCTACCTCACATTTCTACCAGAACTAACAAAACTACTTCACCTTTAATGTGCATAACTCTTCCACACAAGTTATCCCATCGAATAATGAACACATAGTTGATATCTTCTCTAATATTATCTCGATAATTGTGAAGTATTTAATAAAAAAAATAAGGGGAAAAAAATATATTTCTCATGTTTTGGCCGTCATTTTGGCATCCATCTTGAATAATTGTGGCCATTTTTTTATCTAAAAGTCGCGGTTGTTATTCTATAAACACCATTATTAGATAATGTGGGGGAATTCGTTATGTTTACCATATTCAATTCAATTCAATTTTATTTAGTAATATATAACAAACATGATAATGTATAATACAAAAATCAAACAAAATATAGTATATATTACTGGGAGATGGCATGACCTACTGGTCGTCTTCCTGCACACTCCCAAACTTAGATAATTATATTCCGACTCTGAACCCAAATGACAGCATATATTGGTGATACATTTTTTATCTATAGTAGTGTAGACAACGATACTTTTGTGGTTTAGTTTTTTCCATAGCCTAAGTGGCAATACAGTAAAATATCGTTCAATTATGATATATAATATAAATTTTGGTATAATATAAGACTGATGATATAGTTGTAGTCTTCACACATAATGGGCGTACATGCGTTGGATTCACTTAACAATTCTTACATATATATAGTGGATTCATCCATGAACGGATAACAGTCGAAACAATGTAGGTTTTTACAAAGAACACTGTCAAGATAGATGCTTATGATATCTTCAGATACGTCTCGTTTAAATTTGGAACGTGGTAAAACTAACTGTAAAGATGTATCTAGTTCTTTCTAAAGTTTCGGGAAGATATGGTAAGGGAGGTTTTCGGTGAAGGATGTTCTAGATTTTGTTCCACCTAATTTGCCACTTTGTCTTGTTACCATTGTTGGGTTGTGGTATATGCGATAAGTGTTCTGAAATGAGATAGGTAGTTGGTTGCAGAACCAATCGTTCATGAATTGATAAGTGCGTAATTTATAAAGATCGTGAGCTTTTAGTATATTACTTTTTTTTTAAAGTGGATCGGTGTGGCTGTTATATATTTTATTATGTATAATGCGAATTGCCTTTTTCTGCAATACTATTAATTTATTAAACGTATTCGAATTTCCCCAAATTTCTATGCCATATGTTAGGTGACTATGAATTAGACTGTAATACAACTGTCGTAAATTCCTTTCTGGAAGAATGTGTTTAACTCTGTTAATTGCATATAGAGCTCTAGACATTCTTGTTGCAATTAAAGCCGTGTGGTTGTTGAATGTTAAATTTTCGTCCAGATGAATACCAAGGAATTTGAAGGATTTTTCTTTGCAGTAAAACTGTTGCTTCCTATTCTTTCAATTATTTGACCATTTATCTGTAGAGTATGTTTCGTGCAATTATAGTTTCCACCAGTTGGTTGAAATAAAATAATTTGGTTTTCTTGGCATTTAATGACAGTTTGTTTGCCTTGCACCATTTATTGAGTAATTCAAGTTGAATATTTGTGCGCTTAAAAAGTAAATCTAAATTATGACGAGACGCATATACAGTGGTATCATCTGCAAATGATAAAAGGGATAATGATGTACTCCGGTGCATGTCATTCACATAGATAAGAAAAAGTAAAGGGCCTAAGATATATCCCTGAGGGACACCAGTTGTAATATGGATTTCACTTGATACACAACCGTCTAAATCTACATATTGCACTCTATCTCTTAAATAACTCTTGAACCAATGTTTTATATTGCCTCGAACTCCATAAAATTCAAGTTTAGATAATAGTATATCGTGATTTATGGTATCGAAAGCTTTTGAGAAGTCAATAAAAGTTGTTAATGTACAATCTTTTGATTTCTTGTCATTATTAATCACAATGTCGTTAAGAAGTCGGATTATTGGGTGAACTGTAGAATGGCCTCTCCGGAAGCCATATTGTGCTTTATAGAATTTATCATGGAAAAATTCCACTAACCTGTTACATACCACTTTCTCTAGGATTTTAGAAAATGTGGGAAGAATACTAATTGGACGATAATTTTGAATCATATTTCTTTCATTGGATTTAAATAGAGGAATAACTCTAGCTATTTTCATCTCTTTTGGAACAATGCCTGTCTCTAATGAATTATTTATTATATGACATAGAGGTATTGAAATTTCCTCAATAATTTGTTTCAATAAACCTGCTGAAATCCCCTGGTTATCTTTGCTTTGTTTATTCTTCATTTTGTTAACAATATAACCCAATTCTTCTACGGTGGTGGGCCGCACGAACATACTTCTAATTGTAGGTTGGCCAAGATAGCTTGAGAAATCCATATTAGAGTTAGTCGATATTGTATCTGCTTCGCGTTCGCCGATTGTTGAGAAGAATTTGTTAAATTCTTCAGACACTTGTTGTTTATTGTGGATAGGTTTCCCTTCAATCACAAAAATGTGGGGGTATTGTGGTTTCTTATTGCTCTTTTGAATGACTTCGCGTAATATGTTCCAATTTTTTTTCATGTCAGATCTACAAGAGTGCAGAATATTCTCATAGTATGTCCGTTTGCTGTATCTTTTAATTCGATTAAAGTATCTGCAATACTCCTCATATAGTTCAATATTACCGTCTGTGGGGTTCTTCAATTTCTTTCTATATAATTTATCTTTGTGCAAAGACGATTTAAGGAGCCCACCGGTCATCCAAGGCTTTAGTTTTGTGTGTTTTCGTTTGAATTGTACTACTCTAAGAGGAAAGGCAACATCATAACCTTTTAAAAACAGATTCATGAATGAGTCATACGACCCATCAGGACTAGATGCATGTAACACAGAGTCATAATTTGTCGAAGACAATATACGTTTAAAACATGATACATTATCTTCACAGAAGCTCCTCTGTAATTGTGTTCCTAACTGTTGATGACTGTGGAGAATTGCCTTTTCCCTTTTCAACAAGTCAATATTATAATCACCCATTAAAAACCCTTTTTTGTGCTCAGAATTAATTTTTGTCATTATCTCCTTCATTGTTTTGATAAATTTATCTATATCAGCCTTTGGCTGAGTGTTAAGTCTGTATATAATTCCAACAATATACGGCTTTCTATGATGTTCGGATATCTCTATGAAGAGCGATTCAAAAACGTGAGGCAAAAAAATTGATAAATCTTCCCGAATTTTAAAGTTCAAATCACCTCTAATGAAAAGCACAACGCCCCCTCTTGAATCATCATCATCGGGTCTACATTTTTTTATGAGAGGATGATAACCTACTAATGAGAAATTAATGTTATCAGGGGTGCGAAATATTTCAGTGAGACCTATGACTCCAAATTTGTCATTCGTATTTTGTAGTTCGTAAATAAAAGTGTTGAAAGCATCCCAATTGGCATTGAGACTTTGACAATTTAAGTTAAACAATGAAACTTGACTTTTTGTTCTGGCTACAATATTATTATATTCCTCGGGTAAAAAATATTTAGTCGGAACTAATCCATTTATGGGATTATCGCACGAGCCCTCTTGTCCGTCTGAACGTGATTGGTAGGTTTCTAAGAAATCAAAAACATCATTGTTTTCTATATCATCAAGCTCTATAGTTTTGCGATTAGCCATCACAAAGTAAGAGGCCACACTCAATGGAAAACTTTATAACTATGGCAATGTGGTTTGGTAACACCAATAAGATATTAAATGCAGGACGAGACAGTCTATTTAGACCCAGAGTCGGAATATAAATCGGAATCACAATCATCAATATTAAATCGAGAAGCAAATATAGTAGGTGTGCCACCGTCAAACCGGTGACCATCTTGGACACCATCTTGAATTTTCGGCTCTACGTCGGTCAAAAAGTTGGTTCTTGAGAAAATTCCTAGACTAGAGATGCTATCCTACAAGATACTGGAAAATGGCGCTTTTATCAGACTTGTATCGATCCGAGCATGTTTTGTCGCTAACTACATACACTATATAGTCCAGGAGATATTGGTCGACCTCTGCACCCCCCCCCCCAGGACTTAACTTCACCCCACTAATTTTCTCCCTTAAGGTCTCTTCTAATTTTTTTCACTTGTTAACAAGAAAAAAAAGTGGCCGCAGAGACTCCAGACAAGATGGCGTCCATCATGGCGGCCATTTTTTTTAAATGCACCAGGTCTCTTTGATCGCCATTATAGTAAAGATGATAGCACATGCGGTCTTGTTTTCCGCTCGATTCGTTATGCTAATATATAATCCTTACAAATTAGCCAAAAATCCGACACCAGAATCCAATATGGCGGCCAAGATGGCCGCCGAAATGTGAAAATATGCTATTTTTCTGACATGTTACCACCTTTCGTTTGTCTCTGTGGGAAAATGTTAGAATTTGTGCGTCATGTTATACATTTATCATATAGAGGAGTCATTGGCGAACATATGGGGACCATAATATGCATTCATTGCGGGATATTTTTGTCCGATATCACGTTTTCCCAAATGCCGGTATCATAGGCCAAAGCCGAATCTCCGTTAATAACGCGATGTTATGTTTCGAATCAATGAATGTTATTGCTATTATAACAACACCCATGCATATATATTTGCAGGAGATACTCGAGCTAGGATTCCTCTTATACCTGAGTTGAGGAATATTTACCCAAATCCAAGATGGCGGCCAAAATGGCCACCAGAAATAAAAAATCGCCGAAAATCGCTGATTTTAACACCAGTGAGCATTATTGTCATGACAACTCCACACCTGCTTACTATTGTAAGTTGGGAACACTTAGGCGAAGAACTTTCCTTGTACCATATCCAAATAAAAGTCCACCAAATCCAAAATGGCGCCCACAATGGCGGACAGATTTTGAAAAATCACCGAAATTCCCTCATATTCACATCATTGGGCATTATTGTCGAGACAAATCCACCCATGCTTACAATTGAGTTGTAAATACTGAGGTGAAGTAATTACATTACATCTCATGCAAGAAATTGTTTTCCAAATCGAAGATGGCGGCCAAAATGGCGACCGAAATTTGAAAACAAGTCTACATTACTTTACTTTCTTACGATGGGCGCTATTGTTTCGCGATTTCTATCCACCATTACATGTTGATATGGAATAGTGACATGAAGTATTCATTAGGGTTTGGCAATTGATACTCACAGCCAATATCGCTGCTAAATTGGCGGCTAGAAATTGAAAAGAAATCGATATTTTCACATATTAATTTCAACTTTTTGTCATAATATCGGTATGTATGGACGAAACTGTACATAAACCATCTACTATTTAACTTAAAGGTATCAAAACGCATAACATAGCTCGTATCCTTCTGGAAATATGAAACACCACAATTAATATCGCGATGTGGCATTTCGAAATCCAGTCTCCACTTAGCGCCGATAATGGCCGTAAGCGTAGGTGCGCCGAATAGTTATATCAGAACAATTACATGATAACAGATTCTGATATGCCACGTCACGTCCATAATTATCTGGACCAGCTTCCATTTCTTTGTCTGAAAAATCTAGGTCGCGCACACTGACAAAGTATTCACCACTTCCTGGGAGTAGGGTCCCTCTAATCTTAACGTTTCAAACAATTCATTTTCCGGTGTCTAGCTTACAGAAGGTCATCTCTATGTATGTGTCTCATACCCCATGGGATAACGACATGTACAACTGGCGAACCAGTTAACTAGTCACTTCTCAATAGATGGTTCGTCAACTCACAAACTCAGCGAACGCATTGGCATATGTGGACAACTTCGACAGTGTTTCGAAGGTTGCTAGCTGTCTCATTCCCTTGGACAGATGTCTATCTGCTAAGGAGAAGACCCAAGTGTACAGACTACCCACACTTCTTGACCATTATCCGAAGCAAACTGTGTGACGCCCCGCAGTTGTCTCGTCGAATATCTCCCAGCAGAGAAGAACAATGCTCGCGGTGCTAGTTTGTGGACATGCGCCATGATAGTGGGAATGAAATGGGCCACTGTATACACCACCCCTACACCTGGTGCATGTTTAAGATATCGAATGTCATGCGTGTCGGTTTTATTTGGTGTGGTAAGATTGTATTTCCACATCCGTTTCGAAGCCTTTCTGATTCAACTACGTACACTTTTGTCTGGATAATAATATGCTAGCCTCCCTCAAAACAGTCGGATGGACTAAAGGATAATGTCTTTATAGCATGAATGTATGCGTGTTTTGTTATCCTCTCTCGGGGTTAGTGTCAGTATGTGGGCGGTATTATTCAAGAAAATGTCAGGAACTGTGGTGCATTTATTTCACTATGTATTTAAAGAACAATTTACAGTCTCGATGGCAATGGCTGTGGCCGTTGGGGAACGCGACCTTTATGATCATATAGCTTTATATATATATAACTTTAGAATATAGTAGTTAATGTCTCATGCAGGAAAATGGTCGCATTGGTGATGTTACCAAGAAATCACTTGGTGTACCAACGTTTGTTGAACTGAATGCAAGAGCTCATCAACGTAACATTCCTCTGGATGTTCTTCGCGTTGAACATTTCACCCTTTTGTTGATGGCATTTGTACTTTCTTGAACCATACCACCCAGCGTGAGTATGACATATCAACCAACTATCAAAGGTATCGCCTTTAAGACTACACCCCAGTCTTGGTGGGGCTTATACAGCAGTAGCCAATGGCATACTCCTGGTCCAGTTGTTTAGGAACGGCTTCCAAACGGATGGGGACATACAATCTTAGCATACAAGGAAAGCAAAGCCACACATGAGATCATGTCTGAATCTAAAACATAACAAAATAAGGGGCGGTGCAGTCATGGTCCAATTTCATTTCCACTATCATGACACATACCCACAAACTAGCACCGTGTGTATTGTTATCATCTGCTTGGATCTGTTCGGTGAGACGATTGCTGGACGCCAACAAGCTTGTTCTTATGATCATGTTCAAGGAGTTTGGATATATTATGCATTATGGTCTTCTACGCCTTAGCAGAAATGCATCCGTCAAATATCGGGCTTTCAACATTCGAAGCCATATACAGAAGTTGTCCGGGTACGTCAGTGCATTAGATGAGTATGTGAATTGATGAACCATATATTGAGAAGTGGCTCTTTTGGAAGATCACCAGCTGTACACGTTGTTAACCCCATTAGGTCACCGAATACCTGTATAGTGTATCGCAAAAGATGACGCATATACCCCATATGTAGCATCTGAATTATACCATAAGCTATACCACGAATGAAGCTCGCTAAGAATTCCAAGCTTTCGAAACCAACACGTGAGCTGGACACCGGCATATGTATTGTTTGAAACATTCCGATTAGTGGCACACTCCTACAAAGAAGAGTACTGAACTGTTGTTGTGAGTGAGATAGATTAATCTGACGAAGAGACGGAAACGAGTCTAGATAATGCTGAATGTGGCAATTCAGAATAAGCTCAGGTACTGTTGTTTTGATTCTTGGAAGTCATAATATGACTATTCGGCGCACCTATATACGGTTACGGCCAGTATGAGCCCTTAGTGGAGAATGGATTTTGAAATGCCACATTGCGATTGTGGGTTTTCATCCTTCCAAAAGGCTACGACTTACATTGGAACTAATATATGGCTTATATTATGTACCGTTTCGTTTATACAAATCAATATTATGACAAAAAGTTGAAATTAGTATGTGATAATATCGGCTTATTTTCAATTTCTGCCCGCCAGTTGGCCGCCATATTGACTGTGAGTATCACTTGCCAAACCCTAATGAATAATTCATACATATCAACATGTAATGGTGGGTAGAAATCGCGAAACAATAACGCCCATCCTAAGAAAGTAAAGTAATGTAGACTTATTTTCAAATTTCGGTCGCCATTTTGGCCGCCATCTTCGATTTGGAAAACCATTTCTTGCATGAGATGTAAGGTAATTACTTCACCTCAGTATTTCCAACTCAACTCTACGCATGGATGGAGTTGTCTCGACAATAATGCCCAATGATGTGAATATGAGGGAATTTCGGTGATTTTTCAAAATCTGTCCGCCATTGTGGGCGCCATTTTGGATTTGGGGGACTTTTATTTGGATATGGTACAAGGAAAGTTCTTCGCCTAAGTGTTCCCAACTTACAATAGTAAGCAGGTGTGGAGTTGTCATGACAATAATGCTCACTGGTGTTAAAATCAGCGATTTTCGGCGATTTTTTATTTCTGGTGGCCATTTTGGCCGCCATCTTTGATTTGGGTAAATATTCCTCAACTCAGGTATAAGAGGAATCCTAGCTCGAGTATCTCCTGCAAATATATATGCATGGGTGTTGTTATAATAGCAATAACATTCATTGATTCGAAACATAACATCGCGTTATTAACGGAGATTCGGCTTTTACCTATGATACCGGCATTTGGGAAAACGTGATATCGGACAAAAATATCCCGCAATGAATGCATATTATGGTCCCCATGTATTCGCCAATGACTCCTCTATATGATAAATGTATAACATGACGCAAAAATTCTAACATTTTCCCACAGAGACAAACGAAAGGTGGTAACATGTCAGAAAAATAGCATATTTTCACATTTCGGAGGCCATCTTGGCCGCCATATTGGATTCTGGGATCGGAGTTTTGGCTAATTTGTAAGGGTTGTATATTAGCATAACGAATCGAGCGGAAAACAAGACCGCATGTGCTATCATCTTTACTATAATGGCGATCAAAGAGACCTGGTGCATTTAAAAAAAATGGCCGCCATGATGGACGCCATCTTGTCTGGAGTCTCTGCGGCCACTTTTTTTTCTTGTTAACAAGTGAAAAAAATTAGAGGAGACCTTAAGGAAGAAAATTAGTGGGGTGAAGTTAAGTCCTGGGGGGGGGGGGGGGTGAAGAGGTCGACCAATATCTCCTGGACTAATAGTATACATATATTATAGCTTATGTGTGTGTTTTAGCTGTGGGTAGCGTGTGGTCATATTAGCGGGATATAAAGATATGGTATGTGGAAAAGGGTCGTCCACTTGTGAACAAAATTAATAACGTCGAACTTTTGAATATTATAATCCAACTTGAACGCATTGATTTTGGGGAAGGGACAAATGGGTCCATATATTATGTATGTAGAGATATTTCAGCAGAGAAAACATTTGGATTAAAAAGTAATAACACCGAAAAGCGGAAATGGAATTAAAAAAAAAACTTGGTTCGATAAAGACTGCCACACTATGCATGGGAGGCCCTTTTCACATTTATTATTTATTTACGCTTAAGCGCAAATAACCCCTATCATTTTCACTTAAGCGCAAATAGATCATAATATTAATATTCATTGATTCCCCCCTGAATTAATTTTAAATGACACAGGCCTAAAAACATCACCCAAGTCTATATATATAGGCCCACCATATGAGGGAAGCAATCCCCCAGTAACCCCTAGATCCCTTTTATGACATGGAAATGGTATAGATCTGTGCAGGATATGTCTCATTTATAAAATATACTTGATCTCTGTGATGGAGACACACATTATTGGGGACAGGGATGCTGATAATATGAAAATAGGGTTCCCCCCTATTTAAAGTCAATAAGTAACCCCTAATTCCCTTTTTATGGCCATGGAAATGGTATATATCTGTGCAGGAGATATCCCTTTAATAAAATATACTAGAGCTCTGGGAATGAGACACCAATGCCTGGGACACCAGGGACAGAGATGCTGATATGCATATGGAAATATGTTTTTTTCTTCAACTTCGAGTCTGTATCTGTGTATGGGGCTATTACTATGGGCCCATCATAATTTACTATGAGATGGACTCAATCATTCACAATCAGAGGGAAGTGATGCAGTGTTAGGTATTTACGCTTATAAGCTTTACGCTTATACTCTCCAACAAATCAATAATGTTACGGATCAGTTGTGATTCGTCTGCGTCTGCTATGCTTATCTTTTAAGCCAGTGGCACGGGCAGATCGCAATTGCTTCGATTTCGATGGAGTCGCGCTTGGGCAGGATCTATCTCGATTTCTTGGATAGACTCTCATGCAATAACTGACAATATATATGTTTACACATTGATTTTTTCTACAGATACATGCCACATGAGTTCACTTGGAGTCAACTTATTGTATTATAAATGTCTTATTTTCAGGTAGCTGTGTACCACATATTGTGGTTCCATTGTATATAATTATAATGTAATATTCATGTTTGTCATTTATGTCAATCTTCATTTATGGAGGAAATAAAGATGTAATAAAATAAATAATAAATGTGAAAAGGGCCTCCCATTCCGCACAGCCAGGAAAACGTTTAAAGGTACTCAATCCGACCAGAGGGTCCCCATCTCAACAGATTCCAACAACAACAATCCGATCAGAGGGTCCTATATTACTATTTCTTTGGCTTTGGTGGTAAAAAATATTTTATTCGAGTCGATGAACCCATCAAACAAAGCTCAGAGTTATTAGATATTGATTTTTGAAAATTCTTATGTTCTCGAGATGAGTACTAATAATTGCCGTCAATTTCGTTTCCTGCTCGAGATTTGTACACCAAAACTATATTCAAGCAGACAAGGATGGATAACTCTAAAATCAAGTGGTAATAATAACGCAATTTTGACTGAGATCTGGGCCAGAAAGTATTCCCGATAATGAAAAATAATAGATTTCTAAAATCGATATCTAACAAATCTGAGCTTTGATGGGTGACTTTCTCGACTCGAATCAAATATTTTTGACCCCCGAAGCCATTGAAATAGTAATTGAGAGGAGTTTTATCGGATTGAGTACCTTTAATCATTCAAAATTGAATTATAACCGTAATAGAACAACCGAAAACAAAACCCTACTTAACGAGGCTGGAATTTATTACAGGAAAACAATGGATAGTAAAAAAAAAAACAAACGTGTATCCAATGACTCAGAACTGAATATTCTGCATAACGCTTCACCCAAATTATTTTTGGAAAAAACTAGACCAGCCGAATCAGGGAAATACCACTGACAATACAATAAGTTTTGCATGTTTTCATTAGATTCTTTCTTTAAATATTTTAAAGATATGAACAAAGAGTGTGGCGATGATGATGATGATGATGGTTGTTTGGAAACAAATTTTAAGGCCGATCTTGATTTATCAAATTATTCCTATCTCAATGTTGCAATCACTGAGAATTAAATTCACATGCCGATTAGAAAACCCTTGGTTTTGACAGAGTTTTCACATCTATCTTAAATACAAGGTTGACATAAATTTTTGAAGACAATGAAATCATATGCAAATTTCAAACTGGTTTCAGGAAAAAATGTCACCATTTCTATTTTCTATATATATTAACGACCTCACAACCTTTCTGTCAAATTGTGCAATAAATAACCTCCAATTTCTAGACAATATGTACATGGAATATATTGGAATTTATTGGTCCGGATTACCGAGAACAAAGAAAATATGCACCGCTTTTTGCGGCCATTTGCCGTCTATACCGATGCATGGAAACTCCACGTTAATAGCAGGCGCGTTGTTGCTTTTCAAGTTCGGGTCGTGTATAGGTAACAGGTGGGCGCGCGTACTTGTGACGTCACACATAAATTACAGTATACCGTGAAGGAGAAATTTTTATTCACACAACATTTTCGCGAAAAAAATCACGTGAGTTCCGGCAGTGGTTTCACAAAATCGCGGAATCAGCAATGAAACGAATTTGCTACTTCGCAACTTCCGATATGTGGCAATGGACAAATGAAGCTATAAAGAGCGTTTGTTTACCATTATACAGTTATCGCATTGTTTCGAGGTTGACACGAGGAATTGTCAACCCGAGGAAGTCAATATTCATCAAGGCCGTAGGCCGAGGTGAATATTGACTTCCAAGGGCTGACAATTCCTCTTATTATATGATTATAAGTTTCTTTCCCCAATTCCTATGTTAAAACGTAAAGAAACAATGAGATATCTAACGATGTTCACCTCATTAATGAAACAACAGGTTAATAACAGTTCTGAGTGACGTCAGATACTTCAAAGGTTAACATAACTTATTATCAGACCTGGAAATAGATCAGGTTTCCCATCGACGTTCAACGTCACAACGTCTTGTCCAATCAAAGTGTGTTTCATATAATAAAACAGTTATCGCATTGTTTCTTGGTTGACACGAGGAATTGTCAGCCCTTGGAAGTCAATATTCACCTCGGCCTACGACCTTGGTGAATATTGTCTTCCCCGGGTTGACAATTCCTTATGTCAACCTCGAAACAATGCGATAATTGTATAATGTCAACCAAGAAACAATGCGATAACTGTTTTATTATATGAAACGCGCTTTGATTGGACAAGACTTTGTGACGTTGAACGTCGCTGGGAAAACCCGACCTATTTTCAGGTATGATAATAAGTTATGTTAACCTCTGAAGTATCTGACGTCACTCAGAACTGTTATATTAACCTGTTGTTTCATTAATGAGGTGAACATCGTTAGATATATCAAGTTTTTCGTTACGTTTTAACATAGGAATTGGGGAAAGAAACTTATGATCATATAATAATCAACGTATATTAGCATCTGCAGAGAGATATACGGGACCAACTAATATGTAGAAACGGGTGGAGCTATCGACTTGAAAGTTGGTATGTGAATGTATCTTGCCCCGGATACGAATTTTATCGGGTCGCCGAGCCCGTGCGACGCCAGCTTCGCGCATGCGCAGACCAGATCTAGGAAACGGGTGGAGCTATCGACTTGAAATTTGGTATCTTGCCCCGGATACGAATTTTATCGGGTCGCCGAGCCCGTGCGACGCCAGCTTTCGCATGCGCAGACCAGATCTCGGAAACGGGTAGAGCTGTCGACTTGAAATTTGGTTTTTGAATAGCCCGGACAACGTCGGGCTAATCGGCTAGTCTCCTATATATTTTGAAAACCTCTGTCTGTCTGTATGTATGTCATTTATACAAATCTACGATTCTCGACCGACGGGACGAAACTTGGTACGTGTGTGTAGTTTGACCAGGCGGTCGTCGTTGTCGTATTGGCGAGCCCGTGCGGCACCCACTTCGCGCATGCGCAGACGAGATCTCGGAAACGGGTGGAGCTATCGACTTGAAATTTGCTATGTGAATGTATCTTGCCCCGGATACGAATTTTATCGGGTCGCCGAGCCCGTGCGACGCAAGCTTCGCGCATGCGCATACCAGATCTCGGAAACGGGTGGAGCTATCGACTTGAAATTTGGTTTTTGAATAGCCCGGACAACGTCGGGCTCATCGGCTAGTTACTATATAGAGAGACTAAAATTGTGATATTCTATTCAAAAAAACTTGTTTATTAACGATAGAAACTGTTGTCTCATTTCCATAGCATATTCACCGGTGTTGTGTGATTTAGCAATGTAGATAAAAGTAGTTAATATCTTCATGTTAATGAGCAATTGCATGCATGGTTAGTGACCCTATCAAAGCATATATACCACAGCGTTGGCAGTTCTGTCTGATAGCATTTGGAGTTTTCGGGGGATTTGGCGTTGGTATTTTTCAATATGCACACGCGTATAGATATGTATACAGAAATATGTGCAGATAAATCACATGGATATCTTTATAGATCAGTGTACTATCTTAGTACTATTTTAGTTGTATTCTTTATAAACATGTTTCAAATAAATGTTAAAGGTACTCAATCCGATAAAACTCCTCTCAATTACTATTTCAATGGCCAAAAATATTTGATTCGAGTCGAGGAAGTCACCCATCAAAGCTCAGATTTGTTAGATATCAATTTTAGAAATCTATTATTTTTCATTATCGGGAATACTTCCTGGCCCAGATTTCAGTCAAAATTGCGTTTTTATTACCACTTGATTTTAGAGTTATCCATCCTTGTCTGTTTGAATAGAGTTTTGGTGTAAAAATCTCGAGCAGGATACGAAACTGACGGCAATTATTAGTACTCATCTCGAGAACATAAGAAATTTCAAAAATCAATATCTAATAACTCTGAGCTTTGTTTGATGGGTTCCTCGACTCGAATCAAATATTTGTTACCCCCAAAGCCAAAGAAATAGTAATATAGGACCCTCTGATCGGATTGTTGTTGTTGGAATCTGTTGAGATGGGGACCCTCTTTACGGATTGAGTACCTTTAACGTTCTTCAATATTGATATATTTTCAATATAACTTTTCTAGTGAAGGGTTCAACCAGTAATAGTCAGGAATGTTTTTTCCTCTGATCGTGACAAAATTGTCGCAGATCAAAAGAATATGATACTCGTTACGTCGCATGTTTCCGAACCGCACATTTTACATAGTAAACTCTCGTGTTTTCTCCGTCTTGAAAGCTCGTTTGGTTGCTTAGGGGTTGCTGTCCTAAGTTTCACCAATGCTGGTATAGTATGAGATGTTGTGGTAGATAAATAAGGTAGCGACTAATACTTGAATGACGCTTTATGTTACTATATAAAGTTCCTCTTGATGATTTAGATTCCTTCGGTCACGAAACATTTTAACCCAGTGTTGTTCAATTATAGATGGGATTTAATATTCCTGATCTCCGTCCCCGTGAGTCCAGTTTTAGTACCCTATCGAGACATCAAACCCATCTCACCCAGGGACATTTTTATATACCATTTAAGCTTTCCAGAATATGTGCTATCCTTGTTATGGACCTCCTTCATCGCAAAATAAACATTCTTTGCTAATTCAGATCTGTCGGAGGAGTTTAACTTTTACCAGTATGACAATACCCTACATTTTATATCAATTATCAGTGGATGTCTGCAATGCAAGCTCTCCGTAGACCATATCATTAGGTTTGCTAGATTTGATACGCAAAAGTATTTTACAAAATTTCATATGCAATATCACATTTTTCTAAGCACCAAACTTCACTACCATAAAGAGCTATTGGAGTTACCATACTATCAAATAGTTTCAGCATTAAATTCACTGGAAGGTAAAGTTTACGTACTTTATTGTGCAGGCCATAGATGATATAAAAATAGGGGGTGTAAACGTTATCCAATTTTTAGTCAATAAGTACACCATATGAGGGAATCAAGCCACCAGGGACCCCCAATTCCCTTTTTATGACCATGGGAATTATTAACCTCTGTACATGAAATGTCCCTTTATTCAAATATAGTAAAACCCTGTGTGGAGACACACTGTCACATTCATGGGGCAACGATGCTGATATGCATTTGGAAATATGTTTATTCTGCAATTATCGAGTCTATATTGGCCCGCCATATGAGGGAAGCAGCCCCCCCCCCCCGTGAGCCCTAATTTTCGTTTTATGGCCATGGACATGCTACATATATGTGCAGGAGATGTCCCTTTACTGAAGCTCCGGGGTGGAGATACACATTAATGGGACAGGGATGCTGATGATATAAACATAGGGGTGTTATCCAGTTTTAAGTCAATAAGTACACCATATGAAGGAAGCAAGCGCCCAGGGACCCCTAATTCCCTTTTTATGACCATGGAAATTATTTACCTCTGTTCATAAAATGTTCCTTTATTAAAATATAGTAGAGCTCCGGATGGAGACACACATTCATGGGGCAGGTATACTGATTGATATGCATTTGGAAATATGTTTTTTCTTAAATATTCGAGTCTATATAGGCCCAGCACATGAGGCAAGCAGGCCCCCAATGACCCATAATTCTCTTTTTATGGCCATCGACATGCTATACATCTGTGCATTAGATGTCCCTTTACTGAAATTCACTAGAGCTCCGGGTCGAGACACACATTCGTGAGACAGGGATGCTGATGATATGCAAATTGAGGGTTTTACCCAATTTTAAGTATAAAATAAGTTCACGAAATGAGGAAAGCAAGCACCCAGGGACCCTAATTCCCCTTTTATGGCCATATAATAAATCTCATATATATTTTGAAGACCTGTGTTTGTTTGTCTGTCTGTCTGTATGTCTGTCATTTATACAAATCTACGATTCTCGACCGATCGGGACAAAACTTGGTACGTGTGTGTAGTTTGACCAGGCGGTCGTCGTCGTTGTCGTATTGGCGATCCCGTGCGCATGCGCAGACGAGATCTCGGAAACAGGTGGAGCTATCGACTTGAAATTTGCTATGTGAATGTATCTTGCCCCGGATACGAATTTTAACGGGTCGCCCAGCCCGTGCGACGCCAGCTTCGCGCATGCGCAGACGAGATCTCGGAAACGGGTGGAGCTATCGACTTGAAATTTGTTATGTGAATGTATCTTGCCCCGGATACGAATTTTATCGGGTCGCCGAGCCCGTGCGACGTCAGCTTCGCGCATGCGCAGACCAGATCTCGGAAACGGGTGGAGCTATCGACTTGAAATTTGGTTTTTGAATAGCCCGGACAACGTCGGGCTCATCGGCTAGTCTCATATATATTTTTGAAGACCTCTGTCTGTCTGTCTGTTTGTCATTAATACAAATCTACGATTCTCGACCGATCGGGACGAAACTTGGTACGTGTGTGTAGTTTGACCAGGCGGTGGTCGTTGTCGTATTGGCGAGCCCGTGCGACGCCCGTGCAGCGCATGCGCAGACGAGATCTCGGAAACGGTGGAGCTATCGACTTGCAATTTGGTATATGAATGTATCTTGCCCCGAGTACGAATTTTATCGGGTCGCCGAGCCCGTGCGACGCCAGCTTCGCGCATGCGCAGACGAGATCTCGGAAACGGGTGGAGCTATCGACTTGAAATTTGGTTTTTGAATAGCCCGGACAACGTCGGGCTCATCGGCTAGTCTCATATATATTTTGAAGACATCTGTCTGTTTGTCTGTTTATCTGTTTGTCTGTCTGTCATTTATACAAATCTACGATTCTCGACCGATCGGGACGAAACTTGGTACGTGTGTGTAGTTTGACCAGGCGGTCGTCATTGTCGTATTGGCGAGCCCGTACGACGCCCGTGCAGCGCATGCGCAGACGAGATCTCGGAAATGGGTGGAGCTATCGACTTGAAATTTGCTATGTGAATGTATCTTGCCACGGATACGAATTTTATCGGGTCGCCGAGCCCGTGCGGCGCCCGCTTCGCGCATGCGCAGATGAGATCTCGGAAACGGGTGGAGCTATCGACTTGAAATTTGCTGTGTGAATGTATCTTGCCCCGGATACGAATTTTATCGGGTCGCCGCGCCCGTGCGACGCCAGCTTCGCGCATGCGCTGACCAGATCTCGGAAACGGGTGGAGCTATCGACTTGAAATTTGGTTTTTGAATAGCCCGGACAACGTCGGGCTCATCGGCTAGTTGTATATATTTGTGCAAGAGATGTCCCATTAATCAAACGCAATATAGCTCCGGCTGGAGACATACTTTGATGGGGCAGGGATGCCGATGTTTTTGGAAATACGTTTTTTCTTCAATATTCGAGTCTATATTGGCCCACCACATGAGGGAAGAAGGCCCACAATAACTCATAGTTCCCTTTTTATGGCCATGGACATGCTACATATCTGCACAGAAGATGTCCCTTTACTGAAATTCACTGAAGCTCTGGGTGGAGATACACATCCATGGGACAGGGATACTGATGATATAAAAATAGGGGGGGGGGGTGTTATCCAATTTTAAGTCAATAAGTACACCATATGCGGGAAGCAAGCGCCCAGGGACCCCTAATTACCTTTTTATGACCATGGAAATTATTACCTCTGTTCATGAAATGTTTCTTTATGCAAATATAGTAGAACAACTCCGGGTGGAGACACACATTCATGGGGCAGGAATGCTGATATGCATTTGGAAATATGTTTATTCTTTAATTTTCGAATCTATATAGGCCCACCACATGAGGGAAGCAGGCCTCCAGTGACCACTAATTCACTTGTTATGGCCATGGACATGCTACATATCAAGTCTATATAAGCCCACCACAAGAGGGAAGCAGCCCCCCCCCCATGGCCCCTAATTCCTTTTTATGGCCATGGACATGCCATACATCTGTGCATTAGCTGTCCCTTTACTGAAATTTACCAGAGCTCCGGGGTGAAGACACACACTCGTGGGACAGGGATGCTGATGGTATGCAAATAGGGGGTTTTACCCAATTTTAACTCAATAGGTACACATTATGAGGTAAGCAAGCCATCAGGGACCCCTAATTCCCTTTTTTTATAGTTTTTATGACTATAGAAATTGTAATATCTGTGCAGGAGATGTCCCTCCCATCAAATACACTATAACTCCGGGTGGAGACATACATTCATGGTGCAGGGATACTACACGATATGCAGGATATCCTAGGATATCTTATTGAAATTTATTTTTTATTAATTTTTATTTTTCACGCATTTGATTGTTTGTTCCTGAAATGTCCAGTTTTTAGAGTCAGGGTTTGGGGTGGGGGAGATGTCCAGGTCAGGATATCTCCCCCCCCCCCCCCACCCAGCACCTACATGACAAAACAAAATCAATGTATGGTTTTATTGCTTATTTTGCTTTATATAGTCATGAAACGGCGAGAAATTAACTTCTTCGAGGAAAAGTTTTTAGAGTCAGGGTTTGGGGTGGGGGGGGGGGGGGAGATGTCCAGGTCATGATATCTCCCTCCCCCATCCAGCACCTACATGACAAAAAAATCAATGTACCACCCAAACCCTGACTCAAACAACTTTTTCTCAGAAGTTAATTTCTCGCCGTTTCATGACTATATAAAGCAAAACAAGCGATAAAACCATAAGACAATTTTTTTGTCATGTAGTTGCTGGGTGGGGGGGGGGGGATATCCTGACCTGGACATCTTCCACCCCCCACCCAAACCCTGACCCTAAAACCTTTTTCTCAGAAGTTAATTTATCGCTGTTTCATGAATATATAAAGCAAAATAAGCCATAAAACCATAAGATGATTTTTTTGTCATGTAGCTAAGTGCTGGGTGGGGGGGGGGGGGGGAGAGATAGCCTGACCTGGACATCTCCCCCCACCCACCCAAAACCCTGACTCAAAAAACTTTTTCTCAGAAGTTAATTTCTCGCTGTTTCATGAATATATAAAGCAAAATAAGCAATAAAACCATAAGATGAATTTTTTGTCATTTAGGTGCTGGGTAGAGATATACTGACCTGGACATTTCATGCCCCCCCCCCCCACCCCAAACCCTGACTCTAAAAACTTTTTCTCAGAAGAAGTTAATTTCTCGCTGTTTCATGAATATATCAAGCAAAATAAGCGATAAAACCATAAGATGATTTTTTTGTCATGTAGGTGCTGGGTTTGGGGGGGGGGGATATCCTGACCTGGACATCTCCCACCCCCCCCCCACCACAAACCCTGACTCTTAAAAACTTTTCCTCAGAAGAAGTTAATTTCTCGCCGTTTCATGACTATATAAAGCAAAATAAACAATAAAACCATAAGATGATTTTCTTTTCATGTAGGTGCTGGGTGGGGGGGGGGGGGGGGGGGGGGGGGGATATCCTGACCTGGACATCTCCCCCACCACCCCAAACTCTGACTCAAACAACTTTTTCTCAGAATCAGTTAATTTCTTGCCGTTTCATGACTATATAAAGCAAAATAAGCGATAAAACCATAAGATGATTTTTTTGTCATGTAGGTGCTGGGTGGGGGGGGGGTAGATATCCTGACCTGGACATCCCCCCACCACCCCAAACCCTGACCTGGACATCTCCCCCCCACCCAAACCCTGACTCTAAAAACTTTTCATGTAGGTGCTGTGTGTGTGGGGGGGGGGGGAGAGATATCCTGACCTGGACATCTTCCCCCCACCACCCCAAACCCTGACTCAAACAACTTTTTCTCAGAAGAAGTTAATTTATCGCTGTTTCATGACTATATAAAGCAAAATAAGCAATAAAGCCATACATTGATTTTTTTATCATGTATGTGCTGGGTGGGGGGGGGGGGAGGAGATATCCTGACCTGGTCATCTCCCCCGCCCCCCCCCCCCCCCCCCACCCCAAACCCGACTCTAAAAACTTTTCCTCAGAAGAAGTTAATTTATCGCCGTTTCATGACTATTTAAAGCAAAACAAGCAATAAAACCATAAGATGATTTTTTTTTCATGTAGGTGCTGGGTGGGGGGGGGGGGGGAGATATCCTGACCTGGACATCTCCCCCCACCCCAAACCCTGACTCAAAAATCTTTTTCTCAGAAGTTAATTTCTCGCTGTTTCATGAATATATAAAGCAAAATAAGCGATAAAACCATAAGTTGATTTTTTTTTGTCATGTAGGTGCTGGTGGGGGGGGGGGGGGGGGAGATGTTCTGACCTGGACATTAAAAAAAATAAAAAAAAAAAATTTTAATTAAAAACGATAAAATTTTCTGGCCATTCAGGAACAAACAATCAAATGCGTGAAAAATGTTGTCACTTAAAAAAAAAAAAAAAAAAAAAAAATTAATAAAAAATAAATTTCAATCTCAAAAAACATTTTTCTGGCCATTTCAGGACCAAACGATATCAAATGAGTGAAATAATTTTTCACATGGGGGGGGGGGGAGGTATCCAGGGTGGGGGGGGGGGGGATATCCTGTTACACCGGACCGGTTTGCGGTAGTCAATATTTATTTATCTTCGGTTTTAAAAAGAAGAAAACCAAGCCAAGGATGCATATTTCATGTATATTGTCATTTCTGAAGGTAAAAATAAAAACCAAGGCCCAAAAGTTAGATAAAAATCAAGGCCCAAAAGTTTGACTGAGTTCCAGTCAACATAAGTGATGAAATTGTACAGTCAGATAACTTACATGGCAATATTAAGAAAGCGTTGGATTGTGAATTGTGCGACCACCAGGCCATATATCAAAACACAAACAAATTGTTGCCGCATATCAGATAACTCATCCACAATGTTCAATGCTAAATTAATCTCCTCAAAATTGTGTTAATGTCAAAATAGGAAATAAGTTTTAAAAAAAAACGATTCTGAAGACATCATTGAGCATCTTCGATAAGGGACATCTGAATAGCTAGCCTTGAATACTATATATATGACTTTGTTCAAATGAATCAACCTATTTCCAGAAAGAATCGTCGCGGGGTGTGTCAGGACAGCTGGTCCGTCGATGCCTATTCCACGACGCCCTCCACTTGAAGGTTATCCCACATATGCATGGGTATGTACGACCTCCATGCATTGACAGAATATGATCCCTGCGAGTATGTTTTGAACTAAACACTAATCCACATTCCCCGCATACAACAGGTCCAACATACGCTGGTCCGCCACAACATTCGGCATGCCTCTTTAACACTTTCTGGTGAGAAAATTGTTTAGGACAGTGAGGGCATTGCAGCTTCGCTCCAATTCCGTGTTGAAGTAGATGACCTTTCAAATCCGTCTTGTTATAAAATTTCTTGTCACAAATTTCACATTGGTGTCTGCTGGTCCTCTCGTGAATAACATTCAGGTGTTGTCTGTATCCAACTTTAGTTTTAAACTGTTTCGAACAAATATGACAGAGTAAGGGATCTTTACGAGGCTTCTGTTTATATCTCTTTTTAACTTTTGGTTTTGAAGGACCGGGTCTGGAGGGTATCACATCGCTATTAATCTGAACTTCGCCACTCATTGTTTGTGTGGTTATGGGTATAGTCTGATCTTCAGCGTTGTCATTTCTGGGTGAGATCTTTATGTTCATTTCACTGTGTGATTCATCCCGCAATATCTCTACACCAAGAGTCTTGAGAAGGGCCAATGAGTCGTCCGTTAACATCGAGGTTGACCTGAAACAGATAGACATATGAAGCTTGATTAATCGACGTGTTCGAAATATCATAGAAAGGCGAAGCTATATATCACAATGGACGAATGTCTAATCCATACATCAAGACGGGAGAACTATATGGGTTAGGGATATACATTGTCGATAAGAGTGCATGTGTTAGGATCGGAGGCTCGTTTTCGAAGAAAACTGCATGCGGATTCAGACTAAAATTATATTAGAAAACGCAGAACAATGACTAAGACGCAGAACATGCGCAGTGAAGATGGGACGGGACAAGAACCTGACGTTTATCAACAAAGAGCATGTAGCAGCTCCAACATGGAGTTATATAATCGGTATTAATATGGCGTTCAGGAAACAATTAAATGGTTTAATAATCACATCAGTGAATACAAATCTCATAGTATCGGCTAAAAATAGACACATCGAAATATGCCATTTTGGTAAAACGCAGAACGAAAATGTAAACATCAAAATCACTCCATACATGCATTTATATTTCCCCATTCTCGACATCAGTGTAGCATTTTATAGCACATAACCACATTGTAGCAGGAAAAACGATATCGAAGCAACTGGGGCTAAAACAAAATTGATTTCCTTATCACAACCAAAGAAGCAAAGACACCCATGCACAACAAATAATGTTCCATTTTAAATGTGTTTTTCATGTTGACAAAATAGTTAAACCACCCTAATTATCATTCATGCTTATCTCTGTCAACACTAAATAACCCAAAACACGAATCAAATATCATAATTTTATTTCAATTAACATACTAATAAAGTTCCGGCCTTGACATCATTGCGATATACTCTTAAGTCACTGCTCGTGCCGATAATACACGTGTGTCTTACTAAAAATATAGGAGGCCGGGTTTAGGGACTAATTATGTGATAAAAAATATATAAAGATATTAACTCATACATCAATGGCACTGTTAATCTTTTTCGTTCGAACAAATTATTCTATGATCATTATCTTTGAGCCCCCATTGAATAATACGCTCAATACTTCGGAATCTGCAACGAAATCGAAGATGGGCGCCGAAAATGCATACATATCCCGATCTAAATATGAATAATCAATGGACATTTTCATCAATATTGACAAATTGTTCATATTTCAGCTTTGATTCATGAGAAGATCCAAATAAAAAATATTTATTTTGGAAAATATGGCTAATATCGGATATTTCTATAGAAATTCCAAGATTGCCACCAAAATCCAAGATGGCCGCCGATTTTTGGTGATGGCTCTACATACAAAAATGAAGCTATGGTGACACCGTGAACATGTGCAAAGTTTCATGCTTTAGTCACATTAAATAATTGCCTTGAAAACTGGCCTTTAATGCACGGATGGCCTGGGTTGTAGGTTTTTATTCAGAAATAAAAGTTACCAAATTATGAATTTCCTCAAGAATATACTAATAGTCTATTATATATTCTGGAACTTCTGTCTGTCTGTATGTGTATGACTCGAAAACTGCTCGACCGATCCGACTCAAATTTGGTATGCAGGCCTGCTTTGATCCCGGGAACAATATGGGCGGGTACAATTTCACGTGCGACCGTGTCCTTGACAATGTACGCTCATATAGACATGTTTCTGTACATCGACGGATCCGACTCAAATTTTGTTTGTCGGCCTACTTTGATCCCTGGAACAATATGGGCGGGTCCAATTTCACGTGCGACCGTGTCCTTAACCTTGACCTCGCTCATGCATATAGGCATGTTTCTGGCAAAGAAATCTCTAAATAGCCCGGACGAAGTCGGGCACATCAGCTAGTATAGTATAATAAAAGTACGAATTCAGCAATTAGATCTTACATATGTAATAGCACGATATATTGTTGTTGTAAGTGAATTTCTGGAAACATGAATATAAGTAGTATAGAAAACTTTTTTGAGCCCCCTTAAAACGTTCGGCTGACGTTCGGCTAGTTGTCTATTGTTCGAGCGCTACACGTTGTGCAATGCGTCGCTATTGATGTCGATTCAAGATTCTTTATTGTTGTTCTAATTACATGTGACATGTAATACACGAACAAATCAAATATAATAGATAGCACTGTGGTGTAAACCAATAAAATAGTAAGTATAACAATTGAAATTTAATAAAGTCATTGTAAACATTTGCCGTCGTCGCATGTATATGTCTAGAGATGGTAAGGTGGGGTGGTGCTGTGGTGATCCGAATAATATATAGTATACCAATGGTTGCAAAGTCCATTCCTGTGGTGTATACCATCGACAAGGAGTGAACTATGCAACATGTTGGGCGTATCTTAAAAACCCACACAACTTGTTCATGTGCACAGTATCGGTTGTGTTTATAATTGAGCAGAAGTTATAAACGTTTATTTGCTCAGTAAGGTGGCGGGGTAGAAATCTATTTCTTAAAGAGCTAACACTGGTGCATTCCATGATCAAATGGTATTCGTCCCCTATTGAAACGCTATGTCACGCTATTGACCGGTATTTCTATGGGGTATGTCCATTGTTTCCCATCAACGATTGTAAAGTATGGATTACAGTAAACTGTATGTTTCCGATCCTTAGAAATGGCTGAAGTATTACAAGGATAATGCCAGCGGTAAGCGTCCGAATGGGGAGATCGTACAGATCGGCGGCGGCGGACTAGGATTCGATAATTTACCAAAACAGGGTATTCCCTCACCAAACAAGGACAAATTAAATATTAGATGGATATCGCCGAGCGAACATGCGGTGGAACGTGCGAAAAGTCAGCTGAAACGAGAGGGCAGGCTGGAAAGTGACAAGAAGAAAGGAAACGAAATTTAAAACAAGAAAGATATATTTTAATAAATATATAAAACGTTATTAATATGTATATATACCTCCTCCTCTCCACAAGGGCTAAATATATTTGGGGGGGGGGGGGTGTGAGAAGCTATCCAATTTACGTATATATTTTATTTTAAATTTAAATGAACATATATATTATATATATATAGTTGGTATAAGCAGAGGCGCAGCTAGCTAATCCATATCGGTATCATCGAGGTAACTCAACACCTTATAGTCATATTTTTTCACGGCCCCTCTAACGGATGATTTGATATTGTAACCAATATTCTGTAACCGTTTCATAGTGTTCCGTATCTTCTTGTACAAAGGTCCGTGTTCTAGCACATACACTTTGTAAACCATTTCGCTATATTTGTCAAGTGTATCTTTTGAGTTTACTAGTTAAAAGTCGTCGATCCTAGTATATGACTCATAATATCTTTTTCCCATTCGAACCAAGTAGATTGATCTTTTTAATCACCATCATCATCACTCTCGTTATCTTCTGATGAATCAGAAGATGAATCTTCTTCATCGACTGCGTGTTTGCTCACTCTATGTCTTTCCATATTGTCGCGCCTGGTGAAAGACTGACCGCACTCCGTGCACGTAAACATACCGACTATAACGGAGTGCTCGTCCGAACACCCGTCCCCTCAGTTATGTATATTATTAAAGAATTAAGCATTTAACTCGACTGTGTTTGCTGTTGAATTACCGACTATAACGGAGTGCTCGTCCAGTCACCTCATTTCTATACATATAACTGATCCACGATTCAGGAATGTACTATACGCAGAAGGAGGGGGGAAATGGGGGAATACTACCCGCGATACGCGAATTCCATATAAGACAACCAACCCCAGTGTATGTGGGGGGGGGGGGGGGGGGGGTGACACCGTAATATACAAAGGGGTGTGGGATAACTATATAGACGTGGATGCGGACGGGGGTTTGGTCGGAGCCCCACCCCGTCCAAGGGAAAAAACAAATACATACATTAACTCATATTTCTCCGAGAGTTGCATCCCCCTGACGACCGCGACGTCCATAACAACAACGAACCCAGTGAGAGAAGAAAAAAAATATATAGCACCCTATATAAGGGGATGTGGCATAACTTTATAGATACGGATGCGTACGGGGAGCAGGGAGGGAGGTAGAGTGTACTGGGAGGGCGTGTAGAGGTCAGGTGGAGTGGACAGTGAGGGAAGCGGAGTGTACTGGGAGGAAAGAGGAGTAAATTGGAAGGCAATACACACCACCTGCGAGCAGTTGCTTTCACCCACCCCATCATTCGTCCAATTGTGTGTGTGTCGCGAAAACAAATATATACACTCATATCTCCCGAGATCAGAAGAGTTGCATCCCCTGTCTTTTAAGCCATGTCCCCGCCATACGAGGAGTCTATAATTTACCCTCTACCTACCATATGAATATCCTATCACCCGACCAGTCTAATTCATAACCAGCCAATTATTCCCCCATAGAATTCCACCGCTGTCAACCAGCCAAGTCTATTAGGGATTTCACTCAGAAGTAAATCTTCTAAGTCCTATAGAATTTATCATCTTCACAAAGGCGAGTATGGGATGAGGGGAAACAATAGACAATACCCCATAGAAATACCGCGGTCAATGGCGTGACATAGCGTTTCATCGACATCAATAGCGACGCATTGCACAACTTGTATATAGCGCTCGAACAATAGACAACTAGCCGAACGACTAAAGGGGGCTCAAAAAAGTTTTCTATACTACTAATATATTCTCGGCATTTAAGACCAAACATAATAACCATATTAGCATGAGGTAAAATCAGTTTATTTTGTGAGGACAACATTATCATTGGTTTGGTTGTGATATAGGGGTATCCGTTATTTTTTGGAGAATAACTTTTACGGACCACCACTTATATATATTCAGCAAGAACAACGTGCACTGTTACTGCATTATTAGGGCACGGCAATCGAAGGTGTTGTCACTGTGGTGCCATGTTCTTCAATAGACTGTCATTAGTAGATGTTATGAAAACAAATGGAATGATTCCAAACATTTGTCATTAAAGAGCAAGCTGTAGTCAGATAGCTATTTTTGTGACTTCTCAGTAGCACATTCACGACAATAAAAAAATATTTTTTATATTTTATAAAATTATTTGTTATTTAGTTTTTTTGGAAAGTATAATTAGTTTACTCCACCACACAATCAGGCATGACCAAATAACTTATCCTCACCACAGCTGCCCATCACGTGAAAATGTGGGTGTCGAATAAAACGTACCTAGTTGTTTTCGAGAAAGCGGTCTTTTTCTATGTTATCACAGATAACGATTGGCGCAATCCTTAATGCCAATAATGGTATAGATTTCTTTGACAAACGTATATTCTTTGAAAATTCTGACACGAAAAGCGGACTTGTGCCTAATATCATAATGCATGCACGTTTGATTGTGGGCGAAGTTCAACATCCAAGCTCTCTGACTGAAGTGAAATGTACGCGATAATGTTTGGATCAAATGTTCGAAAATTTAATTTCCGTCGATGTCCTCGACTGTATTTAGGGCACGTTTATAGCACTCTTCGAACTTGTTATATATGAGATGCTCGTAGCGAATTTCTGCATAGACGTGCATGTTGGCCTGATTGTTGCGATGAAAAGTGGGCATATTGGACTGGGATTGGATGCCATTGTATAAACGAAATATACGCGCAATCAGAAAAGTGTCCTACAACACAGGTTTTCTGGATGGTTATCACACACTTGCCAGATTTTTACGATAAAAAGATTTTTTATTTGCACATTGGCCACATTTTCCAATAAATATAAGTCTTCTATATTCAGATTGCAA